>CM029280.1:16439994-16502494 GCA_016920895.1 Vaccinium myrtillus | reverse complement strand
AAAAACTAAATAGTTTATTTTCTGCCAAAGCACCCCTAGGTTGATTAGGCTTTAAGGGAAAAAAACGTTATTTATTTTTACAGTGACAGGCCTTTATTTTATTTTTAATGACAGCCTTCATATTTTGCTTTTAATTGCCTCTATCCCACTTATATTAGGTTGAAAAGTGTTGTAATTTGTAAAAATATTAATTCTGAACAAGTAGGACTGACGGAAACTTGTACAAATAGAGGGAGAGTGGGCGTGAGCTTGACTGGGTTATGTAGTATTAAGGACAAATTTTATGAGTTTTTTTTTTTGGTTCATCGGAAATTCACAAATTTGCCTCTTAAGTTCGAGTGCTAGTAGTTCCATCAACCTGTGAAAAAGGGGGCCAAGGCCAAGTGCTATGACAACCCACAATGTTTCCATAATTCCATTCAAGTGTGAAAGTCTTAGGGATTAGTTATAAACCTACGCATTTTGAGTTTCAAACTTGGCAACTTCTTGGAGCAATGGGGTTAAGCTTGAAGTAAAAATCTCTTGTAAATTTCCCAGCCTTAGCGGAGATAACCTACCTTTGACCGAACTAGGGAGACGAACAGTCAAAGTGCGCGTAAGCTGGTCCGAATACCCTTAACCTTTCAAACCAAAAAGATTAAAAGTAAAGTGTTCAGGTGTACCTAACTTGAAACTGTATAACCAGTGTGGTAAGTAGTAAGTTCCTCATTCTATATATTGATAGACAAATTAAGGCCGTTTTTAATCATCAGAAGAAAAGTTTGTTGAAGTTTATAAGATTCAAAAACAACACTTTAAGGCTCCGTTTGTTTTGGGTGGAAAACAGTTTCTAAAAAACCTTTTCCATGGAAAACATTTTCTAGAAAATAAAACGTTTTCTGGTGTTTGGTTGTGAGATGAAAATCTTTTCTAGAAAACATTTTCTATCGTTTGGTTGACAAGGAAAACCACTAATATCATAAAATTACCAACATATTCAAAAAAAAAACCTGACAAATCAGTTTTAAAAAAAATGCTCAACAAATCAAAAAATCACAGCCCCAATATGTTCAAGTTCGAGCCGAAAATTGAAATTCCTAATAAAAATTGGCGAATCGAAATCCAAAGTCTCAATTTAATCAAATTCAAACCAAAATCTCAGACCCCAAAATTGCTTGATGATTGAAAAAAAAAAAAAAAAAACCCCAAAATTGCTTGATGCCTTGACGGGAGACGAGAGAGAGAATGTTTGCAAATTGAAATCTTTGTGGAGAGAGAGAGAGAGAGAGAGAGAGAGAGAGAGAGAGAGAGGCGATTGGAACCTGAAGGTCCTAAACAATCGGGGTTGTGTCTGTTAAGGAGTATAATGGTTCACAGTGGTATGAGTGTAGGGGATTATTTTCTCAAATTGGAATCTGGTCTGTCAGAGGAGTTAGACAAGTGGGTTGCACCGATCATCTTCAATTCGATCAAAGGACACGTGACAAGTTCATTTCTTTAGTGTCGTCGGGGCCGTGGGAGTCAGACTGTAGCTCACGGAAAATGTTTTCCGGGCTTCACATCCGGAAATCATTTTCCAACCTAAATGGTTTGTTTTCCATTGACTTCGGAAAATGTTTTCCGTTGACTTTATTTTTCCGTTGTACCAAACACCGGAAAACGTTTTCCACGGAAAATGTTCTCCTGGAAAACGTTTTTCACCCCAAACAAACGGAGCCTTAGACTCATCTATCAGCATAATTTGGATAATACAAAAAAAAAAAAAAAAAAAAACTAGATTGAAATTTTTTGACATTTCAATTTTTGACATTCCAAGCACCTTCAATATGATAAGCAAGATCAGGGTAAACTGTAATCCCAGCATAGGATTTCACCCAGGGAGGCTATTATTTCTGAACAAACTTAGCTCAATCATTTGGATGCACGACTTACTAGCTCAATGATTTCAATCACTTCATCAAGAACAGTGTTTTTCTGGGTAAGTCACTCTTCTAAAACTTATGGAGTAAGAATTCTCACATCAAGAAGGCCCACTAGACAAGAATTGGCCAGTAATGAAACTTTTCACGTTAATGTTCACAAAAGTTCTTCGCTTAATTATACTAACAACTAAGTGGAGAGAAATGAGTAGCCAAAAACGGTTGTCTTAATGCTTATGGTTCCCAATCCCATATAGTTTGTTGATGCATTTGAACTTAAATCTTTAGCAGCACCCACAAAAGCGCTCCATTTGATGACAGGAAACCCTCGCAAAATCCAAATAAAATGCCCTTGTACACAAATGAAAATCAGCCCATCTGTATCCACCCAATGGGTGTATGTAATAATTGTGCTGGTTTGTGTTTATAAAAGTAATCAAGATCTTTAAATCCAATCTTGGGCTTTTAGTTACAAATCCATAGAGATTAAATAAAAATACAAGTAATAATTTGTATACGCATCTGTACACAGGGACGGAGCCAGGAATTTCACTACGCAGGGGCGAATGTTTTATCCAAAATACTTTGCAGGGGCGAGCCTATATAATTCGTAGGAAAATTAGTTTTTTCTATGTAATACTAGAGGTTTTTTTATTTTCCTTGCAGGGGCGACCGCCCCTATTGCCCCCCTCTGGCTCCATCCCTGTCTGTACATCTACTTATATAATGTTGTTATCATTAAATGAACCTGATATGTGTATAGACAAATAATCAAAATCTTTGAAACCATGAAGGCTAAATCCAATTACCTTTGTTATAATACCACTCCCATCATCTCTTTGATTGGAATCTTTTCGCTTCAGGATGAGCATTCAAAAAATCAGAGAGAAGAAATGTCGCGAGTTGCGACTTATACTGAACTCTGCACATAAAATGCTCATCAAAATCAAATTAACAATAGAAAAGGAGCCAGATTTAAAAAAGAACACACCTTTGTAATTTGGATGCAAAGACGGGTTCTTATTTCGTAGGTAAAGCAGAATTTATAGTCGTCGGATTGCTGATGCAGCATCATCAAGATTCTCATTTTATTTGAAACCAAGATTCTCATCTTGAAATTTTCATGTGAATCTTGATAATGCCGCACCCGCAAACAATGACTCATTATTTGATCAAAATCCAATTTGCTTCAAAGGAGATACCAAATTTTCAATCTTTCTGTTCAGAACAGTATCTGCAGATCTTTTTGTAGATAACAACTGAAGGATATAGGAAGAAAGAGGATTAGAAAGTAAAGGAGCAAAAAGAGTGAGATATATAGGAGTAGATGTGTGTGTACTTTCCAAATTCAAGACCACTAAAACTTGCTGACGTGGCACCCAATAACTGGTGAAAGGTACAGAATGACCCCATGGAACCCTAGAACAGTAGAACAGTTTTAAAACAGAACCCCATAAGATCTCTGACCCCTTTAAAAAAAATAAAAATAAAATCTTTACAAAAAAATTTTGAATACGAAATATGGAGCACTCATCAGAAATTATATAGGAGAGAGAGCAAAAAATATATAGAGAGAGAGAGAGAGAGAAATAGAATCAAACCACAGGGGTTCCAAAAAACCCATTAGAACACACTAAAAAAAAACTCAAATTTTGGTATATGTCAATAGAAACAAGAGATTATAAACACAATAATCATAAAATAAAAGGTCAAGAAAATCGGTGACCTCATTACAGGAGAGCCGGCGACAGCCAAAAAGAAGAGAAATTGAGAGAGAGAGAGAGAGAGAGAGAGAGAGAGAGAGAGAGAGAGAGAGGGCTTGCAGATGTGTTGAGATTAACAAGAGGTAGAACTTGGGTACAGACAGAGAAGATCGACACAGAGAGAAAAGACACAGAGAGAGGGGGTTTGAGAATGAGAAGATTAGGTGATGAAGGACTTTTGGAGGGGATACTTCTATTTATACAGTCTACTACTGGTTGGAGGAATGCTTCTGTGACGTCTGGGTGATTCACAGTTTCGTGAAATGGAATTATTTGGTGGGGGCATGGGTTTTCTGTAAGGTAAATTTATCATTTTACATTATTGCTGTACAAAACAAGAAAAGATATACATACATTTATATCTTGTACAAAAATGCTAGAGACACTAACTAATGTACTACTAAATAATATATTTAATGTACATGTAACATTCTTTTAGTGGATGAGTGCATCCATGTATTGCATCATGCATTGATGTGGTAATGACATATGTATTTTTAGTATAATAGGTAGTATTCCCTCCATTCCAAATTGCTTGTCACTTATACTATTTTGAGATGTTGCAAATTGTTAATTGTATTTCAAAAGTCAAAAAAAATTTATTCAGTCTTCCAAAATAACACATTTATCAACAACAATCATTTCATTCAAAAGTTGAAATATAAGGGTATTGTTGAAAATTAATGAATTTGTTTAACGTGAATACATTTATTGAATGCAGTTATTGCATGTTTGTTTAAAAAGTTAGAATTCCCAAAGTGACCGATAATTGGGAACGAAGGGAATAAGTTACTTAGTGTCTCTAACGTTCCTTTAGGAACCTGGGGGTGTTGGATCCCCATACGTTTTGGTGGGATAAGATAGTAAGGGGTATTATTTAGTAAGGGTATCACGGCATTTTTTCGGAAGACCGTTTTTTGTAGATGTCGAATACTACAAAGTGGGCCAAAAATCAACTATAATTTGGATCTTTGTGATAAAGGGGATAAAATTGGGTGGATGATGTAAAAACTTGACAAATGACTTATTTGCCCTTTTGTGTCCATTTAAATTTTCCATTTACATAAACACAATAGTAATTAAATTAATTATACTTTTTAAAAATAATTCCTTTTATTAGTTATATCTAAAATTAAAATATTCAGTTATTATTTTTATTATTCATTTCAATAATATTTCCAAGTTTAAAGTTGGGTGGATGAAGTTTAATTTTTTATTATTCATTTCAATAATATTTCAAGTTTAAAGTTGTATTGATGAAGTTTAATTTTTTATTATTCATTTCAATAATATTTCTAGTTATAGTGTTTAATAATAACTAATTAGTAATTTTTATGTTATTCCCCAACAATGTCAAATTCTAAAGTATAAAAAAATTAAATTTTTTTGTATCAATTAAAGATCTCAATTTGTAGTTTAATTTGGTGCAAAAAGTAAAGAAATTAATGTGAAAATACTTTATTTTTTATCCGATGGATATTGCAAAGCAAAAACAATGTCAAATTCTAAAGTATAAAAAATTTCAAATTTTTTTGTATCAAATTAAAGATCTCAATTAGTAGTTTAATTTGGTGCAAAAATTAAAAATAGTTATGCACAAAAGTATTCTTTTTTTATCCGAAGGAAATTGCAAGAGTTTGTAAAACATTTAAAATTTTCGGTTTTTTTTAAAAACAAAAAAAAAAAAAAAAAAGGGGTTAGGGGAGGGGTATAAGGGAGGGTATTGGGGTAATTTCGTTTAATGTATAAATTAGTAAAATAGAAAATGGATGTGTGTTGATTTGGATCACCCCGAAAATTGGACACCTTAAAGATAATAAACAAATCATTTCTTTTAAATATCAACTTTATTTAATCGTATATAAATTTAAACCTCAAGTTTAATAACGGTAAAGAGGAAAAATTCTCTAACTTATTACAATCCGAGAGAAATACTCTCAAAATTGAATAGGTAAAACCTAATTATTTTTATCTGGCTAATTAATCACCATGGGAGGGTGAATAGTTATAAGTTTTCCTTAAGCCTTATTAAAAGTTTGATATGAATAAGCACTACAAGAAATTTGGTCATTGAAATTGAAATCGTCATTGCATGGTTTTTGTCTCTACGATAGTCTTAAATCTTCTAAATAGTTTTGTCACCAAGGTTGTCATTAAAAATTCACATTTGAAATTATTGTTTAAATCTTCTAAATAATTTGTATCTAAAAATTTCACACCAATTTGCAAATTTTTAGAGAAAATGATTAAATAAATAAGGAAAATTAGTTTTGGTGGAGTAAATGGAGGGAAAATATTAGTGACTTTAAATATTTTCGTCACCAAAAGATATTGAAGGGAACATATTAGTTTAAAACAATATTTTCGTCATTTAAAAATGTAAATTTAAACCTCAATTTTAAAAACGATGTGGAGAGGAAAAATTCTCTAAAATATTTTCAATCCAAAAGATGAAATATATTAAATTTGAAAATATTTTCGTCACCTAAATAGTCATATAGGAGACAAAATTAATTTCGTCTCAAAATAATCACCATGGAGACAAAATAGTCATATAGGAGACAAAAATTAATTTCGTCACCAGAATTTCGTCACGGTTTATCATTTTTGTTGAATAAGGTCAGGATAACAAGAATGAGCAAATAAATCAGGATGCACTAGCTCGACATGAGTCATAAATGGATGCCACTGACATGGCCGAGCTAGGAAGGTTACGAATATAGCTTAAGAAGCATTATGGAATACAAAATTCAGCTCGGCAAGATGAGCTGAGCTATGTATGTGTTACGTCGAGCTACGTGTAAGCACGACACCGCTACGAATAAGGCGGTGAGACATTCCAGAATGACCTAGGGCAGTTCCTTACGAGATAAGGGATAATCCCGTGAATCATGGGATTTATGTAATGTGATTGGGAAAGTGTTGCACTTAGGGAAAAATCCCATATGGAAAGGAAGACTGCTACAAAGAACATTTGGAGATTGGCACCTAATAGGAAACTCCTATTTGGAAAATGATTCCTAAAGAGAATAGGAAACAAGGGCAACGTGATGCCCTAATAAGCAAACTATATGACGTCAAACCCACGAAGTAAGGTACGCTGTGAATTGCTTTCATATGCTTTGAGTGATTTGAGAGTTTGAGTACGTGATACTAACTTAGGTATCAGAGGGCCTTTGCCGACGAGAGGAAAAGGTGCTCTAAACCTATTTTTGTCTTGCAGATCTAGGGTTGTACTAAGAAGGCACGTGATCCAGACCTACGTGGATTTTATCCCCGTACAAAAATATAACATTGTCTAAAAAAATACTTCAACTTAATAATAATCCGATTAATCCTCAAATTAGTAACTACTGATAGAGCCAATGCTCCACCGATGCATCCTCATTAGTCTACTCCACCGCTTCACATTCTGTGGATTGCTTCTTGTATCCCTTGCTGTCTACAAAACCTAGCGTAAAATGCCAGGGCCATAAAGTAACATCGTGAGTGGAAAATACTGAATAGGACACCCAAAGCTACCCCATTACTAAAGTATATTTATGCAACATTTAATGACATTTAAAATGCAGAACAAGGAGATTTAATAGCACACACATTAAATATTAAACATGATAAATTTAATGAATTCCACAATCATATTTTCAATTCAATTCCATTGTTCTACAACACAATCCCATTTATCGTCTTTCATTATAAGCTTTCCTTCTTTCAAATAGTCACACTATTCATCACTGGCTCCCACCAACAGTATGCCCTAGGTGCCCAATCACAAAGCAAAGCTATCTCGGAGTATGTTGATGTAGACACCCAAAGTTGGCTCGGTAGATATTTCAAATACCGCTGTAAGCGGACTCCCGATGATGAAAGTGACACCCGAATGCTTTGAGTGGACTCACGCGGATCTTAGAACTTTTGCAAGGGACTTGGCAGCCTAAACCATAAACCTTTTTAACACGGCCAAAGTATTGGCCGGTATTCTCATTAACCAGCCGGTAAATCCATTACCTAGCCGCCAGAAACCCAATTTCCTATTGCAAATCAAAAACCCCCTGTCAAATGCATCAACCGGCAAGCAAATCCTTTAGCCGGCCGACAAATCAACTTCTTCTAGAAGTTTTCGAGCAAGAGCCCGACCAAAACTATAGTTCTTCTTCACCGATTGGATTAGTTTGTTTTATGTGGTAAGCAAAGTCGGGAATCTTTTTGATAGAGCTTACCCACATCAAACCATTCCTAATTCGTGCTTTAATCAAATCGGGACTCTCCCATTCCAAACCCTATAAATAGGCACCTTCACTTCCGAAATTGATAAGACAATTCTCAAGCCTCACACCCCCCGAAACTCTGTGCAAATACTCCCCATATCTCCATCTTCAAAAGCCCCAATACCTGGTTGATAGAAAATACTCTAGTGCAAAACCCCCCAAATTCGAGCTTAGGGCTTAGGGTCTCGTGAACTTCAACATCAAAGCAAACAAATCAAAGCAATTCCGTCGCTGAGGGAGTAAATTACGAAGGTTGCAACTCTTTTAGTCGGTCAATTTCTCAACCCTGCTTAATTCAAAGTTTGATTTTGTATATTTAGCTTTTTGTTTCTATGTTTCCTGGCGTTGGGAAGAACACTGGCCAATGGTTTGATGTGCTGGCCGGTACGTTAATTAGCGTGATATTCTGGCCACCAAATCCATTGGCCGGCCGGCAGATCAGAATGCTGGCAGATTATTAATTTATGTCCCCTGTTATATATATATTTGTTTCTTGCATGTTCCCAATCCCCTATCCCCGTGTGCTTGTGTTTTACTGCTTATATCACTCATATTTGTTAAAACGATTTAATAACCAATTGTGTGTGAGATCTTTTAGAACATTGAAGTAATTTTATGTCAAATGAGTACAGGCAAGCCTTTGTGGTTAGGCGGAGAGGGGTGCCTAACACTTTTCCCTCACCGTACCCATGTTTCCCGGACCATGAATCTCTAGCAAGGTTTATTCTTTGTTTAGCCCCAAACCAAGTGGCGACTCTGAATTTTGAGGTGTGCTGCTACGAGCACCTAGAAGCTTATTGGTCATCCTATGCAGTGAACGCCCTCATCCAAAGCGCTAGCTTTTGAGCGGGGGTATCTGCAGCAACGCATGGCTCACAACCGGTCACAACATTACTACAAAACTTCATCCGGCATCAATTCTCACCCACAATATACTTCAGAACCACGATCACAAAGCAAAGCTACCTCGAAGTATACAACTCTGAATGGTTCAAGACCCATGCCAGATAGGTGCGTCCCAACCCACCATTTCGTCCATCAACTGTAATATTCAATAAACTAAAGGTTAATTAGGTCTCATGCATCATGTGGCCCACTGTTCGCACATAAGTCTAACAATTAAACTGAACAAACGAATAGTACCAAGGAGTCAATATATTCAACATAAATTGACCTAACAACTTCAATCTACTAAAAATAGCAAAGAAACTCCAAAATTCATGAGATTTGACAGGAGAGTATAAGATCAAATTTGGAACAACTTTTGTGTTTTATGAAAATTCCAATCTTCACTTTTAAAGAGGTCAAATTAAGTTTTTCAATCAGAACTTAATCTGTCACGAAATTGAACAGTACAGTCAACTTCTAAAAATCATAGTAAATAATTCCGATCAAATTTGCATAAAAGTCGCTTAACTTTTCAAGATCTACAACTATAATGTTTTGAGTTTTTCTTGAATCCGAATTGAATTGGCCCAAAACATACGGAACAGAGGGCGGGTTGTAAAATCACATTTTTCCAAAGTTAAACCGTTTAACTCCTGTTTTACATTCCCAAATCAATTCTCTACAATATACCTGATTAAATCCACCACTACGAATTCCTCACAATAGTAACGGTGTAGACGCTGCCATGGGACTCTCGACTGTCAATTCGGAGTTGCCACCCAGGTTTCAGGATTGTCACCCAAGAAACCGAATTTGAAAATGACTTCCGCGCCGTATTTTGGAAAAAGGTTTTGTTACTGGCCGTCACAACCGTAATATCTTGTGTTCGAAGCTGGTCTATACTTTAATGTCCGTGGAATTTTCCGAAACTATTTCATTATCAAACTTTATACATATAAAGGGGATAGGAAAAAGATGAAAAGAAAGTAAAATGATGAACAAAAGAAAGTAAAATGATGAACAAATAAGATGGATGTCATTTAAATGTACACAACAACATATCTAAACTAAAAAAAAATTGATCACTGCAACCAGCAACCTATGCGCACAGGTGCACACAATGGCGCATGGGCACCCAACACGTGCGCACAAATGCTCTTCACTCAAATATTCCTTTCTAAGTTCAAATATTCCTTTACTAAGTTCCTGGTTTTGAAATAAAATGACTGATTTGACCGAAAGTAAAGTAGAAATTATTTTTGAAGTCTTTTTGGTTTTGAAATAAGGGACTGATTTGACCGAAAGTAAAGTAGAAATTATGAAGTCTTGCAAAAATTGGTCTCAAAAACATTTTTTAAGAACCAGAACCCTTGCGCACGTTAAAACCAAAACCCTTGCGCAAGGGTTGAAACTGGTGCACAAGGATGCTCAACCTGTGCGCCCTTGTTGATTTGGAAAGTTAATGTTTTAAAAATCTGATTTTTGTGTACGCAAACCCCTTTAAAACCCACCTCCAGTATAAAGTACTGGAGTGAGTTTAGAAGGTCCCCTCTGGAAGCCAAAATAGTGGCCCAAAAAACCAACTTTACCATGAAAAAGCCTTGGACAGCGCTCTTTTGGATATGAAAGGTAAAGATATTAATGAAGATTGATGTTTCTATAGCTGATCAACTATTTTGGATGTAGGGATGAAGAGTTTGAACTTGAAATAAGACTTTCAGAGGTATTTTTGGATGATTTGGAGGCTGGTATAGGAAATGAGTATGGTAGTAGAGTGTGAGATGGTATAACTTAGGTTTTAGAATACTTCTGTTTAATTTGCAGGGTGGAGAGCTTGTCTCCGATTTTTTAGGGGGTGAGAGCCTTGTATAGTCTAGGGGATGCCAAAGAAGAGGACAAAGGGGTCAAATGGGTAGTGGATCGAAGACCCATTATGGCTCCTGGAAATAGGTTGTGGGGGTGCTTTTCGCCAGAGTGAGCTCTTTAAACCTTCTGAATTGGTGTGAGTGATGGTGGAACGATTGAGCCGTGTCCGAACCCTAGTTGCCCGCTAGTTCCTAGCCCGGACGGTGGTGGTCCGGGAAGGCACTCCGATGGCTAAGTCAGTCACCGGAGAGAAGAAATACACCGGAGATCTAGAGAGAGAAGTAGAGTTATGAGAGTAGTAAATGAGGAGAGAGGAATTCCCCTTGTGGTGGTTGTAGCTGGGTATTTATAGGCGAAGGGGGCATGCGCCCTACGTGCTCGGTACCCCTCACGCGCCCGTCATTCGCGCTTGGAATGACAGCTGATGTGACTTCCATCTCTGCTGCAGACGCCGCGTTTCGGCTGACATCATGTCACGTGGGTCTGAGAGGTCACTTCACCTCGAGACCTTCCCCATCACCCATGTGACTTTGCAGGCGGCGGTGGCAGGGTAGGTGATTGTCGCATTTAATGCTCTATCATGGAATGTGTAGCGTGCCTGATACGCCACCACCAAATCAAGTACCCCCGAGCCCCCGCGTGGCCGAAGTCGACAGATTCGGCACGAGAGCCGCCCGGCCTCTCGGCCGCTCGGCACACCGATCGGCGGAGCCCCCGAGAGCTACTCGAGCAAAGAGTGCCGCGACCTCGACACCTCCCGGGCTCGGCAAATACCACATAAATCCATATTCGTCCAAACCTGGACATCCCCGTCGAGCGCCGAGGGAACCGTACGTTCGGCGGGGGAGAGATACATCGATCCTCATTCAGTTTCCAAAATCCTGAGATGTTGGCTCCTTTTGCTTTTTTATTATGCAGGGTGGGGCCTTTGCTGACCCTTACGATCCCGGCCACTACAATAGCCCCATCAGGTTCAACATGCCGAGGAACGATGAGTGTGGGAGTTGATTCAATCAAAGCAGGCGGTCGGAAAGACGGATCGGCGTTCGCGTTGCAGGTGATCGGAGGACCGTGATCGGAGCATTGCCCCGTGGTCGGGACACCGATGCTCCGAGTCTCTCTTACTCGAGCGCTTGAGAGTGGTTAGGATTCGGAGCGTCACATCAAACAGCGATGTGAGAGGACGTCTGACGCATCTGTTCAGGAATTAATGACGCATGATGACGCTGCCGCCATGTGTCGTTGTGCGATTAGTCCGAGCGCCGTCATATGGATTCACTCCCAAACGGTTTAAACGGGGAGGACAGGTGGCACACGATGAGGGGGTGACCCTTTGCTTCCCGAACCGGTGCCATTATGGCACCTATTCAATAGGCGCCTAACCCTACCCTCCCCCTATAAATATAAGGGAGGGAGGAGAGAGAAATCACCGTCATTCTCTCTCTCTAGCTTCAGAGCCTCATGCCGCCGTCTTCCACCGTCGAGCTCCACCAAAACCTCCTCAGAAACCCATTTTCCATGAAGTTCTTCAACAAAAACTTTTTCGATTTTCCATGCGTTTTCTCTACATTTTGGGTGTTTTTTTTTTAAGGTTTTACTTCTCACGGTTTTTGCACTCGGTTTGTTTGAGTTTTCCGGCGGTTTGTGCGGCGGAGCACGGCCGCCGGATTCTAGGCTTCAAGAACACTCAAAGTGTTCTTCCGAGCGCCTAACCAGCGTATGAACTGTCTTCCGCCGAGAGCTAGTGAGAGACCCGAGCACGTACTTCCCCTTAGGTTTGGCCGAGAGCTTGTGGACAAATTGGGCTCTCGAGATAGTTGACACCTTGTGGGGAGCTCGGCGGGCCGAGGCTCAACCCTTTACATTTTCTTGGGATTAAACCTGTGCATATTGCTAACGGTTGCTTCACCCGTGCACTGTAGGTATTCACCTGGATGAGCTCAGATTCTGCAGACTCATCCCCCGACGACGTTCTCGCCGACACCCAGTACAGAGAGTTTATCGAAGGCGTCCTCCTCCGAGAACATATCATAAGCCTCGGGAGAGGTTATAGAACCAGCCGTCTAGCCCCCCTCCAAGCAATTACCCCGGAACGCTGGATGGAGATGGAGGAAGAAGCCCGGAGGGCTGAGAATGGAGCCCACACAACTATATCTGGCCAAAACCCGGTCCCGCATCCAATCCCTGAGTCCAATGTACCAACCGACGCCCCTCCATCCCCCGTAGTTGACCCGACCGAGCTCCCGAATCTCTCCGAGGGCTGGCCCTCAGACCCCGAAGTGATGGAGATAGATAGGGAGACCGCAGGGTTCAAGGAGCCCGAGCTCATCCAAGTGCTGGAAGTGGACGAGTACCTGGCCCAAAGGTTGCAGGCCGAGGGCGGAGAGTTCTTCTCCGAGGGTGAGGGTTCTAGAGAGGAGCCCGTGGGAGAGGGAGAAGAGGAGGAGCCCATGGCCGAAACCAAGGCCGGGACCGAAGGGCCAGATCGGAAGCTTGAGGAGACCGAAGAGGCAGGGGACGTCGGAGATGTTTTCATGTCCGGCGGCGTGGAATACGGCCTCGACTGGTAGTCAATTCCTCCGAGGAACCCGAAGCACGTGACTTGCAAGTACGTCAAGGACTATTTCGACGGGACGGCAGGGAAGCTTGCCCTATTCCGGAGGGAACTACAACATCCCGGAGGACGTGGAAGTCTCTCGGCCCATGTACAATAGAATACATTATCGAGAGGGGCAAATCACTGTGCCACTGATGGCGATCTACGAGGGCGGGCTGAGGTTCCCCATGCCCCGACTCCTTCGGCAATTCCTCGATGTATACGAGCTCGCCCCCCACCAGCTTGCCACCAACGCCTATCGGATTATCTGCTCGGTGGTTAGGCTATCGGAGCAACATGACATACCCTTTCGCCTCAGCGACCTCATGGCCGTCTACGTGCTGCATCGGAGTCCTGCCTACGGGAGGTACTACTTCGCTAGACGCCCCGAGTACCCTCCCCTCATCGGGAATCTTTCGAACTCGGAGTGGCATGCATGCGAGCTCGTGATCGTGAGGGGCCACTATGAGAAGGCCCCTGGGGAGGAGTCCAGGTGGTCTGTCCCCTAGCGTCGCGGGAAGCCTAGTAAGCCCGAGAGCACATACTTTGCATCTTTTCTTTCTTGTATTTCTTTTTATCCATCTACTGCTTTGTTTTTGCCGAACACTTATATCCTTTTGCCTGCAAAGTGCGGGAAGTTGACGAAGAAGCTGGCCGAGGATGCAGACGACGACGTCATCGATAGCATTTTCAAGATCCCGAATCTCACAGCCCCCGGCATCCTCGGATACGTGCCTTTTTACAGGGGTCTTCTGAAGAAGGGAAAGAGCCCGTGCCGAGGACAGACCCCCGCTGAGTGAGAGTCTTCGACCCTGACCTCTCTTGCACCGATCTCACCGGCTGCGAGCGCGTGCCTCGGGCCTCCCATCGTCCCCCTCAGTCGTTCATTGCAGGAAGCGGATCCGAAAGCTCGATGGCTGGAGCCTCGGCGCTCAAGGAAGCTCAAAGGAGGGAAAGGGCTAAGAGGAAGGAAGCCGAGAAAGTGGCGCTTGGCCGGCCCGGACACCCAGCCGAGGCTGAGGGTCTTCAGAAGAGGCCTCGGATTGTCGAGGCTACTACCGTGGCCAAGGAGGCTCATCCGAAGGCCGCAGTGCCTCCATTACCCCCTTCTCAAACCACCCTTGCCGATGCCACACTGAGGGAGGCTGCCCCGAAGGACAAACATGCGGCCTCCTCGACGCTGGAGGTTACGCTCTCCCCTGCTGACAGGGACGAGCCGTGGGTCCCGGTCATTCAAACTTCGCACGGTGAGCCGGTAAAAAAGAACGCCAGCATTCGGGAGAGCCGGAAGACGACGATGACCCTGCTGAAAGCCCTCGCCCTGCAGAGGAATATGAAGGTTGTGCCGAAGAACACGACGGACAACTACGCCGAGCTCTTCACCCACATTGTGCGGGTAAGATCTCGATTTCGTACCTCGTATTTTACCAAGTCTTCGTCTTTGGGTTACTGCTTATGTAGTATGAATTTTTGCAATGTTGCCGAAGGGATATACTGGAAGACCGAAAAATCCGACAAGAGGTGTGTCGGAAGGGGAAAGCTCATCACGCGTTCGTCCAATGGCTTTGTAGGCTAAATAGTAGAACACGTCGGCAGAGCTCCCCTGGTCCACCAAGATTCGCCGAACCTCCACATGGTCAATACCTATCTCGATGACCAGAGCGTCATCATGCGGGAGCTGCAGCCCGTCCAAATCTTGTTCGGAGAAGGTGATGGTGTACGAGTCAATTGTAACTTCGTATTTTTGCTTCGGCGCTCTACCGAGCGTCATGACTTGCATTGCGGCCTCCATTTTCTGCAGCCCTGTGTGCATAGTGTCGGCTCAAGCTTTGCCGATCGGGCCATGGATAGTTACAACCACTCCCAGACGCACTCTGTCCCCGGGCGCCTGTAGTCCCGGCGGTGGTGGTGGGAGCTGGAGTGCCTGTTGGTTAGGCTGGGGCGCTGCCCCTCTTAGCACGATCGGCGTGCGAATGTGGTCTATCCATTCCTCCATGCGGCCCTCGGCCACCAATCGCTCTAGGTGCGCCTTAAATGGTGTCGGCATCCCGTCGTATAGTGACCTACCTCATTGTGGTAGGTGCACTTTCCCTTCTGGGTGGGGTCCGACCCCATTTCCTCCTCCGGCCAGTAAAACCAACGTTTCCTTTCGATCTCTGCGAGCAGCCTGTAGTTTGGCATGGTGAAGACGGTCGTCTCGGCAACGTAATCGTTGTCGTTTCTGGGGGACCTTTCCCATCCCCCGCCGCCGTTGTTGTTCCTATTGTTGTCTTGGGAGCCTATGTTCCCGTATCTTCC
This sequence comes from Vaccinium myrtillus, assembly GCA_016920895.1. Lineage (NCBI taxonomy): Eukaryota > Viridiplantae > Streptophyta > Magnoliopsida > Ericales > Ericaceae > Vaccinium > Vaccinium myrtillus. Next base: position 16,486,917 of record CM029280.1, on the reverse strand, counting down.
TCCTTGATCATTTCTCCCAGCTTTCTTTACGTTGTTCACCTGCTTCTTTGCTTCCTTCGGCATACCCTTGCCGGCATTCCCCTTCAATGCTCGGTTGAACAACATCTCCTCAAGCTCTCGGAAACGATCCACCGTTTCCATCAGCTCTACCATGTTTTTTGGTGGCCGTACCATGAGTTCTTTGAAGAGGTCAGAGTGGTCGTCGAGCCCATTTTTGAACTAAGTGGACGCGATCTTCTGGTCGTAGACCTCCCAATACCGGGCGATGTATTCTTTCAGGGTCTCATCCGAGCCCCTTTTCATGTTGACCAGCGCGTCGAGCGCCTTTGGCTGTGTATTGCTGGTCACAAACCGAGACGTGAACACGCGTTCAAGCTCGTCGAAGCCGTTTATAAACCTTGGGGCGAGCTGGCTGTACCACAGGAGCACCGTGGTCCCTAGGCTCATGGAAAACGTTCGGCACATGAGGGAGTCACTATGGCCGTAGAGCTTGGAGACTAAACGGTATTGCTGGACGTGGGTAATCGCATCCGTCGTCGGCTCATACTTGTCAAATTTGGGGATCTTGAACCCGCGGAGTGGGGCGGCCTCGGTAATGCCCCGAGAGAATGGGGGCTGCTTGGCCTTCTCCAACTTGGAGTCGGCCGGGCCTGGACGGTTAAGGTCGATCGTCCGGTACTCCCCGTGGGCGCGCTTCGCCGGCCTGGTGCAACGGGTCGGGACCACCCACGTGCACGTTGCTCCTTTCGGAGGATAGCCTCTTGTTGTGTCGTTCTTGGCCCCTCGTCGCCTCTTCCCGAGGGCGATGGCGTCTGATTTCAGGCTCGGTGTGGTAAACTTTTGTCTCGCCCGTGCGTGCATTGACAAGCAGGATACTCCCATTATGGGATGTGGAAGACCCATTATGGCTCCTGGAAATAAGTATTCAGGTTTTCAGGTGAGGAGGGCCGCTGGACAATTCTAAAGATCAAATGGCCATCATGAGATTTGACTATCAGATCTCTGAAAAGGGCCTGGCTTGTGACAAACAACCAGGGCACATGGGTTGAGACCCGTGCGCACGGGTTGTAACTGGGGTGCAAGGGCTGATTAATGGCATTTGTAATTGTGGGTGATTGCACTGGTGCACAAGGGTTGATTTTAAAAGGGTTTTCGATCTTAGGTACCTCAAGAGCATTGATTCAAACCAATCAAGGTATGTTTAGGCTTATTTTCATTATCTGGAGAGGCCAGTTAGGCCACGGTCCAAGAATCGTAGAGGGTCCGAATTGGGGTGTCTACAAACGGTTACACAAAATCGTAGTGGGCCACTTTGAACCTTTAGAAAGGTTGAGGGATCACCTAGGGGTTAAAATGTAGAGGTAATCATCTCTCTCACACCCCTTTCCAACTGACTCTGCAGCAAATCCTCTCAAGATATCGTTCCCGCCCACTATCAACTTAAACCACACTCAACCTGGGCTGATATCCAGGCGCCTGGATTGTGCAATTCCAGGCGCTTGGATTGAATGCAGGCGCCTGGATTTAGCCAATCCAGGTGCCTATGAGAGTAATCCAGGTGTGTATGTTTTAAGATTGTGGAGTGGTCTGGGATTCCAAGGGGGTGCTTGGGAAGATTTATGGAAGGTTATTGGTGGGGTCCTCAAGTCTTTGATCAAACTTGCGTGCTCCCATCAAGCATTTTCATCCTTGGGGAAGTCTCGGAATTCTGACGGTCCAGATTGGGGTGTCTACAAGTATCTTCCGTGGAAGTAAGAAAAGAGGCACTGGCGTTACTGACTCTTGATTCAATTCCACCAAACTCGAAAACAGTTCCATAGGAGCTTGCATTCGAGTCCTTTTCTTTATATATGATATCACTTCTTTCCCCTGCTTTTAGTGAAGTTCCGAGCCTGAGTTAGTCCATCCCAGCTGTCAAAAGATCTATCTGCAAGGGACGAAGAATGCTTAAAATCCCAGTTATTCCTTGATAAGCCCAAAATATTGACATGTGGCAATCCCTAAATTGCATATTGTTAGTCCTTTATCATGCTTAATTCAATATTATTGTTATTTTTTTGGTAATTCACACTAAATTATTTATTTGCAGAAAAAAAGAAGAAGATGATAACAAGTTATGCAGCCGCAACGTCGGACTTTATGTGGTGCGCAAACCATGATCAAGTAATTTGAATTGGAGATCCAAGCTCATTAAGGAAATCAAGGGGAATTACGCTAAATCACAATCTTGGTCAAGTCTATTAGCCCATATGAATTGCATGTATTATATCTTGGCATTGTCCAAGATTGTGCTATAATGTTATTGGCTGATACATGTGCAAGAATCTGCGGCAGTAATTTAGGATTCAAATTCTAAAAGTAAAGATTTGTTTACATAGGAAAAAATCATGACGTTATTTTATTTTCTAGTAGTGGTTGCATAGGAAATATTGGATTCTTCTTTCCTAAGGAGACTTTCATTAGTTTCTATAAGTTAATGACACAATAGTTCGGCGTGGAGAGGAGACCACGCATGAAGCTGCTGCAGCGAAAATCAGAGACCACGATTGCGGCTAAGAACAAAAGAAGAGAAAGCTTCATCATGTCTATGAGAGGCTAAATATTCTAGACTAGGGTTGAGGATGAAACCTCATATTTCGTAGTAAGTACTTACAGATTTTTAGTTATTTTCCTAATGTTTGGTTTATTCTTATAATCGTTCTTACCTCATTTTAATTAAGTTATACCTCATTTTAATTAAGTTAGTAATTTTGGATATGGATTCAATCATGTTTTTTCCGTGATTTGAGATTGCTAGCTAATTAATCAGCCATGTTATGTAGCTTTTGATTTCAAGTACTGGATATCTTTTGTGATTTGTTTGTGAGCGGATACATATGATTTTTTGGTCTTGAACATTAAGGTGAGGAAGAGCGTACACAAGTTAATTTCATTAAATGGTCTTAATGATAATATTGTCCACGGTAAAAGAGTTTAGCCACTAAATTACTGCGAAGAAGAGTAGGAGAATGAGTAAGAGTTTGTCAGTAATTGCTACGGATATATGAGTGTGGATTCTGAAACCTTCATCACTTTTCCCATTATCAGGTTCGTTCATTTGTAAATTTTATTTATTTACTTTCACTATTGCTTGTTTAATTCTAATTTTATAAAGGCTAAATTCCTAAGAGACCCCCTCATCTATACTCATTTTCCCAGCAGACCCCCTAACCTTTAAAAGCGTCCAAACTCACCCCCTCATCTATTCGAAATTGACAAAACCCCTTACTCCGTTAACAGAAGTAAAAAAATGACAAGTTTACCCTCATAAAATTTTCTAAGTGTAAACACAACCTCTTCTTCTCCCTTCCCTGCGACCGAAATACCTCTCCCCTCTCTCCACCATTTCCTTACCGTTACTTTGATCAAATCCAGAGAAACCCAGTTTACCTACCTCCCTCCCTCCCTCCCTCCCTCTCTCTCTCTCTCTCTCTCTCTCTCTCTCTCTCTCTCTCTCTCTCTCTCTCTCACCTTGTATACATCTCTGTAGACTGGACAACTCGAGCCCAACATCATCCCGTCGACGACATCGTTCGATTCAATTGGAGAGATGCCAGTAGAAAAGACGGAGCGGAAATAGCATCGCAAGTGGCGATGATTTCGACTAAGATCCAGAAACCCTCTCTCTCTCTCTCTCTCTCTCTCTCTCTCTCTCTCTCTCTCAAACCCATCTCCAGATTGGGAACGGCGACGGCGGCATTGGTTGTGATTGGGAATGGCGATGGCGGCCTCGACGATGGCCCAACATCATCTTGATTTAATTTTCAGGTGAAATCAAAGGTAAGGGCTTTGAGACTCCATGATTTCAACTCAAATTTGGGGTTTGGGTTCTGAAATTGAGGTTTTTGGTTCTGAAATTGGGGTTCTGAAATTGAGGTTTGGGTTTCAAAATTGGGATTTCAACTCCGGTGGTTGTTCTTGGCAGTGATTTCAATTTTATTTGTTTTATTGTTTAATTCATGAATATAGGTTGGGTGAAAATTTTGTTCTTCGTGTGTATACTCATGTGGATTTCTTTGCCACAGATTTCATATAATCTCAACGAAACATGGGATGGGATTTCATATGAAAATATTAGGTTGTGATTTGGATTTCTTACGTAAACATGGTGAAGAATACTGTAGATGGAGTGGGAGAATGGAGAGGGTGTAATCCTTTACGTTTTAATCTTAGCTAGGGCATTTTCGTCCAATTGGTAACATTTAACCTTAAAACTCAACGGTAATGTAACAGAAGGGGTCTGTATGGCTAACGGTGAAAGGTGAGGGGGTGAGTTTGGACGCTTTTAGAACTCCTTTGGGTTTGAAGGTTTTGGCTACTCTCTTGGTGTTTTTCACTCACAAAATTTCTTAGACTCTCGAAATTGATGTGTTGTTGGAGCTAGGTTTGCAACCTAGGCTATGCATATTGAAGGTAGTATGAAGAGTGGGTGTATAACATGGAAGAGAGATAGAAAATCCAAATTTCAACTCATAAAAACTCTTCATAATAGTGTTTCGAACGTGCACAAGAAGTTGGGTGACCGGATGGAAAGAATTGGGATGAAACTCAACACTCACAAAAGCTTCAAATTCGCTAACAGCTGATTTCACGGCCGACACATTGATTTCACGGCCAATACTTCTGGACAGCACAAGATCCCAAACTTCGCGAGCTCGGTTCAGGCTCTACCAAACTCCTATTTTGACGTGGTTTAAACCGCTGGAAAACTTGTTAAGTCTAATTTCTAACCCAATTGGTTTGGATCCAAATTAATTTGTACAATTAAGTAGATGGCAAGTGGGTCGAAAAATTGATGATTTTGGTAAAACGCTCGCATCTCTCTCATTTCAAATTGGATTGAGACATATTATATATAGATAAATAGGGTTTCAAGAGTACTAAAAGATGATGGAATCCAACCATAAAAGTAAGAAACTTTGAATTTTCAAAAGTTGGCCGAAAGCAGACTAAATGACAATTTATCGGGTCAATAAGGCTAAAACACATTCTAAGTATCACGCGGCACTTCCTTCCATAATTCTAAGGCATTCTTCATTCCCTAAAAGTTCCATATAGTTCAAAAGCATCTCGTTCCTCATCAAAGCATACATAATCAATTCGTCATAGGTATTTCGCACGTGGCGAAACTTAAATTATCTACCGAGCCAATTTTGGTTGTCTACATGATTCTAACAGACTGTTCTTGAATCCACAACAAAAAGATGGTCAACCTTGAACTCAAGGATAAGAGAAAATGAAATTATGCGGAAGCGTTTAATTTACTCCTAGAGGGGGGGGGTGAATAGGAGTTTTGATAAAAATTACCAGTTTTTAAGATGAATAACCAATTAAAAAATTATTAAATAATAAACTTGTTATTTGTCTTGATTAATTCAATTTAACCAAACCACAAGTAGTGCAATGAAAATAAAATGGAGACAAGATACGCACGATTTACGTGGAAAAACTTAGGGTCCTAAATAACCCTAAGCCAAAACCACGGCCTAACACTACTGCTTTATTCTATTAATAAAAAAGAAGTACAGATTAAAAATAGTAAAAACCTTACCCCAAGCCTTTACCTATTCTCGCCAATCTTCGATGCTCCTCAGCTTCTTCAAAATTCAATAGATGAACCACACTCCACGCCCGATCTCCGAATTCAACCGGCTCGAATCAATCTCCAAAAGATTCGGCCACAGCAGTATACGGCACCACGAAACACGAACACCAAATGATATGATATGAAAAGTGTTGCTTGAAAGAAGTAACGCACCATGAAAATATTAATAGGATAAGCACAACTAGCAATTCATCTTTTTAATGAATCAATCAACGTGGATTCCATGCTAGCAGCCTAACACACAAGATAAAACAATTTTTCTTCTTTCGGTTTTTTCCGTAAAAAAAATAATGTGCATCGAAAGATGTTCTTTTAGAAAGCACAATGGAAATATGTTTCTCTCCTTCCTTTCTGTCGTCAAAATAAAATGTGCATGAGCCTATTGATGGCTAATGCTCATATATATAGGCAATTAGATATTCCCATAAAAAAACAAATAAAACTCTTTGTTTTCTTTTCCAAATAATGAAAAAAATCTTTCAAAGAATCCAAATCATGTGCATCCCTTATCAAGGTGATGCACCCATATATATAACCAAGGGAAATGCCGCCCCCCACCGAGAAAATAATATCTCTGTGATTCTTTCCAAAAAATATAATAATGATAATAATAGTCTTCTAATTATACACATATGGAAAGACAAAAAGAAAAGAACGTCTCTTGATTTATGGAAAGCATATTTTCGAAGAGTTAAAAAGAAAATTTTTACTTGATGTAAACATATGTATATATAGAAAATACAATTTTTCGGAAAGGTAAAACAAAATATTTTGATTGATATCAATATATATATTTAGGTATGGAAAGCGAATTTTCGGAGAGGTTTATAGGAAATGCAAACATGCAAAAATATAATATTTTATTTAAAACTATGCATGATATGTTGTGCAATGCATTTACCTTTCACACAAGTAGATTAATTTCGCAGCGGGCAATTTGGCGCAGAAATGGAAGGAGCATCGAGCTAGCAACTACCCTTTAAAAAATCTACCCATACAATTCAAAATAAATTTACGAATGATGGTTTTTGTACAATCCCGGAAAGTGCCAAAATATCTAACAATCTCCCCCTTTGGCATTTCCGGGACAAAACCAATTGCACTAAAACAAAACCTAAAATTACAACTGAAGGAAACAAACACTAGCCTAAACTAGGTCTATCTAATGAAACTTGAGTTGATTTTCCAATACCTGCAAAGACAGCTCAACAAAAACTATGCGACCAAGTATATGTTACGAAAATAGAATGGGTCAGCATATATAATAAATTCTCCCCCTTTTTGTCACGGAAAAACAAAAAATTGACAGTCCAAGGTGAGACACGGGCAACTAGAAAGCATACGAGAGACTGATATGATATGCAAAAACAAGAATGACATAGGCAATATGGCTACAAGAGAAATGCAGCGAATGGAATTTGAAGACCATAATGACCAAAGATACCCATGTTTTTGTGTTTTAAAGAAAACAAAGTGGCAATGCAACATATAATCCGACGAACAAGTATTCAAAGATGAGGCTCAGACAATAGGACAAAATTCAAGAGTGCATGAACAAATTTGTATTAAACCAATTCAATGAGAGAATTCGAAGATAGAGTGTAACACACAAGATGAATCTATGACAAAGTGAGTGTGTGACACGTCATAAGATATTAAGATCACTATCCAAATATTCGTCAATTCTCATGTACCATAGGACCGTCAAGCACTCTCCCCCTAGCAAAGTCAAACTAAGCACTCATCGATACTAAATATGTCCCCCAAAGAAAATATAAACTCCCCCTCAACAAAGGATATATTTTTTTTTGTGTATAGTATTCTCTTTTACCCCACTGCTGTTTGACGCGAATATTGGGAGTAAGAGTACCTCATACCCAATATCCGGTTACTAAGCGAATGGTCCAATCACGAATGCTTTCACAGAGTCTATCCATCTTTTGACGCGAATACTCAGAGAGAGAGAGTACCTCACCCCGATTGCCCGGTTACTCAATGAACGCCCGGATAAGCATATATATAGATTTTTTTATTTTATTTTATTTTTAATTTTTTAATTTTTTTTGCGTAGCATGACATATAAAACTTTGTATCCAATTATGAGGCCAAAAAAAGTCAATCGCCTAGGGTAAAGACAAGACAAACCGAGGTGCATGAGAATCAACTTTATTCTTTAAGAAATCTCTCTAACCCAGACGTGTAAAAGTGGCGATCATAGAGTCATAAAACATGCTACACCAAATGTCCGAATGCATCTCATGAGTGGAGTTAATAAGAACTGTGCATGCAGTCCCAAAGATGTGCATCTGTGTGAGTCTCATGAATGACTACTCATCCTCAAAAAAAAATATGCGAAGCCCAAATTTTTTTTTTATATAAGAATGTTTATGAATTTTTCATTTGGAGCAAAAATAAAAGTATCAACATGTAAGATCATGACCCTAAAACTCATATACATGAAAATGCTAAAAGGAAAACAAAAATAAAATTGAAAGGAGTTTTTTTATTTTTTTATTTTAAAGAAACTAGAAAGACATGTTTACTCTAGACAAGTAAAAAAAACATACTAGGATGACATGCAACACCAAACTTAATCAATTGAAGTTAAACCAACAGATTTTCCTATCATCCGCACTTCCTGCCCAATCGGCATCAGAAAATGCAGCTAAGTCCACATTAGTACCCTTAAAATACTAAAGACCAAGCGTGGAGGAGCCCTTAACATAACAAATAATTCGCTTGACAGCGATCATGTGAGACTTTTTTCCAAATTTGCTTTGTTTTATTGTTTGCACGTGAGAAATGACCATGTGTGATTCGTCTTTCAACAAATTTATCAATCTCTCCATTATTTTTAGCCAAAGTTGACAAATTTTTTATTTCCTTGACGAGGTGAGAAGTTTGAATTGTCAACTGACCCAATTTCTTTTGAAAATTCTCATTCTTATTATTTTTGGGAGATTGTCGCACAACTTGAGGTCTCCCCACATTGGGTTGACCATACCGAACACTTTTATTAACAGGGGATACAAACGAATTCCCCTTTGTTTTCTGATTGTCTTTTCTAAGTGCATAACAAAAAGGTCGAATATGACCTTGGACACCACAGTAGTGGCAAATCATAGGATTAAACTTTTGAAATAGATTACTTTTGGAAATCTTGTTAGTGATGGTTGGAGATTCAGTAGAAGGTTCGGGTTTATCGCTCATCACCTTATTTTTAGAAGTTTCAGATTTCACAAACTTGATTTCTCTCTTTGCAGACTCATTAGCCTTGGGTGTCAGGGAAGGTGGATCAACGAACCCTAAGCCGCTTCTATTTCTAAATGTACGTGTCATCTCGGCAATACGGGTTGCGCCACACTCATTACGCTTTATAGCCTCAGTGGCCTCCCTAAGGTCATGCTCTAATTCAAGAATCCTATCCTTAGACCCTTCAAGGGCTTTTAAGGCATCCACACGCTCTCTCTCTATTTTGGCAAACTTGTCTGCCAGATTAGAGTTATAGATTTTTAATTTTTCAAGCACAATATCCTTAGATTCGATGTCCTCATTAAGTTTGTTCCTCTCACCACTAACTCTTTCGATGACACTCATGAGTTCCTTCTTTTTCTTTTCTAATTTGACAGCCTTTTTAAACAATTGATCATAGGCCTCATGAATAGAATCTATATCATCTTCACTATTTTCACAATCTTCGTCAGTCGAAACATATTTACTATCATCGCTAATAGTTGTAGAAAGATCAACTATTTTAGGGGATGTGGGAGAGTTAATGTTGGCAACAAGCACAGAATATCTAGAGGGTTCAAAACCCCCATCACTACCTTCATCACTATCATCATCCCACGAAGCCTTATACCCTTTGGCCTCTTTCGTTTTACGAGTGTTTGCACACTCTGCCTGAACATGCCCAAAACCGTGACACTCGTGGCATTGTATACCATGGGGTTTCTTGGATTTATCAATAGAATATTTCTTTTCATTATCTCTAGAATTAAAATTCTTACCCCTACTAGTTGAAGACGGAAAATTTCCAGATTTACGAAATTTGACAAATTTTCTGAATTTTTTAGCAAAGAAAACAAGTTCTTCTTCATCAAAGTCATCGTCACTTTCTTGTGTCATAGATGATTCTTCTTTAGAAGATTTAAAAGCAATGTTTTTATTAGGCTTGACTGTAGGTTTCTTCGAAAGGTGATTCAATTCAAACGTTTGAAGTTTACCTACAAGTTCCTCAAAAAGAATATCATCAACTTTATCATTTTCTTCAATAGCGACTACCTTAGTCCTAAACCTCTCAGGTAGGGACCTAAGCACTTTTCGACAAACTTTGAGATTTGGGATTGGTTCTCCTAAAGCATGGAAGGAATTAACGATGTCACTTAATTTAGTGATAAAACAATCAAAATTTTCGTCTTCCTGCATTCTTAAATCTTCAAAACGTGTCGTAAGCATTTGGAGTTTCGAAGTTTTAACAGTTTTAGTGCCCTCGTGGGTAACTTGGAGAATATCCCAAGCCTCTTTCGCAGTGGTGCATGCAGAAATACGACTAAACTCAGTTTTACTTAAAGCACCATAGATGGCTCCTTAGGCCTTGGAGTTTGCCTCAAAACTCTCATTATGAGCAGAAATCCACTCAGTGTCCTCCTTCAGCCTCATTTTTTTAGTTTTTTTTTGAACGGCAAAAAAAGAATTTTATTAATCAAATATCAAAGATACAAGATTAAACGGGGCAAGAGAAAAACATCAAAGCGAGGAGCGGCATACCAACAAGGTTGGCACCCCACCCGATGGCAAATCATATGCCTCTCGAGACCCAAAAGATTGGGAGGTTGACAAGAAGACAACCAACCAAACAAACGAAAACAACCTACTCCCACACCTAAACCCCAACACTAAAACTCCGAAAAGATACAAAGAGAGCAAAAATCCAAGAAACACCAAAACACCCCAGAGAAGTAGAACCACACCACCTAACCAAAACAAAATATGCAACGCCATGGTTAAACAATCGACCTACGAGACGGCCTAAACCTTCCAAATACAAAATTTTCTAACCTTCTTCAAGAGCATTTCCAATTAGCTTCATAACCTTCTTCAAGAGCATGTCTGATTCCATAAAAGTAGCAGCATAATATGACCACACTTCCCACGCAAATAGAATTAATGAAGTTCATGAAACAAACCATAACCACACAATTGCTTCAACAACTTCTTGATTCTTCACCTTTTCACCTTCTTATAGAGACCCCAAATGTTCCAAGACAGAATCTATATCAAATAGAAGACCATGATGCCTTAACAAAATTCTTTTACGTAGAGGTTTAGAGATGACAATCAGCCCTCATATTATCCTGTGCTCTTAGTTCGGCAATTTTGCTGATAACCTCTTCCTCATTACCATCATAACTCATTTTTTTAGTTGTAGCATCTTCTATGGTTGGGGCCTCATAGCCGTACCTAACAGATCTCCAAACCCTAACTCCTAGGGAACTCAAATGTGTGGTCATACGGGCTTTCCAATACGGATAATCGTTACCGTCGAAAAAGGGTGGCCTCGAGTTTGAGGCACCCTCTCGTGGTGCGTTCATGTCCATTTATACCCAGAAATAAACTCAGGTGGTTAAACCTAAACAGAGCAACCGAGCTCTGATACCAATTGAAATTATGCGGAAGCGTTTAATTTACTCCTAGAGGGGGGGTGAATAGGAGTTTTGATAAAAATTACCAGTTTTTAAGATGAATAACCAATTAAAAAATTATTAAATAATAAACTTGTTATTTGTCTTGATTAATTCAATTTAACCAAACCACAAGTAGTGCAATGAAAATAAAATGGAGACAAGATACGCACGATTTACGTGGAAAAACTTAGGGTCCTAAATAACCCTAAGCCAAAACCACGGCCTAACACTACTGCTTTATTCTATTAATAAAAAAGAAGTACAGATTGCGAAATAGTAAAAACCTTACCCCAAGCCTTTACCTATTCTCGCCAATCTCCGATGCTCCCAGAGCTTCTTCAAAATTCAATAGATGAACCACAGACTCCACGCCTGATCTCCGGATTCAACCGGCTCCGAATCAATCTCCAAAAGATTCGGCCACAGCAGTATACGGCACCACGAAACACGAACACCAAATGATATGATATGAAAAGTGTTGCTTGAAAGAAGTAACGCACAATGAAAATATTAATAGGATAAGCACAACTAGCAATTCATCTTTTTAATGAATCAATCAACGTGGATTCCATGCTAGCAGCCTAGCACACAAGATAAAACAATTTTTCTTCTTTCGGTTTTTTCCGTAAAAAAAATAATGTGCATCGAAAGATGTTCTTTTAGAAAGCACAATGGAAATATGTTTCTCTCCTTCCTTTCTGTCGTCAAAATAAAATGTGCATGAGCCTATTGATGGCTAATGCTCATATATATAGGCAATTAGATATTCCCATAAAAAAACAAATAAAACTCTTTGTTTTCTTTTCCAAATAATGAAAAAAATCTTTCAAAGAATCCAAATCATGTGCATCCCTTATCAAGGTGATGCACCCATATATATAACCAAGGGAAATGCCGCCCCCCACCGAGAAAAAAATATCTCTGTGATTCTTTCCAAAAAATATAATAATGATAATAATAGTCTTCTAATTATACACATATGGAAAGACAAAAAGAAAAGAACGTCTCTTGATTTATGGAAAGCATATTTTCGAAGAGTTAAAAAGAAAATTTTTACTTGATGTAAACATATGTATATATAGAAAATACAATTTTTCGGAAAGGTAAAACAAAATATTTTGATTGATATCAATATATATATTTAGGTATGGAAAGCGAATTTTCGGAGAGGTTTATAGGAAATGCAAACATGCAAAAATATAATATTTTATTTAAAACTGCATGATATGTTGTGCAATGCATTTACCTTTCACACAAGTAGATTAATTTCGCAGCGGGCAATTTGGCGCAGAAATGGAAGGAGCATCGAGCTAGCAACTACCCTTTAAAAAATCTACCCATACAATTCAAAATAAATTTACGAATGATGGTTTTTGTACAATCCCGGAAAGTGCCAAAATATCTAACAAAAAATACTTGAAATATTATTGAGAAAAGATGCCATGGGAATGAAGGTTACAACCCTACATATAGTAAGCAAACCCTAATTTGACTAGGACTCGAATTAATTAAAGAAAGACCAAAAATGAAAAAATTGAGTTTGACTCAGAAACAAAAACTTAATCCTAGAAAATAACGCTGCAAAAAACCTGGGTTCATTCGGACTTGCTTTGACCAAGTAATTACTAAACTAAAACTTTCCTAAAATGGCAAAAACGCATAATTAAAGGCCTAAGCAATGAAATTTGGCAAAAATCACCCTTGATAAGCACCAAAACAGCGCTGAGTTGCATTCAAATCATTGTTTCCATGCCATCTGTAGACACCCTTATCTGGTTTTGCAAACATCTAAGCCCATGCCTTGGAGAAATCTCGACGATGAAACGGTATTCTGTATGCCTTGTTGAATTGTGGAATGCCCGATGAACTTTGTGGAACTCTTAGAGAATGAAGGGATACATTAGAACTCTGTATAAGAGTGCCAAATGACACTTAGAGTGAATGGATAAGTGTTCTGGCCGTCGTGGCACTAACGATCTTCGGTTTAGTCAACTTTGACCCACTGTTCATAAATTAAATTATCGTAATTTTATGGTTGGATTCCACCATCTTTTATTACTTTCAAAACCCTCTTTATTGATATATAATATGTCTCAATCCGAGTTAAAATGAGAGAGATGTGAGCATTTTACCAAAATCACTTATTTTCTAACCATTTGAGGGAAAAATGGCCATATATGTTTATGTACAAATTATTTTGGGTCCAAATTGCTTGGGTTATAAAGTAGACTTAACATCAACGATTCCAACAATGCACAAATCCGAGTTCGTCAGTGTCTGGGACGAGCTTGCGAAGTTTGCCTTCCTGGGCTATCTCAGAATGGTGGTCGCCATTCTAAATTGCAGCCGGCATTTTTCTTTTCACTCAGAACCTTCCAGAATCCAGCTTTATGCCAGACACATCTTGCTCACCCTAAACGCATTAGGGCCTGCCATTATACTTGCTCCCCACTCCAAGAAAAGATCTTGGGAGATTTTATTCACTCGCAGAGATACTATTTACTTTCCGTGCAAACCCTAATTCTCAATCTATAACGGGGACCACTTTTATAGGTTTTTGACACACAATTAAGCCTCTTCTCCCCATCTCGAAACTCTATTGTCATCATCTTCTACAGTAAACCCCTAGCCACAAAGTCCTAGCCTACGCAACTCTGAGTTATATAACACGAGAGACATACGAGAGTAGCGAAGATACCTAGGGAGTATCTGAAAGTCTTCAAACCTATTAAGTTCTGCACTATTTGTTGGGGTTTTCACCTTTAATCATAAAGGTTCAGAAACCAAGCAAAGTCATCAACTTCTGCAATTGAGGGATTTAAGGCGGGCTGTTCAAATAGCCAACACAAGCTACCCTTTTTACTTACTTTGCATTTTTCCTTTATTTTTCAGACTAATCCCTTATTTTTTTGTTTCTGTTGGTGTGACGCGGAACAACGGCCAACATAATGAATGTCGGACGGTGAATGTTGTTGTATCTCATGAACGGCCGAATGGTTTAGAAACAACGGTCGCTATTTTGTATATCGGCTGACATTCCATTATGTCGGCTGCTATTTGGTTCGACTACAGAACTTGCTACTTATTTTATTTTGTTTGTGTTATCGCATAATCCTTGTCCCCTGCCCTGCTTATTGTTTTCAATCACTCATATCTGTTAATGGCTAATAGCAAGTATATGTTGACACCAGATTTTGCCCCACTCCTATTTATCAAAACAAATCAATGACGTCGATGCTCGCAGGAAAGAGACGTCGGATCATGAGAAATCAGAAACAACCTTACCTTGTAGAACATGCAATTCCCGGTAAAGGTAAACCAACACGGTACAAAGTACTGATGCCGTGGTAAGTCAAATATTAATTCTAAAATATCAAATAATATCTAACATCTGCATGTGCATAGCTTGGATGACAAGTTTGCCATTTCAGGAAGCCATAATAGCCCTCCCTCCTTTATTTTGACAAAAATCAGCTCCCAAAAGGTCGGCCAGTTATATCTTCGGGAAATCTAGTTGAGCATCAAGACAGTTGGATTTACTCATTTTAACATTTCAGAGTGATTAGTTCAGGCCACGTCAAGATTGAAAGACGTTTGACCATTGAACTATCACCGCACTATCACCTTTGCCTGGTAAAAAGAGGCGAATAGGGACAGAAGGCCTAGGTTTTGTCTATACAAATCCAAATCATACCAAATTTCATATTTAAGCTTCACGTGATGAAATTAAGTCTCACATCAAGTTTCAGGCAATTCCAAGCTCGTTTGCTATTTTCGGGGAACAGCACTTTCAGAGACGGTCGATTCTATGATCATGGACACTAGAACCAAATTTTTAAAATCTAAATTGTTGATAATTTATTTTTAACCATATTGAAGTTCTCTATAAAATTTCAAGTCAATCGGACTTTGTTTGGTCATTCGATCGCTTACCACGCTCCAATTCAACCGAGAGCCAGATGATTACATTTCTCAATCTTCGGAGCATAATTTGAAAAAATGGACACCGCCATAATTCTTAAAGCATCTCAAAACCCTAGGGATCCCTCCCTGGATGTTTCTGGATGACTGCACGCGAACACAGTCGAGATGGGGTTGCACCTTGCAAAGCGGTGCAAACCCCTAGGCAGCTCTATGGGAGCTTGCCACGTGGCAGGCGCCCATTCTTTAGGTGCCCATTTTTACACACGCACTCACACACCTCTGAGTTTTAGTTTCTTCGGACGCTGGCATTGTCGTAGTGGGGAATCGAACTCAGAGACACTAGCCTAAGCGGTAGCTCTATTGGGCTTCTCAGAGAAGAAACTCCAGTAGCCAGAGCTACGCAAAAGCTCTGTCAGATTCCCCAAGTGGAATCTAGGGATATAGATATTGCGCAGAAGCTCTGCCAGATTTCTCCGAGAAGAAAAATACCAATGGTTAGGGCTACACGAAAACGCGCCCGATTTCTTCCGAAAGAAATTCGGATCTTAGAAACCTACCGTTACTCTGTCCGAGTACAGATTCAAAATCATCCAGTCCTGTCGATACTCTGTCCAAGTACTGACTCAGAATCAACCACTTTTTGCCTAAGGCTATAACCAATTTTTCCGGACAACTTTATCTGATATCCAGCGGAAGCTCTGTCTGATTCTCTACCTGGGGTTGAAGCTGGGAGTTTGTAAGTAAATCAATTTCAAATACCAATAACTGTCTGCTTACTTTCAGCATGTAGTAGAAATATTTAGAACTGTGTCGGCCCGACTACTGCCCTTAGGGCCAGGCCCATGCTAATTTCAAACGCCGTAATACTGCATATGCATATTCAATTAGTCTGTGTCAATAAAATTCACAATAATATAGACGTACACTGTTACAACATTGAAGTCTCCTAGGAGAAGAACCTGTCCAACTGCGAATCCACTTCCAAGCTGGTGAAGGGTCCAAAGGACACGTAGCAGGGAGCGAACCGGTTGCACCGCAACAATCTCGTAGAGGAATCTCAGAAAGACTAACAAAATAACGTGCGCGTTAAAGCAAGGCTTGGCAGAGGTCTACTTACTGCTGCCTCCCTACTAGGTCTTTTCCGGGACTTTCTGAGATCGCTTAGCTTTAAAACAAAATACGTAAGTAGCCCGACGAGGGTTCGGTCACAACAAAAACAAAATATTTTCTCCCAACAAGAAATATCATATTATCACAATACTATTCAGATACCTCTTCATATTAGCCTTCGGGCACCCAGTTATGCTATCCGAGTTTCAGCGCAGAAGCTAGACATCCTTTTCTATTATATCTATAGTACTCCCTCCGTCCCAATTTAAATGCTCCCTACGGTTATGCGTGTTTTTTTAAAACTCTTATAATTTTCATTCTATAATGTAATTTATATGCAATATGAATCTTATTTGATAGATCTCAATTAGTTCTATTAGACAAAAAATTTAAAAACTTTGAAAACCTTACCAATAAAAAGATATAGACGTTTGAAAATGGCACAGATATACGTAGGGAGCATTTAAAATGGGACGGAGGGAGTATTATTTATACTGTATTTAGTGTACATTTTTAAATAATGTCATGCACACCCAGGAATCGTAGGGTCCATCTTGACTTTATTTTGGACCCACAATCAGCTTCTCCCCAAATTACGAAAATATCCTTCTCAATCTCTTTGGTTAAAATTCCCCAAAAGAGTTAGTTATGAAGTGTCTGAGGGTCCGTTTTGAGTATCCTCTGGTCCCAGAGTCAACTCCATGTCAAAATTACCAAAATACCCCTATATCATACCCAAAGTCACTTCAGCCTATAGAACTGATCTGGAAGCTACCCCGGGCTCGTCGACAATTATCCGAACCCCCAAAACAAAATTTTTAAAAAATTTCCAAAATACCCCTCAAACCTGAAACACTTATTTTCAACTCGTAGACCCTACCGGGGACGACCCTGGACCCGCCAGAGACAATTTTTTGTCTCCGAGCGGCAAAATTCAACTTTTTACCAAAAAGTCAACTGAGTTAACTGTACTCACTTTTACCATTTAATATTATACTAGATATTGACCGGGAACTATCGGACGCCTTTTTCGGGCTTTGGACATGATTTTTAACTTTTTACCATAAAACCTCCTTTATCTTCTGTATCCATTTTAAATTTTCAAATTTGTACCGGATATGTCTGGAGCTCGCCGACAGCCTTTTTTTGGCTCTGGATGAAATTTTTACAACTTTTATATGGACTTGCAAATTGCAATTTAAACCCATTTTCAACCATGGGGCCACCCAATAAAAATCCTGAGACTTTTCGTCATCTATCGACAGCCCTGGTCGGCTATTTGAGTCGAGCCCTCTTAGTAATGCATATTTTAATAAAACTACACAAGTGTAATTAAATCAAGGTATGCATTGACCAGAGTCCCCAGCGGAATCGCTAGCTTGTGGATGTCCCTCCGGAGATCTCGATTTCTCATCGATTCGGAGTCGCCACCCGGGTTTTAGTGGATTGTCCCTGAGGAACCGAACTCGATTGACTCGTGCCTCATTTTTAGGATAAGGTTTGGATATTGGCCCGTCATCACCATATTATGTTAGGTTCGGGAGCTCAGTTATGAGTGGGGAAGGGTTTTGCGGCACTCCCCCGCCCAGTTCGAAGACAGGTCTCTACTTGACTTTTGTGGGATCATGGGAAATGTTTATAATTCAACTTTGAACAAGTACGGAGAAATGGGGATGGGAACCATGTATCAATGCTAGAACGACAATAGACTACGGTGTATGCATGTGCATTATGAACTACATGAGTGATGATGATGGTATGCAAACATGAACTACTAAAGACATGAAACAGCAAGTAAGAGTGTTAGCATATACAGAACAACAACAAAATGACCAGAAATAACACCACAAACTGCTGTGAAACTTGACCAATATGATCCCCTGTCAGGGGTTTGAGCTCTCAAAGGGAGGGTTTGAGTGCTCAAACCCTTATCAACCACACTTGCTTCTGTTGATTCTGGCTTGCTGGAAACAGGATTAGAACACAGTTGCTTGTTTTAAAATAGGACTTTGATAGTTTAACAGAACAGAATGACCATGCAAACATGGATTTGAAGCTTACTAATGAGCCAAACAATGCAATAAGGGCAGAATGGGTGAAAATATATCATTGTGAGGTATCCAAAACACTCAAAATGTAGTTAGTAGACTGATATGATGAAAACTCTTGATGCACTAGAAAATAATTTGAGCGCTCAAAAGGAGGCTTGGAGTGCTCAAACCATCTTCATGACTTGAGTGTTTACATACCTTACTGCCTTTATTTGGATAGTCAACGAGCTCAAGATAATATATAATGATGCACATGCACTTGACCTTCCAGAAACATCAATGAATAAGCTTAAAATGTTTGCATGAGTGAGTAATATGCTTTGAACCAAGCATAAGCATGGTTAGAATGAGAGAGGTAGAGAGGATCAGACTGGTATGAACTCCACAGCAACACACACACACTTTAATGAGCTTAAGACATGATGTAAAGCTAAAATAAACAAGAAACAATGGCAAAGAAGAATAGTGTCTGAGCGCTCAACCCTATCCAACGGATGTGAGCTTTTGTGGTTTTCAAGCCATTCTTCTTTCATGAACCTTGACCTTCTAATAATCTTTAAAAAGAGTGAGTAGTGTTCATTCATTCCATAAACAAGGCTTATTCTTTGCTTGATGATGATAAAACATCATTTCTATGGCTTTTGAGTTCATTGATCAATGATCAAAAGTGAAATAAACTGATTTTATGAAGTATCAACCTTCCATAAGCCACAAAAAGGTGTTCCCATTACAAGAGAAGACCAGAAACCACAAAAAACATAAAAGGGGCCAAACCAGTTTGAGAGCTCGAATTGTAGTTTGAGCGCTTGAACCATTTCGAGCTGAGATTTATGAAATCAGTTTTATTTATTTATTTGTATTTAAGACCTTGTGAGCTCATAGAAGGTATAGGGGACCTCCATGAGCTCACTGGTCTCCCTCAGGTTGACCAACCCATAGGCATTTTCATGATTTTCTACCTTTTTGGCTTTGATCAAAGCTTCAACTTGAGGTTTTCATGGTTGATTGAGTAATAGCTTGGAATATGGGCTTGAAAGGTGATGTTTTGGAAAGAGAGAAGAATATAGGGCTGATTGGATGATTGATTGAGTGGATGGGGGTGTATGTGAGGTTAGATGATGATTTTGGACAATATCAAGTGGGTTTTGTTGATTGTGGTTGAATTGGATGAAGTAGATGAAGTGAGTGGACTGGAAAATAGCTGAATAGAGCTAGAGAGAGAAGTATATTAGCCAAGAACCTCTAAACAATGGGTGGAGGGTGGTTTATATAGAGAGAGATTGAGAGGGAAAATGGGTTTTTGATTTTTAAACAAAATTAGGCTCAATAGGGGTCAATTTAGGGGCCATTATACGTATAGAGGGAGGTATACAGCGTTTAGATGCTCCCAAGTCAGAAGAATCTCATCATTAGATGCTCTGAAAAAACAAACTGGACAGAGTTTGAGCGCTCAAACTAGGGGTTTAGCGCTCAATGTGTCTGCAAGCCAAACTTTGCAGGGCTGCCTCGGGTGCTACCGAACTCCGTTTTGTGCGTGGTTTGAAGTGTTGAAAAGCTTGTCAAGTCTACTTTTTAACCCAAGTGGTTAAAACCCAAGATAATTTGTACATCCAAGTATGTGACCATTTTACCCTCAGAAGGTTACAAAAAACAAGTCATTTTGGTAAAACGGGCACATCTCCCTCATTTCAAAATGGTTTGAGACGTATTATATATCGATAAAGAGGGTTTTGAATGTACTAGAAGTTGGTGTAGGCTTGGGTTCTTTTTAAAGAGAATTTTGGATGGTTTGAAGGGTATTTTGGTCATTTTGGTTGGTTTAAGGTTGTTCTAGGAGGGTTTAGAATGGATTAGGGTGGTTTGGTGAGTTCAAGCCTTGTTCTTAGCCCTAAGGTATGCACGGTTAGTGTATTTTATCATCTGGAATGCTTGATAAGTTTGTCGGGTCAAAATCGGGGTGTTTACACATCGGTTTCCCTTTACGTAACAGTAAATTACCGAACCATTTTTTTTATCTACAATCATAGACTAAATAATAAACTGAGTCATTTATATCAAACAAAACCGGGTCTCTCGACCCGAGGTATTTATTTCTCTTTTTCCAAAATACTATTTATATGGTGACTTGACACACCTAAAATCATATCCCAAGTGACGACTCAGAGTTATTTTATATCAAATTTTTATAGCTCAGTCACAGCTGTAAAACTCATGTTTCATAAACCACGTCGCTAGAATATCACTTGGATCACTTGACCATAAACCTATTCTCCAAAACCCCTTGAACAAAATCCCAGGCGTGACAGTATATGTGAAATCAAAAGAAAGATTAAGTTATTTTATGTCAAACGATTAGAGGCCAACCTTTTTGTTGGACGAAGTGCCTAACACCTTCCCCTTATCATACCCTTGGCTCCCGAATCCACGACTCGAATCTCTGGTCTGGTTTTTTTTGGTTTAGCCTAAATCATGTGGCGACTCTAACAATTGTTGGTGTCGCGCAATGGGCACCATGGATTATTGATATTGATTAGAGAGAGGCTTAAAACACGCCAATAGATTCAAAGTAGAGACCAACACTCATAAAGGCCGCCCAATTGTGTGGTGACGCCTGCGCAGGCGACCCGGGGTGGGATGCCCCCTGCCAAGTTTGGAGAAATTCTAAGCTTGTTCATATTTTTACTTGATTGCGGGTCTTTTTCGCCCCCCGACGCTCCCATTACTGGAGGAACTCCTCGGTAACCTACTCTACATCACTACCACCAACAAGTGAGGGCTTAAAGGTCTCTCAACTAGGGGAACGAGGAGATATCTGTATGCCTCCATTCCAACAATCTCGAATATGTAGAGGAGATACTCAAAGAGCACTCAACCAGGGAAGTGGGAGATATTTGTATGCCACTATCCAAACTATCTCAAATATAGGGAGGAGTTGCTTTATAAATTCTATACTTATATATTTCTTTCCTCCCCAAACTATTAAATTTTTTTTTACGCTGTACCTCAACTCTCAATTGAACTAATGTAGTCCTTCAATTATTCAATTAATTTCAATGAAGTCTAATTACTGACACTGTTAATAATCAATAGTTAAGTGTTTTGATGTAGAATCAGTCGCATCCATATTCCTTGAGTGTTAGGAACATTCATGGCCCAAACGAAACTAGAGGAGATCCAAGCCAAACCGGATAACTGGTGGCAGATTGATCCACGACTCTTATGGTTGATGCGAAATAACCCAACGATCAAAACCATCAATTGCAGTGGTTTTCCGCCTAATTCTTTCGTTTAGGCTTCCGAATCGTCAAATTTGCCAATTTAAGAAATATTTGATTTGCTTTAACTTTTAGTAGGAAATTTCGTATTAGTTGCCGTCTGTTTTGTTGTCAACCATATATTTGTTTCTAGTTTATTTATTTCCTAGTCAAATTAGAATTTTCTTGGGGTAATTTTTGTATTTCCTTTAGTTAAGGCTTCCCGAGTCGACAAGGCTTCCTGAGTCAAAACGCTAAAGGAAACAAACGATTTCACACGAGTCGACATGGCTTCCCGAGTCGAAATGCTAAAGCAAATAAATGATTTCACGCGAATTGACAAGGCTTCCCGAGTCAAAACGTTAAAGCAAACAAATAATGCCAAGCGAGTCGACAAGGCTCCCCGAGTCGAAATGCTAAAGCAAACAAATGATTTCACGCGAATCAACAAGGCTTCTCGAGTTGAAACACCAAAGAAAACAAACATCCCAAGTCATGATCAAACATAAATCCATGCAAATGATACCATCAATTCATCCATATGCACCAGCTTGGTGGCTAAAACAATTTTTATCGTGACATGATTAAACGTAGCTACCCCCTGAACAACGGGGAGGCTAAATCTGATGGGGCTATGCCTTGAGCAACAAGATGGCCAATGATAAGATGATTGTCTACTGAGCAACAAGACAATCGAGGAAATGTGATCGCCTACTGAACAACGAGGTAATCGATACGCCATCGATCCAATCATAATAATATGATGGTCTTAGCGACACAATGATTCGTCAACAACAAATTCTCAGAACAACTGATTAAATGCACTAATTGGGTGATTAAGACGACTAACAACTTGGTATGATGCACTAGCTAGGTGGCTAAAATGATCGGGGTTCGCTAGCTAGGCGACTACACAATGATTATCCCAAATGATTTGATTGAAAAGGTGACCATGTCTGGTCTTGAAATTGAATTTTGGTTTTGAAGGTGAACATTTCTGTTCTTGAAATTGATTTTGAAGCGACCATTTCTGGTCTTGAAATTGATTTTGAAAGTGACCATTTCTGGTCTTGAAATTAAATTTGAAACGACCATTTTTGGTCTCCAAAATTGATTTTGAAGGTGACCATTTCTGGTCTTGAAATTGAATTTGAAGGTGACCATTTCTGTAAAGACCCAGAAAATTTAATTACTTTTTGAAAAATCACTTTTTTGAGAAGTTTCGATTTGGCCGATAAAAAGTCCCGGTAATTGTTCCTTGGATTTTTCTACTCAAAATGGTATAATGGGAAGTTATTTTTTAGTAAGGCAAAGTCATCTTTCGCCCATTTTCTTCGGAGAAAAATGTGTCCGTTTTCGATTTTGTACTAAAAGTGGGGGGATGAGATTTTGATGTGATTAGAATTTCAAAATTTTGCAAATGCCATGGTTTCCAAATGGGGGGTACTTCCTTATTTTCATAAATAAATTAAAGTAAAGAGTCTTTACTTAAGTTTGGTTTATGAAAATAAGTATTGTGGTTACATATTATATACACAAGTCACATTTGGGTGTGTAGTGTAATAAGGGAATTATATTAGTAGTGTGTGGGGGAAGATTTGCAGAAATTAAAACATTTCACTTCTCCTCCCTCCCCAACCCGATCGGCTCTCTCTCTCTCATCTCTCTCCTCCATTGTTGCACCTCCCAAGCTCAAGTTAACCCCTCCTCACTCAACCACTTCAAGAACCTATGCCATTTTCGTGTTCTACGCACCGTGTGGAGTTCGGGTTGCTTTGGATTCGCACCGGGAGCTCAAGTTTCGGGATTTGAAGGTTTCTATATCTAGGGTTCCATTCATCTTCCATTTGGAGCTTAACCCATGAGGTAGGGAAACAATTACTACCTCCTCTAGTTATATACTTGTGATATGTTGAACATATCTTGTTCTTGGCTTCAATTTCCTTGAAATTCATGTTTTCCCTCTTTGTGTGGGTTTCTCTCACTTTAATTTTGTGATCTACGAAATTGATTGTTGATTGATGAAATTGGGAGTGGAATTGACCTCCCTCCATGTTTAATTGTTGCCTAGCATCTCTACTTTGAGCTTAAACTATCCCATTTGTGTTTTGGGTTGAAATTCCACACCTTAGAGGTGAAAATCTGCCATTTTCTGGACAAGGCAGCTGCTGCCCCTGTTTCTATGTTGCTGCCCCTGTTTTCTGGGTGGTTTTCGGCCACCCTTTGACGTCCGTTTGACCTCCAATCGTCCGGAACTTCGTATACTTGATATATAGCAACGTGGTAACCCCAAAACCATTTTCTCGTTAAACTACGACTTTGACACGTGTTTTTGTTGGACAATCGTTATACGTATCGGACACAAGGCATATTGGATTGGTCGCCCCTTTTGGCGAAAATTGTGGCATTTCAAAAGAAATGGCACTTTGGTGAAATGAAATTTGGGAAATGGACTTGTTATAAAAGTTTTAATGAAATGTTTGTGATAATGAGGTGTTTTACACCAATGCCATCATTTGTAAAATTTTTGATAAAGGCACGCACGGGCCTATGGAACCGGAGAGCAAAGGCGCCTATAAATACCCAATAAAGGCGCGGGGCCTGGAACCCTAGAGAGGCGGGGCCTACAAATACCCAGCAAAGGCACGCGGGGCCTACGGAACCCGGCAGAGGGATTAAATCCCTAGTTTTAATGAAAATGATGGTTTTCTTCAATGAAAGAAACGGGAAATGAGATTTTGGACTATCTATGGTGTTTTGTCGAAACTCGACTCGTGGACTTGGTTTTAAACTTGCGTGAGTTACTTGGGTAGTTTTAGTGAAACAAAGATGGAAACTTAGGTGGTGTTGAGTACTTGGAAATTAAAATGTTTTGAGGTACATATGGTATTTTGGAAACAATGGATACTTGGACACGGTTTTGGACACGTGTGATACTTGTTGATGATTTTGACAAACTTAATGAACTAATGGGTACTCTGGGACACCTTGAAATCTTTTTGGACACTTGATATCACTTTGGACACGTGGGTACTTCTTGGACATGTATTCCTTGTTTTAGCTTCCGTTGTGTTCCTTTGAGCATCTCTTATCTTGGCAAACCACATCATGTGCACTCATCATATTTATATGCCTAGCGGTTGTAGTATGGTTTTCCCTACGAGCTAGTGAGCTCACCCTATCTTTCCCAGGTACACAACATGGAGCATGAGATCGGATGCTTGTGGAGTGATGCATTATGTGAAGCTTATGCATGCATGAAGATATTTTTTTCATCTCAAGTTCTGTATTTTGATAAATGACAATGTAACTTTTGGTTATTCAATCTTCTAACAATTTGGACTTATGTAATAAGTTATGGGACAATATTTGATTTCACCTTTGGGGCAAGGGTGCCCAAAATGCTTGATTTGCCAATGGATTAATGATGTACATTTTGAATGGAAACCTCTTGGGGAGGATTTATGGAAATATTTTATCATTTGACTTATTAATTGTAAGGAATTTCTTTATTTTTGTTTTTATAAAAATGAGGGCGTGACAATTTCTGGTCTTGAAATTGATTTTGAAATTGATTGAGGATGATTGAAAAGCTGTTGTCTCGCAAGATGGTTGATTGAAAAATAGCTGTCCCGCAGGACGGTTATGTGAGACTCATGTTTCGACACTTGACGACAACAAGGGCAACATTCCTTCCTAAAATGGTAGGTGGCACAACGGGGTGCCTCTTTGCTTTACTGTTTTTCCTTTTGGCCAGGGCTTGAGTTTGAGCTTACCGGGCTTGTATCTTGGGTTTTAAATTTTGGGCTTGCCCTTCTCAAGGCTCAAATTTTGGGCTATTATTATTTATTTTTTTTGTTGAGGCTCTGGGCTTCAGATTGGCTTTTGTTGGGGAATTTGACTTGGAGCTGTGGGTTGACTTTTAGGTTGGGACTTTGTTCTTTAGATTTGGTTTTTGTCGAGGATTTGAGATTTGGATTGGCTTCTGGCGAGGGTTTGGGCTCTTTATGCCTCAGTCTTTAATTTGGACGCATGCTTCCCTCGGTGGATGGCAATAGGCTGACGTGCCCCAATTTTGGGCTGATGATGAACCTCAGTTCTGATTCCCTTTCTTGGCTTTGCTGATGGTTTTGGCGACCAAATGACCATGTACCCAAACACAAGTGCGAGGACAAACAAGACTTAGATGGTTTGACTCTTTTGACACTGAGGTGGGTTTTGACAAGGCTAGCAAGACCAAGGGATTTGATTGACTTCTTTGACTAAAGGGTGGACCTGGACAAAATTGAGGAATTTGATTGGTCTTTTAGACAAAGGAGTGGACTTTATTGAGACCGACAAGGAAGAGGAATTTGATCGGCCTTTGACAAAGGGTGGACTTGGAAAAAATCGAGGAATTTGGTTGACCATTTGATGAAGAGGTGGACTTAAACAGGATCGACTCAAAGGATAGGAAATGTCTCTTATCAACTGAGTGACTTCTCTTAGGAGTTCCTCTGACTGGGCGGAGATTGACTACTCAAAGTTTGGGAAAGACCGCGTTGACTCGAAGGATATGGAAGACCACGTTGACTTGGAGTTTTGAAAGATGGCAAACATGCCTCACGATTGATGCTAAAAAATTTCAGGACAAAATTAGATTTTTGATGACTTTCCCCTCGAGATTTCGAAATTGTTTTGCTCCATCAAGTGATATTCATTCAAATCAATTATTTTGTCAAAACACAAGATTTCTTATAATGAACCCATGCCCCAGATTGCTGATGATGCCACACTGATTTTCCATAAAAATGCCCCAGTTTGGAAGGTTGCTGATGAAGACCTCTTGATGTGCCCCAGTTTGGATTTTTGCTTTGTCTGACGCCATTGTTTGCACAATGCTTTGACTTTTAAAGGAGATTAGACTGTTCCCTTTTTCTACTTGAATTCCCGTTATCAAGTTGCACTTTCCAATATGAAAGGACTTTATCGAGATTATGACGGGGCCAAGGTTATGGGCTTAACAAAGAAAGGATAATAGGCTCAAAAATCTCATTTCTATTGGGTTATTACCGCTTGCAGCTATCATGAACTTTTTTGTACCCCTTTTGCTTTTTGATGGGCGCTTTCTTCTTTTATTCTTCTTTTTCTTTGTGCCTGCTTTTGATTGGCGCTTTCTTTCCATTTGACTTTTCTTTTCCATTTCTTCGGTGCTCCTCATCTTGTTGTGTCTATGCGTTTGGCATTTTCATGTGCCAATGAGTTTAACACTTCTATTCCTGTGATGACTTGAATTCTCATTCACCTACATTTTGGGCACTTTTTATTCTTTCCTTTCACCCCCAGTGTGGGGGATAGCTGCCTAGCTAGGTTTTTTTCCCCAAAGAAATTGATTCAGGCTCAAAGGGGCTTGCAATGGATATTTATGTGGGGAATCAAACAAAGAATGCCTTTCTTCATTTTGAATTGTGCAACTTGATACGGAGAACTTGTGCATGGTCTAACTTTGGCCTAGATCTCATTTTCAAGTTTGATCTAGCGAGCTTTTTGCTTTAACTTTTGCCTAGGCCGCCCTTACGGGTTTTTGACCTAGCAGGCTTTTTTTGTGTCCAAGCATTGCTTCTTGATGGCGCCGGGGAATGGTGTCTTGGAAATCCTCCTTGTGTGGGGCGAGGGTTCAAAATTCATCTCGTGTTTTGAAATTATCATCATGTTTCTCAAATGATGGTAAAAACCAATTCAAAGTTGAGGGATTATTACAAAAACCCAAGTTTATAATGACAATTTCGACACAAAAGGGGATGACATTGATTTTTGAATAAAGAGACCGAACCACTGAAGGTGGCCTACGTATCCCTTTGCAAGGAATTAGGTCGTGTGTAGTTCGGGACTACAAAGGTTGACTCTTTTTTTTGGTCTTTTTATTTTTCTTGACGACGACAAGATATTACAAACTTGAACTTGAAAAACACACAGACACGAGAGCATGACAAACTTGAAGTACAAACTGACTCAATAAAAGTGAACACTTAACACTTGAAGATTTTCAAGACTCGTGGAAGATTGAATTATTGCATGGCCATTGATGGTTCATTGGTTTGGCGAAGGGTTCGGTTTCGCCGGTGGTGGAAGGATGGATTCGTTGTTGATGAGATCTTGAATCTTGTGGCGAAGGCGGTGACACTCGTTGGTAGCATGACCCGGCATTTGATGGAAGGCACATAAGGCATTTGGGTTGTAGTAGACTGGGAGCTTTTGAGGTAGAGGAGTTGGAGGGAGTGGTTTGAGAAGACCGGCTTTGTGGAGCTCTTTGAACACCAAGGATAAGGGTGTGGAGAACTGTGAGAGGGTTCTTTGTGGTTTTTTAGAGTGGTGGGCTTGGACTGTGATTTTGTTGATGGGTGCTGATTGGTTGGAGTTGTATTTTGTGGAGCTGAATGAGCTGGCTGCATATAGGGTGTTGTCATCCCCGGAGTTGATGTTCTTGGTATTTGAAGTGGGGTCACCTCTTTCCATAATCCCGTCCCGTATTGCTTCCTCAATGGACAGACCAACTTCGAAATAAGTTTCAAAGTCGTGAGCTTGAGCGGTGACCATGTATTGGGCTAAATCGGGCTGCATATTGCGGGTTATGATCCTCATCTGATCTTTGTCACTTGGATGATCGGTCATCTGTGCAACCTTGGCCCTCCATCTCTTGACAAAGTCCGCAAAGGACTCATTTTCCTTCCTTTTAGTGGCCTCAAGCTCGCGAGTGGTCATCTTCAACTGGACATTGTAGTCGTACTGCTTAACGAAAGGCAGCCATGAGATCTTCCCATGTCCTTCTTTTACAGACATCGAGAGAGAGGAGCCATTGAAGAGCGGGTCCCGTTAAGCTTTGATGGAACATTTGGGCCATTGTTGGCTCATTGACATTTTGGAGGGAGAGCGAGCTCACATAGGCTTGAATGTGTCCTCTGGGGTTCCCTGTCCCATCAAACTTCTCAAAATCCACTGGCTTGTATTTCTTGGGGAGATTAGCTTAGGGGAACTGGCACAGCTTCCTCATGTCAAATCTGGTGGCCTCTACCTTCTCACTTTTAGCAACTGATTCTTCAAGCTTAGCGATCTTTGCTAACATCCCAACTGTGGGTTTTCAATAGGTTGCTCTTGGCATTTGTCCTCGGGGATTTCTTGATCATTGGGAACCCCACCCTGAGGCGGTTGCAGTGGGGGATGACGACCCTGAATGTTAACCAAAATTTCCATAATTTGCGTGATTTGGGTATTGTGATTAGCCAAGCCATCCTGCATTTCTTTTCTCAACTGCTCAATCTCATTCGGACGATCCATGCGCATCGGTGATTCGGGTTCGGATGTGGGTAAGGTCTTCTTGCTTGGCCCAATGATTCGGGACTGACAATAAAGCAAAAAGGTCAAACTTAGGCTGTGCCCCTGGTTTTATTGAAAAAAATGTTGTGTATGTGTCGTCATCATGTCGTTCTAAGATATAGACTAC
Source organism: Vaccinium myrtillus (assembly GCA_016920895.1). NCBI lineage: Eukaryota > Viridiplantae > Streptophyta > Magnoliopsida > Ericales > Ericaceae > Vaccinium > Vaccinium myrtillus. Next base: position 16,457,767 of record CM029280.1, on the reverse strand, counting down.
CGGTCTCGGTCTCACTTAAGACATTGCACGGATGTTTGGAACAACAACCACGGGTAAGTCGTGACAGGCAGGTTAAATTCCAAGCTCCGTGGAATCAGAGCCAATCTTCTTTTAGACCATCCAAGACAGAACAATAAGGCTATTGAAATTCGGATACAAATGCATTTAAGGCTAGCCCGAGACACGGGGAGCCGTTTGAGAACGGAAAACACAACACTAGAGGTATCTCAAACTCCATGGATTTAAAGTCTCCTAGACTAAAAAGCACAGTGTGAACACCCCGCGAAGATGTCCACGAAAATGGTTGTGGTTTGAAAAACTGTTTTGATTGATTGAATGGGAGTCGCCACCAGGGTTTGAGGACCGTACCCGAGAAACCATTTGAAAAATGACTCTTTTGCCCTTAGAATGGAAAATATTTCACTGGCCTTTCAAAATGAGATTTATCGGGTCTGGGAGCTAGGTTACGAGAGGGGAAGGAATTTAAAGCACCCCTCTCGCCCGGTGCAACCACCGGTCTTTACTGAATGCTTAAAGGATTTTAAAAATGTTGTTCGAATGGACTTTGAACACGTATTCATGTGAAAGCACGAAAATGTATCGAAAAGATCAATGAAATGTGTGTGGATGCTTGTGCAAAATGTCATGAGTGAATGATTTATATGCATAGAACATTGAAATTTGATCAAATCATGCTCAAACTGCTCCAAGATGTCCCAGAAACTGATAACAAACATTAAACATAGCACACTTGGATAGCAGTCTGAGCACCTGGATTAGGCAGATCCAGGCGCCTGGATTGAATGCAGGCGCCTGGAATGAGCCAATCCAAGCACCTGGAAGGCTTACCAGACAGCAACTTGAAAACTTCATTTTCCACAGTAAGTACCAAATGTAATGCTTTTTGCTCATGCATACTTGTCCAAAATGATGCTAAATGACTTCATGGGTGATTAAAATGCAAGTAAAGTAGAAAATATGACAAGGGAGAAGGGAATCTAGGTGCCTACATTGAGTGAATCCAGGCGGCTGGACTCAATGCATGCGCCTGGAAAGAGCTGATCCAGGCACCTGGATTAGGCACTGATGCATAAAATAGATTCTTTCTTGATGTGATTCAGACCTTTCCCAAGCCCTCCACTGGTATAGAAGACCAGTAAGAACTTGGTTAAGTCTCCCTTAGGGCCTTTTTGAACACAATGGTAGAAAAGTCTACCTTTGAGCTTGATTTATGAACTTTGAGCAAGGTTTTGAATGATTTTTGGTGGTTATATGGGTTGAGATGGGTTTTTCAGAGTAAAAGCAAACTGAATATTTCTGTTTTGGTGGGTTTTGATGATGGATGATTGAAGTATGTGGGTTACTAGTGATCAAGGTTGGGTTTTTAGGCTAAAAAAGGGGTTTTTAGGCTAGAAATGGGAAGAACAAAGGGGAATGGACTAGAGGTAAATTTTCTGGATGATTTACAGCAGCATAACAGTAAGGAGAATGAGGGAGAGAGCTGATCTCCTTTCAAGTGGAGGAGGAGAGGTGTTTAAATAGGTAAAGAAAGGTTCAAAAGGGGCCACTTGGACCTCTTAAGGGTGAGGTTTCAAGGGTCACCATAGGTCATCATCTCTCTAACAAATTTCTGCAGAAAATCCCCAAAGAATCCTCCAAGACGCTCCTCCCCACTCACTTGACCTTGGGGATCAAGTATCTGGAGTGAATCCGGGCGCCTGGAATAGGGAATCCAGGCGCCTGGATTGAGTCCAGGCGCCTGGAATAGGGGAATCCAGGCGCCTGGATTAGGGGACAACACAACATATGAAACTTTGCGGGGCCATTCTGGGTGCTACCAAACTCTGTTTTGTGCATGGTTTGAAGCGTTGGAAAGCTTGAAAAGTCTACTTTCTAACCCAAGTGGTTTGAACCCAAGATGATTTATAGATCAAAATATGTGACCATTTTACCCTCAGAAGGTCAAAAAAACAAGTCGTTTTGGTAAAACGTACACATCTCCCTCATTTCAAAATGGATTGGGACATATTATATATCAAAAAAGAGGGTTTTGAATGTACTAGAAGGTGGTGTAGGCTTGGGTTTATTTTGAAGAGGTTTAGGAGGGGTTTCCAAGTTCACAATCAAGCTTCGCGTGCTCCTATCAGACATTTTCATCATTGGGGATGCTTGATAAGTTTCTCGGGTCAAAATCGGGGTGTCTACACACAGCTTTGGAAAGTTGCCCCAATCCTCAAGTTTTCTTTTGATATTAAGTCCTCCACGTCGGACAATCGGATTTGGGAAATGCGAACTCTCAAATCCTCATCAAAAATCTAACTCCGGATCTTAAGAATAATTGTCCCTAATCTCAGGCCGATCATCCGTAATTTCCATTAGATTGTTGTCAAAGACTCGACGGTTCAAGTTTTCCCATGTCCGATTATCTGAAGGACTAATTCACAAGACAACGTGCATTTGGAATGCATGACTCATCATCGGGCCAAGGCAACCTCCCACTAACTGCACAGACTCCTAAGCTATGCTACTCTCGACTCAGAGGGACTATATACAAATGCATATGCATGCATGAATGCAACATGACAAGATAAGGAAAACGACAACATGTAGCACATAACAAGATGGAGCATGTAAACATATCAAACGGGACGACCACCTAATGGGGAAGTTCTATGGCTAACTATATGCAACAAGGCCGGATTTGGTCTCACAAGGGTACCCCCGACTAGAGTCATGATTGTCTCCCTTGCCTAGGATACCATGGGTAGTGGTAATAACGATAGGTGTGACTCATCACGGTCGAGGGCTGCTGGGCATTTTGGGATTCCCCGTCGCTGGCAAGTCGTGCGGGATTTCCAAAACACATCAACGAGGCTAGAAACAAATGCAAGTGCAATGCAAAAGTTGAACTACAAACATCTCAAAAATCCCACAAAAGCTTTTTGAGTCGAGCCCTCTTATTAATGCATATTTTAATAAAACTACACAAGTGTAACTAAATCAAGATATGCATTAACCAGAGTCCCCAGTGGAGTCGCCAGCTTGTGGACGCCCCTCCGGAGATCATGATTTCTCATCGATTCGGAGTCGCCACCTGGGTTTTAGCGGATTGTCCCTGAGGAACCGAATCGATTGACTCGTGCCTCATTTTTAGGATAAGGTTTGGATAATGGCCCGTCATCACCATATTATCTTAGGTTCGGGAGCTCAATTACGAGAGGGGAAGGGTTTTACGGCACCCCCTCACCCTGTTCGCAGACCGGTCTCCACTTGACTTTTGTGGGATCATGGAAAATGTTTATAATTCAACTCTGAACAAGTACAGAGAAATGGGGATGGGAACCATGTATCAATGCTAGCACGACAATAGACTACAGTGTATGCATGTGCATTATGAACTACATGAGTGATGATGATGGTATGCAAACATGAACTACTAAGACATCAAACAACAAGTAGGAGTGTTAGCATGTACAGAACAACAACAAAATGACCAGAAATAGGACTTTGATGGTTTAACAGAACAGAATGACCATGCAAACATGGATTTGAAGCATATTAATGAACCAAACAAGGCACTAAGGGCAGAATGGGTGAAAATATATCATTGTGAGGCATCCAGAACACTCAAAACGCAGTTAGTAGACTGATATGATGAAAACTCTTGATGCACTGGAAAATAATTTGAGCGCTCAAAGGGAGGCTTTAAGCACTCAAACCATCTTCATGGCTTGAGTGTTTACATGCCTTACTGCCTTTATTTGGATCGTCAACAAGCTCAAGATAGTATATAATGATGCACATGCACTTGACCTTCCAGAAACATCAATGAATAAGCTTAAAATGTTTGCATGAGTGAGTAATATGCTTTGAACCAAGCATAAGCATGGTTAGAATGAGAGGGGGAGAGAGGATCAGACTGGTATGAACTCCACAGCAACACACACACACTTTAATGAGCTTAAGACATGATGTAAAGCTAAAATAAACAAGAAACAATGGCAAAGCAGAATAGTGTTTGAGCGCTCAACCTTATCCAAGCGATGTGAGCTTTTGTGGTTTTCAAGCCATTCTTTTTTCATGAACCTTGACCTTCTGATCATCTTTAAAAAGAGTGAGTAGTGTTCATTCATTTCATAAACAAGGCTTATTCTTTGCTTGATGATGATAAAACATCATTTCTATGGCTTTTGGGTTCATTGATCAATGATCAAGAGTGAAATAGACTGATTTTATGAAGTACACTACAACAAAAAGTAACTATGGCGACGAAAGCTGGTGAGGAAATTCAAATTTCCTCGCCAAATGGGTCTTTATGGCGAGGAAATCGATTTCGTCGGCAAAGAGTACACTATGTCGACGAAATTATTTTTCCTCGCCCAAAAACTAAGATTTGGCGAGGAAATGAACATTTCCTCGCTAAAAGGCTACCATTTGGCGACGAAATTTGAATTTCCTCGCTAAACATCAAAGATTGGTGACGAAATTATCTTTCCTCGGCAACAAATCTAACATTGGCGACAAAATTATATTTCCTCGTCAAAAAGCTAAGATTTGGCGAGGAAATGCATATTTCCTCGCTAAAGGGTACCCATTTGGCAACGAAATTATCTTTCCTCGCAAAAAAGCTAAGATTTGGCGACGAAATTATCTTTCCTCGCAAAAAAGCTAAGAATTGGCGAGGAAATGCTAGTTTCCTCGCCAATTGTTCAAAATAGGCGAGGAAATTTTGTTTCGTCACCAAATGTTAATGTTAGGTGACGAAATATTTCCACACCTTTTCTAGGACTATTTAGATTTTGATATAGATGTGTTGTATTATCCCAATGGTAAGATATTTATCCTATTTATGATACCATAAAATTATAATAAAAGAACTTATTTGTCGTATGCACATACTAATTAGTGAGACTAAATGTATACATATCATATTGATCATGTCATTTGCATATAAATCTATTATTATTATTACTCAAGTAGAAAAATGATTTGGTCTCCTAAAACGATCATCCATTTTGAAACAAAGGTGGGTATCATACTGTCTAGGAGGAAAACGTGTTTCTAATGAGACTAAATTACCCTTTAACGGTCATTAAAAAAAATTACCCTTTAACTTCTCTTTCAATGCTATCTTTTCAACTGCCCTTTAGTTTTCTAATAAGTGTTTCAACTCGGTTTAAACCCGCTAAAGAGAAAAAAATCCTACGGGCATCACTCACCAAAATGGTCTACAAACACAAAGCAATTGATTTTTCCCTTCAACTAGAATTTATATATAAAAAAAAATCCCCAAGCCAGAAAATTTATACTTTCGACTTATTATTTGGGCTAATGTTGTCTTGTTTTTAATCTTTTTATATTTAGTCCTCTTTTACTTTTACATTTTCCCTTCAAAACAAATTAGTGAAGTAAATTCTCTTGATAAGAAGTTTAAAAAATTCAAGAAAGCCAAAGAGTAGATCAATTATTTGTCAATAAATTCCAAATTACTCTTTAGCATACTAATAATGTTTAAAAACATGATGTTAAGAAGAATTTATGTTATCGATTGGAACGAAGAAGGTGGTTAGGTCTCACCCAACAACATTTCTTCATTTTTGGGTATAGATGTGGTTAGGTCTCACCCAACAACATTTCTACTAGAGTAATAATAATAATATCTTTCCTCGCAAAAGATAAGAATTGGCGAGGAAATGCTAGTTTCCTCGCCAATTGTTCAGAATAGGCGAGGAAATTTTGTTTCGTCGCCAAATGTTAATGTTAGGTGACGAAATATTTCCACAACTTTTCTAGGACTATTTAGATTTTGATATAGATATGTTGTATTATCCCAATGGTAAGATATTTATCCTATTTATGATACCATAAAATTATAAAAAAGAATTTAAAAACATGATGTTAAAAAGAATTTATGTTATCGATTGGAACGAAGAAGGTGGTTAGGTCTCACCCAACAACATTTCTTCATTTTTGGGTTTATGTTTGATAATTAATTTTCTAAAATTATGTTCCAAAAATTTATGGGAGAACATTGGCCAACTAATTCTCAAATAATTTTCGTTTTTATTTGGTCAAGTATTGCATCTTAGGTTTTTGTTCCATGGGTATGGGTAGTTGGTGGCATTTTCGTCTAATCAAAAAAAGATTTATCTTTCCAAAACACAATTGATTACTCTACTTTAATTCCTTGTGGAAGTGGAGTAAGGTGGAGCAATTAATGTGTTCTTATCATGTGCCTTGGGGGCACATATTAACAAAATCCAATTTAAAAATAAACAAATATTAAATGCAAAGGTAAGTAATTCTAACAAGTAAAGACTTATATATAAAAGGGTATAGGAAAATATCAAATTATAAAAAAATAAGAACTTCAGTAAAAACAAATAACATTAAAAGATTTAAGAAAGAAATTTAAAGAAACACTACAAAGAGACTAAATTTAGACAAAAAGATTTAAAAAAAATAGTGAGGTAAAAAGAACTACAAAAGGTTATATATTAAAAGTTGTTGAGCTTTGCATCGAAATGGAAGTTGGTGTGGTGGATGGGGCGCGCGTTGCTTGAGAGGAGGTCGCGGGTTCGATTCCCAGCGGAGGCGGAGAAGCTAGAATTGGATTTCTTCTTGTTTTTGTTTCAGGAGTTTTGGCAAGGAAATTTTTCTCGCCAAATGGTCGAAATAAATAGGCGAGGAAAAATTTCCTCGCCAATTGTTCTAAATAGGCGAGAAAAACAATATTTCCTCGCCAATTGGTTAGAATAAATGAGAAAAAAATTTCCTCACCAATTGTTCGAATAGGCGAGGAAAACAAAATTTCCTCGCCAATTGGTCCGAATAGGCGAGGAAAAATTTCCTCGCCAATTGTTCCGAATAGGCGACAAAAATTTCCTCGCCAATTGGCAGATTAGGCGAGGAAATTTATTTTTCCTCGCTAGAATACCTTTTGCGACGACCTTTTGGCGAGGAAACCTGGCGAGAAAATGTTTCCTCGCCAATTCCTTTAGCGAGGACATTTGGTTCTTTGGCGAGGAAACTCAATCCTCACAGTAGACATTTTTTCTTGTAGTGGTATCAACCTTCCATAAGCCACAAAAAGGTGTTCCCATCACAAGAGAAAACCAGAAACCACAACAAACATAAAAGGGGCCAAAACAGCTTGAGAGCTCGAACCATTTCGAGCTAAGATTTATGAAATCAATTTATATATATATATTTAAGACCTTGTGAGCTCATAGAAGGTATATGGCACCTCCATGAGCTCACTGGTCTCCCTCAAGTTGACCAACCCGTAGGCATTTTCATGATTTTCTACTTTTTTTGGCTTTGATCAAGGCTTGAACTTGAGATTTTGATGGTTGATTGAGTAATAGCTTGAAATATGGGCTTGAAAGGTGATGTTTTGGAAAGAGAGAAGAATATAGGGTTGATTGGATGATTGATTGAGTGGATGGGGGTGTATATAAGGTTAGATGATGATTTTGGACATGATCAAGTGGGTTTTGTTGATTGTGGTTGAATTGGATGAAGAAGATGAAGTGAGTGGACTCGAAAATAGCTGATTGGTTGGTTGTTGATTTTTAAACAAAATTAGGCTCAATAGGGGTCAAATTAGGGGCCATTATACGTATAGAGGGAGATATACGGCGGTTAGATGCTCCCAAGTCAGAAGAATCTCATCATTAGGTGCTCTGCAAAAAACAAACTGGACAGAGTTTGCGCTCAATGTGTCTCCTGGCCAAACTTTGCGGGGCTGCCCCGAGTGCTACCGAACTCTGTTTTGTGCATGGTTTGAAGCATTGAAAAGCTTGTCGAGTCTAATTTCTAATCAAAGTGGTTTGAACCCAAGATCATTTTTACATCCAAGTGTGATCATTTTACTCTCAGAAGGTCAGGAAAACAAGTCGTTTTGGTAAAACAAGCACATCTGCCTCATTTCAAAATGGATTGAGACGTATTATATATCAATAAAGAGGGTTTTGAATGTACAATAAACCGAGTCATTTATATCAGACAAAACCGGGACTCTCGACCCGAGGCATTTATTTCTCATTTTCCAAAATACTATTTATATGGTGACTTGACACACCTAAAATCATATCCCAAGTGACGACTCTGAGTTATTTTATATCAAATTTTTATAGCTCAGTCACAGCTGTAAAACTCATGTTTCATAAACCACGTCGCTAGAATATCACTTGGATCACTTGACCATAAACCCGTCCTCCAAAACCCCTTGGACAAAATCCCAGGCGCGACAGTATATGTGAAATCAAAAGAAAGATTCAGTTATTTTATGTCAAACGATTAGTGGGTAACCTTTTGGTTGGACAAAGTGCCTAACACCTTCCCCTTATCGTACCCTTCCACGACTCGAATCTCTGGTCAGGTTTTTTTTGGTTTAGCCTAAATCAAGTGGCGACTCTAACAATTGTTGGTGTCACATAATGGGCACCGTGGATTATCGATGTTGATTAGAGAGAGGCTTAAAACACGCCAATAGATTCAAAGTAGAGACCAACACTCATAAAGGCCGCCCAATTGTGTGGTGACGCCTCTAGCCAAGTTTGGAGAAATTCTAAGCCCTAGCCAAGTTTGGAGAAATTCTAAGCATGTTCATATTTTTGCTTGATTGCGGGTCTTTTTTGCCCCCCGACACTCCCATTGCTGGAGGAACTCCTCGGTAACCTGCTCTACATCACTACCCCCAACAAGTAAGTGAGGGCTTAAAGGTCTCTCAACTAGGGGAATGGGGAGATATCTGTATGCCTCCATTCAAACAATCTTGTTTAGAGGAGATACTCAAAGAGCACTCAACCAGAGAAGTGGGAGATATTTGTATGTCACTATCCAAACTATCTCAAATATAGGGAGGAGTTGCTTTATAAATTTTATAGTTATATTTTTCTTTCCTCCCCAAACTATTACAATTTTTTTTTACGGTGTACCTCAACTATCAATTGAACTAATGTAGTCCTTCAATTATTCAATTAATTTCAATGAAGTCTAATTACTGACACTGTTAATAATCAATAGTTAAGTATTTTGATGTAGAATCAGTCGCGTCCATATTCCTTGAACGTTAGGATCATTCATGGCCCAAACGAAACTGGAGGTGATCCAAGCCAAACAGGACGACTGGTGGCAGATTGATCCACGGCTCTTATGGTTGATACGAAATAACCCAACGATCAAAACCATCAATTGCAGTGGTTTTCCGCCTAATTCTTTCGTTTAGGCTTCCGAATCGTCAAATTTGCCAATTTAAGAAATATTTGATTTGCTTATAACTTTTAGTAGGAAATTTCGTTTTAGTTGACGTCTATTTTGTTGTCAACCTTATATTTGTTTCTAGTTTATTTATTTCCTAGTCAAATTAGAATTTTCTTGGGGTAATTTTTGTATTTCCTCTAGTTAAGGCTTTATTAGTAATCAAGAATTTTAATTATTTTATTTCCAAGTTGATTTCGGGTTTTTACGATCGTAGAAGTAATACTATAAGGCTTAGGGCTAATTTATTAATAACAGAGGGACAGTTAATCAAGACTTCTAATTTGTTCAAGGAGAGAGTCACTCAACCCCAAGGGGTTGGCAATGTAGTCTTGCCTTGAAACTTAGGGGTTTGCTTACACCTAAGGTCTCGGGTTCGATTCCCCTTGCCAACAATTTTTTGGGGCCACTGGGGGGTATGCTCGACCATTACCTTGGGGCCCCAGAATTAGTCCAGTCCACGCAACCTAGCGCGGCCATCCGGTTATATAGAAAAAGAAGAAAAGGAGTCTCTCTAATTGAAACATTGTTTATAATTATCCTTGTTGCAAGTTAATCTTTAGTTCATATGCTTCGCTGCATCATATATATTTGGACGAAAAGATACATAGAAAAAAGAGAGATGTAATGTTCTCAACTTGAATTGTAGCCATTCATCGTTATATTGAAAGAAATCAATTGGTCTCTAAACATATTACTTTATAGATACTGATAGATACCCAAACAAAAAATGATTCTTTAATACGTAATTGATTTGGAGACATATTTATCGATTTAAATTAATATAACATCAATATATCAATGATCTTATGACCAGCGGTTCGATGTTAAAACAAATATAAAAGTCCGTATTAAAGTTATCCTGAAAAAAATTATTCTTTTTGTTTTATTCTTGATTCAAATAGTTAACAAATTGGACTAAATTATAATCAATTGAATAGTTGAGGGACTACATGAGTTCAATTGATAGTTGAGGGACTACTTAAGAAAAATTGGTATAGTTTAAGGATGATATATGATTAACCCAAAAATGGTCTTGAACCTTCACTATCGCCAAAGATTAGAGTTATCTTTTTCAATCTAAACTATGATAATGTTTGGACTAGAAAAACAAGGCAGTAAGTATGATTTGATGGCATTATAGAGGCGGAAGATAACACCAAAGCACAATATCTTAACTTATCATTATAATTAGAAACTGTCTTTTTCATTTCACCCGTTTAAAATTAGTCACAATAGTAATACTACTACAAAATATATATTCTCTCCGTCCCCAAATAATAATCCAGTATTTCATTTTGAGTTGTCCATTAATAAATATTCATTTTGAAAAGTTGATAGATGGGTAAAAGGTTGTTACATTTATTATTTTGTTCTTTTGAAAAATTAATGGGGTAAAGAGTTAATGGATAAAAAACGGAGGATAATATGGAAAGGTACATGATGTAAAAGGTGCATAATTATGTCTCCTTAGTAAATTGAAATTACGAACCTGAACACTTAAAAAAAATATGGAAAGATACAAAATACACTGTAAGGGCCGAACAACTGACTTTAGTTGATAACCGAGCAGCCACCTTACCATTGTGAAGGCACTCGGATACCACAACAAAGAGTTGAACCGGAAACCTCCAAGGCATTCGATCGAAAGGTGAATGCCGAAGGGACCGGTCGGCAAACAAAATAGTTTTGCCTTGTAAATGTGACATAGACGTCTCGGCGTACCAAAGAGGCTCTGAAGACTCGGTCACCTATCTGCTATCAAGAGCAACTCTTGTAGTCCAACAAAATTGATACCTCTCGGTTACTATTTTTTTTTTTGGTAAAACCATCCGGTGTCCGGTAACCACATTGGCCCCGACTAATCCGGATTCTAGCCGGGTAGGACTATAAAGGCGGCAAAACTCTCTCAACCAAGTTTTAACACAGCTGCATTCCCAAGTCTCGAACCCGAGATCTTGGTTAAGCTAGCACAGCCCCTTACCAGCTGAGCTACGTGTTTCGGCAAATAAGGCTGGAACCGTTAAAGCAACATCTAAGCATCTGCGAAGACAAGACGCATCTATGCCGAAGGGATGTCACCCGAGTACGAAGGGCTGACTCAGCACAGGTGTGATACATGAGCGAACGCATGCTCGTAACCGTTTCCAATCATGACAATGACGTTAGTAGAACGTTCTATTACACGTGTCCTTACTCTATTGGAGGCATGTGCTCGTAATCAACTCGCTCACATTCGTGATGATGACGTCAGCTGAGCGGTTACCTCGCGTGTCAGCACGATTGTACTTAGAGAGCACGTCACTCACTCCCTATAGAAGGTTATGTTCAGTCAAATGAAGGTACAGACAATGTAACCATTAGACCTTAGATCTGAGTTTTGCTCCTCGTTTTTCTTGATATACTTACTTGACCGTCGGAATGCCGTTTTGGACTCAACGGTCCAGTGTCTGTCTAACGGGGGTGTTTAAGTGTGCAAGCAAGGAGCTCAAGTAAAGGGAGGATTCACTTCACCGTCGTTGAGTTCAAGGAAGGATTGATCAGAAAAGCTGTAGCCCCACATACATTGAATAGTACCTTATCCTAGTCATGGCATCATCACTTCCACTAAGAAATTATTGTCTTGTATACATATATTTGATGGCATGGCCCTGTATACAATAATCAAACTTAACGAAATCAAATTTTCTGATGGATTTTTTTTTTTTTTTTTGAACAGCAAAAAAGACTTATATAAAGAGAGAAGAGAAGAGTACAAGGAGGGGAAAAAAACCAAAAAAATGCATAACAATGCAGAGAATACATCCCAACTAGGTTGACATTAATCCCTGCGACAATCATATGCCAAGGATCCCGCACAAGATTGATGGGCAATCAACCGAAAGCAAGCAAAACAAAACACCTTAATAACCATAGGATAGGAGATAACAGACCCATAGTACAAATGTTGAGGAGAGTCTCAAAAGGAACATACCCATATATGATTCTGATGGATTTAAAAGTGGTAATTAACTTACCATTAAGTATTGCCGATAAAAAAAAAATTTAAAAAAATAAAAAGTATCCTTCTAGCATGAACTTAGTTATCTGCGAACTATATATTTTATGCTCGACTCGTAAAAGCCCGTTTTGAGTTTGATCATCTATTAAATGAACCGAACTTGAGTATTAGTCTTCATTTCTTTTAATTAATGATTTTAGTCGTGAGTCTAAAGGCATTCGGTTCGATTACATTTGCAAACCTAGAATATGTAGCATATTATGAAATTTTCGTGGATGCAATAAGAATTTTAGAACTTTTTTATCTGTATAAACATTTAATGCTATATATATAAAAGAAACTTCTAATAAGGACCACTAAATACAGACCTCATGCTTTCCGACCAAATTTTGACGATCCGGACCGTTAGATGTGTTTAAAATGTGTTTTTAAGGTTCAACGCGAGGATTCGTCAAAAAAAAAAAAACCGAAAGGGCTTCATGCCTTCATCCGATCAGTTTTCTTTAGCATTTTTAACAAAAACTGATTAGATGACCCCCGCATATTAAATTGTGTTTCCAAGTACTTAACTACGTCAAATGTTCTTTTTTTTTTCTTGCCGAAAGGTAGTATTTTTTGGAGTTTCCAGGTATAAAATAGATGACCCCCGCATATTAAAACCATGTGATTATCCATTTGTGAACTTGCTTTTATAAAAGAAAAGGAAAGTAAAAAAATATGCAAAACATTGCCCATGTTTCCATCAAGAAAAGTCTTCCAAGTCTTAACCTGGGCCACACGCTAAAAGACAAAGCACAAGTGGGCATTGAGGCATAAAGGTATAAAGGGTGTAATACGCAGAGAGGTGTCAAATAGGCTGGGTTGATACGAAATGTGACATTCACAGTGCGAGCAAGGTTTTAGATGAATCGGGCATGGGCTTGGCAAGGAAGTGGGTACAACACAACACGATTTTAGATGGACACAGTACAGAAGTGAGCCGAACATGGCATGACAGGGGTACAGTATGGCATGACACAATAAATATTAATTTTTAATGTATCCAAATTTTTTTTTACTTTATTAAATAAATTGACTTGCTATGTGATTAATCATAGAAAACTAAAATCAGTACTCTGCGTAAATACCTCTAATTTGATAAAAATTAGTATTACATAAATAAAACACATTTGATAATTATTTGTTTCAAAATCATACAGCTAAGAATATATACATATATAATTGTTGCACAAAAAGAATTTTTTTCTCAACGAACTTGGTTGGAAATGTGTTGGCATGGATACGGCACAGTTTAAGTAAACAGGCTGGCACAACACACACAGTACGATTAAAACACGATACTCCCTTCGTCCAAAATTGGATGTCCATTTTTGAAACCCGTGCCATTTTCAATCGCTTATACCTTTCAATATGAATCTCCAAAAAATATTCAATATGGATCTTGTTTGATAGTTATCGACGAGTTCTATAATATAAAGTGTTCATAATTACGAAAAACATTATAAATTGAAAGATATAACAATCGAAAAATGGCACGGGTTTAAAAAATGAACATCCAATTTGAAACGAATAGAGTATAATATAGCATAACAAGATTAAGTAAACAGGCCGGCATAGCATACTCGTTTCACAATTATGTAATTGGGCCAGCAGAGAAATACTAACTAACCCAGTTTTTTTAATAAACTAATTTTTCACGATTTTTTATGTGATGTGTTGTGAGAGAATGACCTGTCTCGGTGTTATGAAAAAATAGTTTTTTTGTTAGTCGAACATCCCCTAAAACTCTGAAAGAAAAAGGTATTGCTGCAGAAAGGTTTGCAGATTCCGTACGTCAACATGCACTCACCTGAAAAATGGGCCTCATTCCGTACACTTATGATGTGGACACTCAAACTCATCCCCACAGCTCCTCTTTTAATGCCTAGTTCATAGGTTTATCACGAGTTACTCCATTCATAAAGATGAGTTGAATTTAAAGATTTAAGAAAAAAGATAAATTTCTTGAGCTATCGATAAAAATAAATTCTTTTTACTTTGATCCCTCAATCCTTTTTCCACCGCATAATTGAATGGCCAATACACTTGTCTTGGACTCCAAATCAATTGTGCGTTGAAAAAGGAAATTAGACAACGTGAACGTTGAATGATCTTTCTAAATAAGTGGCGAAGTCACGATATTAATCCTCGAGCAAATGCAAACATTTGCCGCGTGGTCATTAGTCAATTGGGCTCCTAACTACCTAGTAAGTCATTTAGAGTACATAGTCTAAGTTTATAGACCCCACATAGTCGTGTGTAGTGATTAGAGGTCTTGGAGTCCCACTTGATCTTGCTTCAAGATCATTTAATAATTACTATGTGAAAAGAGTAAAGATTTGCAATTCAAACTGCATCACGATTAAATTACTAATTTACTTATATTTATGCAGAGAAAACCTTACTTAATTGCTATTTACTACAAAATGCTAAGCACAACCTAATAACAAACGATTTTAAAAAACAAAAATTAAGTGTATTGGGAGATGTGAAAGATATACAGAGACTTAGCAATTTATACAAGTGCATGCATGAGGCTGTAATATGTGTACTAGAATCGTGATATTGATAAGAATTTGCACCTTAATGATTGTCCAGTAAAGGAGTGTAAACGTGACCTTAAAAATACAATCAATGACTCAGCTCCAATAAATAAAATCACTTAATTCTATACAGGGCCGGCTCTGAGATTTAGGGGGCCTAAAACAATTTTTTCTCAAATTAGGCCCTCAACTCTTAATATATCTTAGTTAAAACTTAAAACTACTTAGGAAAACAAAAAAAATTCATAAATAAGTTATTTGAAAGCATAACTACTACACGGACATATAAAATTGGAGGCCCCAAAAAAATAGTCCAAATTTAGGGGCCTAAAGCGGTGGCTTTACGGGTTTTAGCCCAAAGCCGGCTCTCATTCTATACTATATAGTGACAGAGAGATGTGGGGGTTGGCATAATTGCATGTGCTAATCTGAAGTTATCTGTTTCCGGAGCAACAACCTAACACTATTTTCTCTGCTGGAAAAAAAAATGCAGAATTGATGAATTTAAGGAATCTTTTCATTCTAAAAATATTCAAATAATACATCATAGGACCTTCGATCTCGTTCATTGTACAAAAACTTATATAATGAACGACACACACGAATCTTCAAGGTTAGAGCCTTTCTAGTAGTATCGAGCCCAGATAAAACCTCGAAAGTAAAATAGAGACAACCCGTTTCC
The DNA here is from genome assembly GCA_016920895.1 of Vaccinium myrtillus. Taxonomy (NCBI): domain Eukaryota; kingdom Viridiplantae; phylum Streptophyta; class Magnoliopsida; order Ericales; family Ericaceae; genus Vaccinium; species Vaccinium myrtillus. The sequence continues at coordinate 16,442,238 of CM029280.1, read as the reverse complement.
CGTTCAAATAAAGTTCATCTCAGGGAGGCATCACTGCATCCCCTGTTCTTGTCACAAATTTTTTTATTTGTAATAAGTTAAAGCCACGTAATCTCTGAAAGGATTTGCCTCAATTAATGAAATAATTAATAATAGTTAAAAAGCCAACTAGTGTGAACGAATAGTTGACGTGAATTAAAGAAATGGTATTCTAGCTTTTCCGTTGGCAGAAACAGAAGAAATGACGGAATATTGCCTAACTGAAGAACCAATTATTTTTTATAATGCCTAACTGATTGAACATTATTTTAAAGGGATTTAAAATAAATAAATTGTATTGGATAAAGGAATATTGCCTATTTTAACACACTTAAGCTAGAAATGCTATTCAAAGACTCATGGGTCAGGACTTTTAGTTGACTTTTATGCGGTTGAAGTCTTAAAGAACTGATTTGAGAGCTTTACATTGGCTATTAATTTGAGGATATAACCTCTACTATCTGTGTTCATCCTCTACTCCATAAATGTACACAATTTTACGAAATCCAACCTCAAACCTACATAATAATCCATTCATATCTGTGCCCCATTTTGCTTTTCGAGAAGCAAATTCATATCTATCCGCATGCAATGGACATACTTGTTACTTGTTTTTTAACAAGGCAAGACGATTCATTTCACAGCCATAAAGGCAAAAGATTTCATCTCAAAATACAAGACTGAACCAAAACTACCAAAATTTAGACGCGAGCAACTGTAACAGAATAATAAGACACGCTGCTCAGCTGCCCAAAAGACGCGTCTTGTCGGACCGGAGGCAACATCGGCGGCATAGAGTCCGTCATCGATTTAGTAGTAGAGAATCCCAAAACAGACACTCAGTTCAACCCATTAGCAGAACAATACAGATGAAATCAACAAAAGCACCCGTAAGGGGCAATAGATCCCACAAAGGGGATAGCGAAAAACAAAAAAAAACAGAAGAAAACTAACTAACTCCGGTCAGTCACCTGCCGCCAGAAAACGCCGCCACGAAACTGGTGGCTTATTCGCCGGAGGCGAGCCGAGCCACCCTTGCAACACTTCTCCGTCAGATCTAGCCCAGAACCCAAGCGAGGGTGGAGGGTACGATCTAGCCACGAAATTGGCGAGACATGCTTGTTACTTGTTCGGTTATGCCAAATGGGTTAAATTAGTTTGCTGCGGTGGAAAAAGGAAAAATTGAGTATTTCATTTTCCCATCGACAAAAAAAAAGGATAGAAATCCATTAATTCAAAGGGAGCTTTTGTATTTTTATCTGTCACCTATTTGGTTTAAAGTTCACTTGTGTTGGAAATTTTTTGTGTGGAAAGTACGAGGATGATTTATTTTATTTTATTGCACTTATTTTAAGTTTTAAATTAAATACAATTTCGTCCAGATTCCAACTCAATATTAAATTACCGTCCACGAATTGACGCCAGATACTTGTTCTCTATTTGTTAGAGGCCTTAACTTGTGGTGGTCATTGCACCAGAAAGTAAGTGCCTTGTGTCTGCAGTCATATAGCATAAATCTAAGCTTTAAATAAAAATATCCATTTACTGTACCCAAAAAAAATATCTAAAGGTTTAAAATAGGATAAACCTGGAGGTACAGAAAAAAAACGTACAGAAAATGTACAAAGCTCTCTCGGGGACCCACTTTTGGGTCCCACACGAGTGATCCGAACCGTTCATTGTTCTTAGAACATTTGGAACAGTTGAGCTTTGGTTCAAACACTTCTAACCGTCCGATTGAGCTGATTTTTTGTGGAGACCCTCGGAAAAATGTTCTAAGAACAATGAACGGTTCGGATCACTCGTGCGTGACCCAAAAGTAGGTCCCCGAGAGAGCTTTGTACATTTTCTGTACGTTTTTTTCTGTACCAATAGCAGCCGGGTCCTTTAAAATATCAGATTTTGAAGAGTGTGGTACCCATAAACAACCTAGTACCACAGATACATTTGCTTTGGATTCCACAATCAACCTATAATATCCAACACTTAGTTTTTAATGGCCAGTTGGCTACACAGTTGTCACTCTTTGTCTACTCTTCAACGACGGTCGGTTGATTAAATCTGGCGGATTATTATTTAATCTGGCATCCGAATAAAGAATCTTAGACTATTTAATAATTTAATCAGGCGCACAAGGATAGGACTTGATTGAGGTAGACTCATTTGTAATCCAAATTTATTTAATAGATCTCCCATTGATAACTCATCCATAATCCGGATTTATCC
>CM029280.1:16415474-16438994 GCA_016920895.1 Vaccinium myrtillus | reverse complement strand
TGAGAATTGTTAGAGTTTGGATCGGAATCGCTAGAGGGGTGTAAGGGTTTGCTCTCGGAAGTTTTTGAAATGTTGTGGAGGTTAATCGGACGTTGAATGGGATTAAAACCGAACGTTGGGGTTCTGAACCGTCGTCCCCGTTCAGGGGTTCAAGCGCTCAAGTTGGACCTTTTGAGCGTTGAGGTGTCATGTTGAGGTTTGAGCGCTCAAAGCTCTGGAGTTGAGCGCTCAAGTCGAGTTGAGCGCTCAAGGGTGGTACCCTGAGCGCTCAGAGCCAATCCTGGCGTGGCTTTTGGCTTCTTTTTCCAGCTTTGCAGGGGCATTTTAGACATCCCTTGTGATTTGTTGGTGTATCTTGGACTCATTAGTCCCAATCAATTGAATGCTCGTAGGTCCGGGAATTTATATCTCAATTTTCGGTCGTGCTAGACCGTGTCAATCAATTGAGATGTGTTGCGTACTCATGTTTCGCATTAGCGTATGCGCGAAGTATTTTGACTGCGGTCTGAGAGCCACGTGCTTGTTTAAATCATGTTCACCAATCGTTTTTCGCGTTAGCGTATGCGCGAAGTATTTTGACTGCTGTCTGAGAGCCACGTGCTTGTTTAAATCATGTTCACCAATCGTGTTTCGCGTTAGCGTATGTGCGAAGTATTTTGACTGCGGTCTGAGAGCCACGTGCTTGTTTAAGTCATGTTCACCAATCGTTTTTCGTGTTAGCGTATGCGCGAAGTATTTTGACTGCGGTCTGAGAGCCACGTGCTTGTTTAAATCATGTTCACCAATCGTGTTTCGCGTTAGCGTATGCGCGAAGTGTTTTGACTGCGGTCTGAGAGCCACGTGCTTGTTTAAAACATTTTGAGGACCTTGTGCCCGTTTAAACCATTTTTTCTTTAAGGGCTTCGCGCCCGTTTAAATCATTTTCTTTGAGGGCCTTACGCCCGTTTAAATCATTTTGAAAGCCAAGTGCTTGTTTAAATCATTCGAGGGTCTTGAACCCGTTGATGTTTGTTTATTGATTAAAGTATGTTCAATCACCCCTAAGAACTACGCTGGTCTGATCCCTACAATGGGGTACGTACGCAGCTCGCAGAGCACGACCGTTTGATCTTTAATGTTTTCCTTTGCAGCTTGGGATGCATTACGGGGAATGAGTTGGGTTGTCTATATCTTGGACGTTACTCATACCAAATCAATGGCATCGAGTCTCATCCAAGAGGGGCAATTGTAGACACCCCAATTTTGAACCCGAGATGCGCTCGAGCATTCCCGATGATGAAATGGACCAATCATGACTACCCGAAACTTGTGAGAGTAACTTGAACTTGAATAAAATCGGCCAAACACCACCCCCAAGCAATCAAAATAGCCCAAACCAACCCAAGCATTGTTGAACCAAACCAAAACCATCAATCTGCCATCAAGAACCTTGAGCGCTCAAGCTTGAGGCTTTGAGCGCTCAACCCTGGGAAAACACCTTGAGCGCTCAAAGCCTACACTCTGATCCAGTCAGCAATCTGCAGAGTATCTCATCATGAGATTTTCTGCATGGGAGCGTCTGGGGTGATCTTCTACGATCCTTATACGTACAATACACTCTACCAACTCTAAAACTACACCTAAAACTACTCCTAACCCACTTTCAAATACAAACCCACTTCCTCTCTCTCCTCTCTTCCCTCCCACTCACTCTATAAAAACCACCTTGCACCCCTGGTTTAGGGGTTACTCATTCTCACATTCCAGCATTCCCAATTTCTCCAGAAAATCGTCCATCCCTCTCTCTCTCTTCAAAACCACTTATTCCCATCAAAACCACTTGCAAAAACCACTCTTCAAGTCCTAAATTCGATCCTTAATCTTCCATCAACCACATACATTGTCTCACCCATCCAAAATACCAATCAAAACATCCACAATCTTCCATCACCAAGCCCAAAATCAAGTTCAAGTTGCAACCATTTCCAAAAGGTAGTTAAACAAGTGATAAACTCACTGTTTTGATCCATCTGAGGAAGACCAGTGAGTTCAAGCAAGTTCATTATACTTGCATTGAACTCACAAAGGTCTAAAAATTGTTTAAAAATAGTTTTCAAATCTGCAGTCACAGCAGGGGTTGAGCGCTCAAGCCTCAGGCCTTGAGCGCTCAAACCCAGTTCTGAATAAGTTTCTGTTTTCCTGACTCTTGTGCTCTTTTCTGGTTTTGATCATTGTTTAAGAGTTATCTATGTTCATATGACCCTCAAAACAGTTCATTTCTATTTCAAAATCATATGCATGAACATTGGTTAGCTATTTTATGATGATCAAAAACCAAAACCTTTGTAAATCTCCTTTTTGAGTACAAAATGGTGACAGAATCACCTTCAATTGCTCCTGTTTAAAGTTCTGAAGGTCCTGATAATCATCAAGCATCCATTTTCAAGTCAGATATCAGAAAGCCAGATTATGGCTTGAGCGCTCAAGGTCATTCACTTGAGCGCTCAAGCTGTTCTTGAGCAATATGCTGATTGTTTGTTGTTTCGATGATGGACCATGGTTTAGTTTATTTCTAGTGTGTGTGAGTTGTTATTTCTATGCTTAGGATCTGGATCCCTCTCTCACTCCTCTATTTTCAAACATTTCTTTGTTGATTTGTGATGATTATACTCTTTTTCATCATTCTTTAAGAGATCGATCCGTCTGTTCTTATTTGTTTCTCCTTGGAAAACGTTTGATAAATATTTGATCTTGTAAAGAAGTTGTAAAAAGGGTTAATTTCACAAAAACCAGAGACTGGTTTGAGCGCTCAATCTGCAAGCATTGAGCGCTCAAGTTGGTTTGAGAGCATTGAGCGCTCAAGCCATAACCTTTGAGCGCTCAATCTTCATTCTGGGATCCAGATTGTAAGACAGTTTGTTAAAGTTCCATGTTCATAATTCCTTGGGTTGATTGTGCCGTTTCTGTTGTAATTTATTTCTGTGAATATTAGTAGTAACTTTTGTTATTTTCATCACCATTATCCATGTAGATCAAGTGCACAAGCATTCACCGTAAATTCGTATCTTTCTTGTATATGTTATTGTTTGGTGGTTCCCATCCCCATTTCCTCATTTTCGTGAATAAATCAAGTTTCAATATTTTTAAAATCCCACAAAACATTGAGTAGAGACCGGTTCATGGACCGGGCGAGAGGGGTGCCGTAAAACCCTTCCCCTCTCGTAACCAAACCCCCGAATCCGAGAAATCTTTGGTTTCACAATGGCTAGTAAAATCTTTTTCAATGGGCAACGAGTCATATTTTTATCGGTTTCTCGGGTTCGGACCTTAAATCCGGGTGGCGACTCAAACAATCACAATCTTTTCGAACGCGAACCGCACCGCTTTTCAGTGGGCCATCCACATACTACCATCGATAAATTTAATAAAAACAGAAGGAAGTTACTTTACTAGACCTACAACAAGAAGTGAACATTATTAAACAAGATATTATTGAATTAAAATATAATTATATAAAATTAAGTGCTCAGATAATAGCACAAAAGTTAAATAAAAGCCTTGAAGAATTTAATGCAGAAATAGAAAAAAATAACCAATCTTCTGATAAATCCTTAGAATCAAATAATCAGAACTACTCAGAAAGTAATCCTAAAAAAAACAATCACCAAATCACCAAGATTATGGTCCAGGAAATAATAGGATAAATATACTAAGCCTCCTTGACCCCACGTGGGTGGTGGTGTTTCTCATAACCTCATCGTCGAGGGTTCGAGGCTTGGTAACAAAAGCAAAAAAAAAAAATAATAGGATAAATATAATAAATAAAATGGATCTTATCCAAAAATGGCATGCTAAAGTAAAATTAGTAATAAATGATTATGAAATTAATTAAAGTCACTGCTCTCATTGACACTGGAGTAGACTTAAATTGTATCCAAGAAGGTCTCATACCTGCAAAGTATTATCACAAGACAACTGAACAGTTAAGCTTTGCAAATGGTAGCAAAATGCGAATCAAATATAAATTACCAAAAGTACATGTTTGCCAAGACAAAGTTTGTTTCAAAACTTCATTTGTCTTAATCCAAAATCTAACTGATACTGTAATTTTAGGTGTACCATTCATTTGCTTACTTTACCCATTCACAACCAATAGTGAAGGAATCACTACTAAACCTTTAGGTCAACAAGTAACCTTTAAATTTTTAACAAAACCTGAACAATGAGAATTAAAACAGTTAAAAGATTATTCTGCATCCCAATCTATTAGTGTGATAAATCAAAAAACTAAACATCTAAAGTTCCTAAAAGATGAAATTAGATATACAAGGACTGAAGAACAACTCACTGATAAATTCCTAAATCAAAAGATAGAAAATTTTAAAAATAGATTAGAGAAGGAAATTTGTTCTAATTTGCCCAGTGCATTTTAGCATAGGAAAAAACACATTGTAACTTTGCCTTAAATAAAAGGATTTAGTGAACAACAAATTCCTACAAAATCTAGACCTATTCAAATGAATCCCGAAGTTATGGAAACTTGTAAAAAAAATCAATAATTTACTTGATAATAACCTTATTCGAAAAAGTAAATCACCTTGGTCATGTCCTGCCTTTTATGTTAATAAGAATGCAGAAATTGAAAGAGGAGTACCACGATTAGTAATTAATTACAAACCACTAAATACAATATTAGAATGGATAAGAAACCAAATTCCTAATAAAAAAAGATTTAATTAATAGACTAAGTGAAGCAGTAGTATTTTCAAAATTTGATCTAAAAAGTGGATTTTGGCAAATCCAACTACACCCTAATGATAGATATAAAGCTCCTTTTACCACACCACTTGGACATTATGAATGGAACGCAATGCCTTTTGAATTAAAAAATGCTCCTAGTGAATTTCAAAATATAATGAATGAAATATTCAACCCATTTAGTCATTTTATTATAGTCTGCATAGATGATGTTTTCATTTTCTCAAAATCAATTGATGAACAGTGGAAGCATTTATATTCATTTCTTGATATTATTAAATATAATGGGTTAGTCATCTCTGCTCCAAAATTAAATTATTTCAAACAAAAATTAGATTTTTAAGATATGATATTTACCAAGATACTATTGTACTAATTAGTCGGGCAATCCAATTTGCGGATAAATTTCTTGATGAAATTACAGATAAAAACCAGTTACAAAGATTTTTAGGATCTTTAAATTATATAGCAGAATTTTATAAAGACCTTAGAAAGACATGTCAACCCCTGTTTGAAAGGTTAAGAGACAATCCTCCTCCTTGGTCACCCATACATACTTCTGTTGTTAAGGAAGTCAAAAAATATGTCAAGACATTGCCTTGTCTTGGTATTCCTACAGTCAACTCCTTCAAAATTATTCAAACAAATGCCTCTGATATTGGATACGGTGGCATTCTCCTCCAAAGAGTCAGTTCCACATCTCGAGAGCAAATTGTTCGTTTCCATTCTGGTCTCTGGAATAAAGCAAAAAGTAATTACAGTACTATTAAAAAAGAAATTTTAGCAATTGTTTTATGCATTTCAAAATTTCAAGATGAAATACTTAATCAAAAGTTTTTAGTCAGAGTCGATTGTAAGAGTGCTAAATATGTTTTAGAACTAGATGTTAAAAATATTGCTAGTAAACAAATATTTGCTAGATGGCAATCAGTTTTGAGTATTTTTTATTTTCATATTAAATATATTAAAGGAGATCAAAATTCTATTCCTGATTTTCTTACTAGAGAATTTTTATTTGGTAAACAATAATAATTATTTTATCTGCAGTTCAGTCATGGCAGAAAAAAGTAAGAAACAGGGAAAACAGGTTCGCACTACAAGCAATCAGCCAGCCCCAACAAGCAATCAGAGTAATCATCTTGTCCCTATAAGTAATCAGCTTGCTATCTCTCCAGTTAATTTAGTAAACAGGTACCAAGTTCTTGGGCAAATCCCGAAAAACTGCGTACAACTCAACTTTAGCATATCCTCAAATCAGTCAAAACTATACCCCAGTAAATCAAAATGTGGTATCTAACCCATTTTGTCCGGCTGAGCCAATTCAAGCTAGTAAACCCAGAATTCCTTCCATTTATATCCCTAAATCTCAGTCAGCCAATTTGTTCTATATTGAACCACCTTTTAAACATATCCAAAACCCCATAGCATTAGCAAAATCCTTTTTCCCTCCTGGATGGCATTTCACCCCTCATCATCCAGAAAAGTCAATTTCTTTTTACAAAGATATCCTTCTACAGCACCAGTCAATAGTCATCAAACCCATTAAGGATCAAAATGATCCCAGTGATACTATTTACCATTCTCTCTACATCCATGATATTATGGCAATGGAAGAATGGGGACACCCTTCCTGTCTTAGGAACCTCCCTGGCTATTCTATCCCATATAATTATTATGATTACATTGAAGCATGGTCCAAAGTTATTCTTCATGAAAATGAAACCAATAATCATTCTTTCAATTTGACCAAAAATTCAAGTCAGTTTTCCCAACATGGTTCCTCCGATGGTGGTCCCATTATGGTGCCATCCCATAAATAATACCCAATGATCTTATGGACCAAGTCATGTATTTTTCCTCTCTAAACAAGGTAGACAGTCATACTGGCCAGTTTCCTCCTCTTCTTTTATTCATGGCTAAGTATAAAGTACCTTGGATTTTCAAATGACGATACAATATCTTCGACAACACAGTCACCCGCCAGTTTTTAGTTAAATGGTGGGATAAGTTCACCCAACAAAGGATTATTGATCAAGTCAAAGCAGAATTTCCAGTCAATGTTTCAACTCCATTCAATATTCCAGTCCAGCAAAGTCAAGCCTCTCTTCCCACAGTCTCCACAATAAGGCTTGGAAGACCAGCTGCTAGTTCCTCTGGCCTTTAAAAAGCTAAAGGAAAATCAAAGCAGAGTAGCTCTGAGTTATTAAAATTGGCTCAGCAACTTTTAGGTCAAGCAAGTCAGGCAGAAGATGATAGGTCCTCAGAGGAATCAGCCATAGCAACTTCCCAAAGAGACCCATTCAGCTCACTGTTTCAAGATGCTCAGGACCCATATGCTTAGAAATTTGCATAATGAGTTTTGGAGTTTTACTGGTTACAAGAAGTCATCATCGCCAAGTCAGGAAAGTCATTTGGAGTAAAGTTATTAGTCATCAACACCAAGTCAGGAGAAAATTAAGAGAATCACCAAAAGCAGTTTTGGCCTTTAGTCAAGGAGCATCTGCTTTTAGTCACTACGCAGTCACCTCTCCACCGAAAGTGAAGACAACATCATCTTTCAGTCACGTCTCAACCGAAAGTTGGAGAAAAATTGCCCCTTTAGTCAAAAGTAAAATAATTATAGTACACATGGCTGAGTCATCCCGCACTTGTAAAATAATTGTAGTCTCAGTACCTTTGGTTATAAAAGGATCCTTTTAATTTGTAATAGGCAGAGTTAGTTTTCAGTCTTCATTCTCTCAATTCCCAACGAAAGCTCTTTGAGCAAAAGTCGTTGTTCCCTAACCACTATTTGTAATATCTACCATGTACTTCGATTCGAAGTTATAAATCAAGTCACCGAATTTGAAGTAAGCGTCTGTTTTCCTTTACGTCAATTTAAGTACTATTCATGTGTACTATTTAACACTATTCACATACTATTTGGGTACTATTTGAGTACTATTCATAATTATTCACGTTTACTATTCATTACTATTAACATCGCTTTCGACTTCTACGTGTTTTTCTTTCTTTTCTGCTTAATTCAAGTAGTCTGTCTGTTCTGGCATGCTCTTCTATTGTGTCTGTGCTTCCACCCCCCGCCCCTTATTGGTAGTATCAGAGCCAAGTAGGTAATTGTTGAGTTAGAACCAAATTAATCTGTAAATTATTTTTGGAACTTAGAAAATTCAATTAGTATTTTGTCCTTGTTTATCTGTGTTTGAGCATCCTGTCTCTGGCCACCCAAGCTTGAAACCCTGTTAGATGTGTAAGTCCTAAGAGTGAGGCAGTCGTGAGGATAGGGTCACCAATTGGGTATGAGTGTATACAGGCTAGGTCTCAAAAAAGATAACTCCAATAAAAAATATTAAGAGAAATTTTTAAGTGAAAAAGATAATGAATAGATTATTTAGGTGCAGCTCTTCAACTAGCTCAATGGCTTCGATGTCATCATACCAGACATAGTAAACGAAGAAGAACATGAATATCAAGATTGTATTATAGACTTAGGAAATTGGAATATACCAAAATTCCCAGTAAAGGAAATTTATAAAACTAGTTTTTTAGAAGATATTTTTAAGACTGATCATGTAGCAAAAACTGTAGAACAAGTTTATGCAATTACAAAACAACAAGAAAGATGTGCTCTTTTAAGTAAAGAATCAGTTAAAAAACATCTAGAAAGAGGTTATAATTTTATTCATGTAAGATTAGTACAAGTTGCAGTTAAACCCCTAACACAAAGATGAGTTAATTCTTCAATTCTGTTAGCTTTAAGGGATAGTAGATTCACAGTATACAATGATAGTTTGTTAGGCTTAATGGAATCTACTCTACACAATGGTCTAGTATATTTTAATTGTTTTCTTGATTTACCACTTAGTTTAAGAGATAAAAATATCCTGAAAACTTTAACTTTAAATATTCAAACTGCCGGAGCAATTACCTGAAAATATCGAAGGAAGTCACTCAATTGCTTTAGTTTATCATATTTATTACAAGTGTATGAAAACTAATTTAAATATTCATGCCTTAGTCAAAAGTCCAAAAGACAAAACTGTACTTATACAAAGTAGCACTGCTGATGCTAATGTCCAAGTACCAAAAACTATTCAATGAAATGATATCCAATTACCAGCCAGTTGGCTTAGTGAAAATGAAAGTTTTCCACAAAGAATAAAAAATGATACGGTAGATTTAGATTATATCCAACAATACTTAGATGGCACAATTAGAATTAGTTTTGATCAACAACGAGTTAACACTCCTCTTAAAATTAGAGAACTTAGTCGATCAGAAAGTTCAACTAGTATACCTAGGCAAGATAGGAATTTGCTAGATCCAAAAGTTAGGTTAAAAGGAGTTGAAACAACTTCACAGGTTAGTAAACCATGTTACTCAACACAGTAAAAAATTGGGAAATCCAAACCGTCCAATGTGTTTAAAAGGTGTTTTGCGAGAAACTGCTTGGATCAAGCCCTTCCCGGTATTTGTTTTTTGAAGATTTCTCGCGTGGACCCTTGAAAACACATTGGACGGTTCGGATTTCCCAAAAACAAATTTTTAAGTGGAAAAATTACATTTTTTCTTAAATCCGGGAGGCCCTTATTAGAAAATTTGCCTATATCCAGTCAGGGCTCCCTGACTGGAGGATTTTTGGTGTTTTGAATGTTTTAAATGTTTTAAAAATTGTTTTTGCAAAATTCGAACCGTCCAATGTGTTTAAAAGGTGTTTTTAAGGGTCCCCGCGTGAAATCAACAAAAAAAATACCGGGAAGGGCTTGATCCGAGCAGTTTCTCACAAAACGGATCGTCAAAAAAATATCAGGACCGTGGAGGTCTGGAAGTCCGGAGTCCGGACTAGAAGCGGAGCCTATATTTATACTCCCTCCGTCCCATTTTAAATGCTCCCTACGTATATCTGTGCCATTTTCAAACGTCTATATCTTTTTATTGGTAAGGTTTTCAAAGTTTTTAAAATTTTTGTCTAATAGAACTAATTGAGATCTATCAAATAAGATCCATATTGCATATAAAATACATTATAGAATGAAAACTATAAGAGTTTTAAAAAAACACGCATAACCGTAGGGAGCATTTAAATTGGGATGGAGGGAGTATGTATACAGTCCGAATCTAGTCTGGGACTCATAGTTCCGAACCAAATTTTCATGATCCGAACCGTCCAATGTGTTTAAAACGTGTTTTCAAGGGTCCCCGCGAGAAATCATCCAAAACAAATACTGGGAAGGGCTTAATCTAAGCAATTTTTCATAAAACTGTATATGTATAGATTTTTATGAAAAACGGCTTGGATCAAGCCCTTCCCCGTGATTTTTTTTAATGATTTCTCGTAGGACCATGGAAAACATGTTTTAAACACATTGGACGGTTCGGATTATTCAAAAATAATTTTTAAAACTTTCAAAACACCAAAAAACCTTCAATCCGGGATCCTTGACTGGATCACGGGTGTATATATATATATAGACCGGTGATCCAGTCAAGGATCCTGGATTGAAGGAAAAATGGTGCTTTCGAGGTTTTAAAAATTGTTTTGGCATAATCTGAACCGTCCAATGTGTTTAAAACATGTTTTTAATGGTCCCCGCGAGAAATCATAAAAAAAAACGATCGGGAAGTGCTTGATCCGAGCAATTTTTCACAAAAACCGTACATATACAGTTTTCTGAAAAACTTCTCGGATCAAGCCCTTCTCTGTATTTTTTTATGATTTCTCACGGAGACCCTTAAAAACACGTTTTAAACACATTGGACGGTTCGGATCGTGAAAATTTGATCCGGAACTATGAATCCCGGATCCCTGACTGGACCAGAAACACGAAGTAGAGGACTAAAAGTACTAAGAGTGTCATCTTGTTAATACATCCGACGTCTATTGACCTATTTACAACATCCGGATGTGACATGTATCCCTCATCTCCCTCAGGTTCCTTCGGATCCTCCTCAGCATCACTGTCGGAGTCACTAAGGGCCATAGGTCGTAAACCTTCGTGCTATCGGATATAGTTGGCTATAAGAGGGAAGTTGTCGATGTAGCTAAAGTTGGGACCAAGATCAGCTAGGGTTGACCAGAACAAGCTCTTAAACCTATGGATTTCCTCAAGTAAAGCTGCATGGTTGGGATCCATCTACAAGTCAGTACCATTACACATACTTTGCCTAATTTTTTAGGAATAAACCCTATTTGTTTCTAGCAGTTTTTTAAGGATTTTTATTTTTACTACCCTACCCTAGTGTCTACCCATTTACCAAGGCTGAGGGTTTGAACCTTGGACTCTGATACCAAGCTGTAACGCCCCCAAAATTGTTCACGTTAATAATATTACAAATTAATAAATAAAATTCATAATTAAGAATTTAATACAATAAAGTCTTCCTCCATAAACTATATTTATTACAACAGGGTTGAGTCTAAGGCTTCTCCTATCCCTCCGTCTGGTTGTTCCCCAAGTCGGCAGCTCCTTCGGCTCCGTAAGCATCCTACCCGTAGAACTCCTCTTATTCATCACGGCAAACTGACATAATACGTCGGAGTTGCAAAGCAACATCGTGGTATTATGTTAGGCTACACAATTGCAACACCATGAGCGACAACGCCCAGTAGATAATTCTACCCAAACCTTAACTAGCAATTCTAGAACAATATAATAAAGACAAGTAAAATAGAGCAGGAATTTTATCAAAACAGTGTATCTCAGGAGTGCACATATGTCAGTGTCAATGTAGATAAGAGTATATTGTGCACAATAAACAATGTCTCGTATTATCTTTTCAGTGTCGGCATTCTTCTTCAAATTTATTAATCTGGACTGCTTCTGACCACCGAGCCAACAGTCAATTCACTCCGAAAGTTATTGGTCTATTTTCATCTTCTTTCAACTGACGGCACCAACCTTTTCGCTTGAGGTCTCGGCCGTCTTGCATCACCAAACTTAACAGTCTGTTTGCAAGGTCCGTCCACCCCGCGACTCACACGACATAGCCCCGACCGTCTTATATAACTTAAAATAAATAGTTTGTTTATAAGGTCCGTCCACTATGTGTTGTGCATGCTTAGCCCTAACCACAAGTTCTCTCTGTGAAGTTGGGGCGGCGCTCTCTCTGTACTACTGTATTCATTTCCACCATTTTCATTCTCATCTCTCTTTCTCATCGTTGCTATCAGTTTCTCGTGAATCGTGACGCGTCGATATCCTATCGTGACGTGAATATGTAGCATGATTTATAATACTTGTTTCGTGTCAATGCATCCTTTTTCGAAATCCGTGTCACATAAATAACAACTTTCTTACGTGTTATCCGTTTCAAACCAGTCTAGGGTTAACAGAAAAACAGTACTGATTGATTATAAAGGCATTATAACGGCGTAATTTTGAAAAGTCAATTTTTATTCGGGCATTATAACAGCGTAATTTGATAAGTCAGTATTTATCCGAGCATTATAACGACTACGTGAGGTTTAGAAAAATGTTTCTTTAATTACTACTAACTTTTACCGTAAGCCTTTTAGAACAAGAAACTAACTTTCCGGAAAAATGCTAAATAAGTAACTTCAAGAAAAAATTAAAACTAACAAGAGCATTATAACGGTATGAAAATTTACTAATTAAGATTAGATAGAACAATCTACCTTAGTTTCCGGTTGTTAATCGGAAGCCAAAAGCTAGGTTAGACTCCAAACTTGAAATTGCCGTAAGCTTAGAAACAAGTTTCTAACTTTCTAACTTGTACTTCTTGGATTGAGTGGTGGCTTTGGGTGGTGGTTTTTCTTGAGTTTGGAAGAACAAGGTTCAGTTTCAAAGAAAACTCAAGAACTTCAAGAAACTTTCTACTTGGAACTACTACAAAGGTTGGAGAGTTTTTGTTGTGAGGAACAAATGAAGAATGGGCTTGCTATTTATAGGCAATGGGTGACCCTCCCTCCTTCCTCTCTTGGCCGATCCCCCTCTCTCTACCATGTGAACAAAATCTCCAAGTTTAATGCAAGAATAAAAACCCCGGGATTGTAGGGATTTTGCTAGAATAAAATCATAGGTTTTGTACAAAAAAAACTAGATAAAAATCCTAGGGTTTAAATGACAAATTCTAGGGTTTTAATGAGATGCACTTTCTAGGAAATTTTCTTGGTTCTAAGTAGTGTATAATTTGCATGGCCACCTTTGTTTTAGGGAGTTATGGGTACTAGTTATTTCCTACTAAGTCACATGCCTAATTAGGGCTACAAAATCTTAGGCAATCTAGGGTTTTAATTAGAGAATAAGAATATATTCTCTTATTAATGAGGGAATATATTCCTTCAATAATTAGGAGAGAAAAACCATACTGAATAGAGTTTTTGGTGCTAGTTATGCACACAAGTGTACACTAAAAATAGACATAAGCCTATTAGCCTACTAAATATAGGAAACCTAGAGAAAATATTTGGTAAATCTTCCCAATTATGGGAGAATAAAATCTAGGCAAAATTCCTAGATTCATGGGATATTCTAGGGCAAAATATACACACATGCACACACACATCTCTCTCTCTCTCTCTCTCTCTCTCTCTCTCTCTCTCTCTCTCTCTCTTTCTCTCTCTCTCTCTCTCTCTCTCTCTCTCTCTCTAAAACACAATCCCCATATATGTGGGGAGTAGGAACATAGTTGGTGCAAGAATAAGAATAAGAATAAGGAATTTATTCTTACTTGGAAAGAAAGAAAAATGAGATTATGGTGGGAAAAAGGTGGCAAGATATTGTTGGGGAATTTTGGGTAGGTTTTGATGTGTAGTTGGTGTATTACATGACTTGTACATTAGAGTGTGGAGAGGGTAAAACTCTAATTACCCTACTACTAGGCATAGTACGTGCCTATGACGATCACCACGAGGGGGGTGAATAGCTCGGCAGAACATAGGGGGTCCTTAACCCCTATGCCTAGCTATTTGGCCATGAATAAGGCCAGAGCAATGAAAGAAAATTAGTGTAACCAGGATGTGCCAGCTCGGTATAGGTCACAGGGGGATGCCCCTGCTACGGCCGAGCTGGTATGCCTACGAGCAAAGCCTGAATAGCATTTTGGAATACGTGCCTCAGCTCGGTGTAATGAGTTGGGCTATGTACGAGTTAATCCGAGCTACGTGGAAGCACGGCACCGCCATAAGTAAGTCGGTGAGACATTCCAGAATCATCTAAAGCGGTTCCTTATGAGATAAGGAGCAATCCCGTAGAACAGGGGATTAAGGGGGAAAGTCCTAACGAGATTAGGAGTATACCCCATATAGGAGAGAATCCAATATGGAAAGAAAGACCTCTGCTAGACGAGATCTAGCAGGATGTCAAAGTTATCTCTTAATAGGAAAGTCCTTTTAAGAGAAGGATTCCTAAGACAAGAAGGAAACAAAGACATGAGATGCCTAAGTCAACAAGTTGTCTTCACCTATAAATACAGCACTATGCCCATGAAGAAAGGTACGCTGTAACACCCAGTTATACGCATTGTGTTCTTGGCTTATTTAGTAATCCAATACTAACTCAGGCATCGGAGGGCCTTTGCCACCAAGAGGCAAAGGTGCTCTAACCCTTGTTTGTCTTGCAGATTTAGGGTTGAGTCAAGGATCCACGTGACCCCGGCCTACGCAGATTCACACCCCTACAGAGTGCATGACTAGATATATCAAATCAAATAATTTAAAAAGGAATTTTAATAATTTAAAAGGAAATAATATAATTTAAAAGGAAATTATCGAATTATTAAATCGAAATTTTCATTTATGAAAATTAGGGTTATTACAGTTAGTGAGATATTAACCTCGGCAAAATACTTGAGAGTATAGAGTGCTTACTCCTGAAATTCCACTTCTCTTACAAAAAGGGACATAAAAATATACAAAGAGAGGAACATGAAATGCGGGTGAAAGGGCATGCAACTAGATATTAGAAACATATGCCCATTTGCGATGCCTAAAATGTCATAACATTTTTTAACCAATAATTAGTGTTTTTAGTCAAATTCTTTCTTATTTATTCATTTCTATTAAAGGAAGTAACTCAATTGTTTGTTGTTCACACCCCAATTTGGTTTTGCAAGTAGTTAAGCTCCCCGCCTCGGGGAGGTCCCAATGATGAAACGTATTTTGCTTGTTTACTGCGATTGATTTGCGTAGAGCTTTTGTTTTGAGCTTTGGACACATGGACTGGATGAGAACTTATCCTTTACCAACTCATCACTAGCCCGGGTCTGTCTCGCCACTTATACCTTACCCCTACCTAAGCTCCAGAAGTGTGTAGAACATACACAGATCACAAATCCTTTAGAGGAATATTGGCTGCCATTCTCCAACTATTGGCCGGAATTCATTATGTTGACTGACCCATGTCTATCACCCGCTATCTCATTGTCTACTTCTGAATTGCTGGTCAGTAGTTGGAATATCAGCCGCTATTTTAAATGTTGGTTGATGTTTATGCTCTAGAACATTCCAGAATTACAGAACGTAGAGAAAACCTTCCTTTTTTATTGCACACAGTTTTGTTAGCGATTAGGGTTTTACCCTAAGCCTAATGCGCGCGTAGCAATGACGATTCTACAAAGATTTCATTTGTTTCCATTCCGGATTCAAATTGAAACTATTTAAAGGATCCTCTGCCTTTGTATTGAACACACTGAGTTTCAACACATTTAAACAAATCTTATCAGAGCAATACACCAAAAAATACTGAAGTGCGCTACAAAAATCCCGAGTTCTACATACAACTGAGCCCGATAAGCTCCCGAAACCCTGAGTCACAAGAAAACAGCCTCAAAACCCGAGTTCTCATCCAGTTTGCGGTCCAAAACTTGAAACAAAGCTCCGGACTCCTCAATCCACCGAAGTAGCAAGCAAATCTCTGAGGGATCCAAGGTCGTAATACTACAAGTAACCCGTACGAGATAGGCTTCTCCTCAATTCTTGTACCACTTCACACACTGCACAGATCAGTTATTTTATGGTGTAAAGGCGAGGAAAAGCGACCGACATAACGAATGTCGGCCGCTGAATGTTGCTGTATCGTATAATTGGCCGAGTGGTTTAAAGCAGTGGCTGCTGTTTAGAGTGTCGACCGATATACTTCAATATGTCGGCCGCCAGAAGGTTCAACAACAGAATCTACAAGTTTGTCTTTTCTCTCTCCTGCATATGCATTTACTACTTTCGTCACCCATAACTGTCTGACGGCTAATAAACAGTGCATGTAGAAAACATGTTCAATGGATAATGTTAACTTTGGTTAAACAAAGTAAAGGCTGGTTGTAAGATCGGACGGAGAGGGATGCCTAACACCTTCCCCTTGCTGTACCTTTGGCTCCCGAACATAAAATCTTGATTAAAGGTTTCTTGGTGAACCATAAACTGTAAGGACCAAGTTTCGGATTCCTTTGTTTTGGCAATTCCGTTTGACAAAACACACATTTACATCGAGTTGTAATTTTATTATTTAGAGTGTCTGTTTAGGTGTGGAAGGAAATCAATCTGTAATTCTTTTTATTGTGGTCATTATTTTGATGTAATTCAAGAAACTTGCTCAAGCAACGTACGAGCTACACATCAAGCAAATGGGCTGCCTTTAGTAACTTGCTCGAGCAACTTCGAACCTACTCAAGCACATTTTGAAGCTTATAAATATAATGTTGGCTAGGGTTTTGTAGAGACAACTTGGCCAACACTCATATTTTCCACCTCCAAACATCTGTGGCGGCTAGGGTTTGTGAATCTTGAAGAACTTCAAAGATTGATTGATTCTCTAAGCCAACAAATAATCTTCGAGAGGATTTTACATCAACATCATCGTTCTTTAGGTTAAGCCCTTTCGTAGAGTTCGAAAGGCAAAGGATTGGAAGGCTTGTGCGATTCAAGGCGTTGGCGATCAAGATCACTGGGTGCGGTGTACGTGTGACTCGGCAAGTGATACATAGAACGTTGTGAGGATTTACTTCGTTTGGATAGGTATATCTGTAACTGCACAACGATTATAGTGATTTGATTCCTTCCCGTGATTTTTACCCATTCAGGGGTTTTCCACGTATATCGTGCGTTCATCTGTTTGATTGTTTGTGTGATTTGTGTTGGGTAACTTATTGATTCACATTCATACTATTAGAGTTGTTTATTTAACAGATTATTAAGGAACCCTGATTTTTCAATTGGTATCAGAGCGAGCTGCTCCTTCCGTTATGATTTATTTTCCTAGAGCAGATCCATCATGAGTATGAACATGAATCACGTGTCTAGAAATTTGCCTATACTTGATGCTGATAATTTTGATTATTGGAAATCTAGAATAAAGGCTATAATGAGATCAACCGGTGAAGAAATTTTGGATTCATGTGTTGTGGGGTACACTCGGCCCATGAAAACTGTAGAGGACAAACAGGTTTAAAAACCCCAATCTGAGTTATTAGTCGCTGAAAAAGCATTACTTCAGGCTAACAACCGTGCACTTGATATTTTATTTTCTGCTGTTTATATTAATGAGCACAGGAAAATAGCTAACTGTGAAATAGCGAAAGAGGCATGGGACATTCTGGTTACTTGTCACGAGGGGATAGACGTGGTTAAGCAGTCTAAGCTACAAAGGCTTACTACGGAGTTTGAGACCATCAGAATGCAGGAGGAAGAGACCTTCAATCAATTTTATGCAAAGCTCATCGCCATCGTCAATAGCTGTGAGAACTTGGGTGAGCCAATTCCTTCATTTCGTATTATTAAAAAAATATTACGCTCCTTACCTCCTAGATTTAAAACTCAAGTAACTATGCTAGAGGGTAAGAGAAAATTAAAAGAAAAATCTGTTCAAGAAATAGTTGGGATTCTCCAAACTTATGAGGCTGACCTATTGCAATCTGAACCTATTCAGCCTAAAGTAAAACATTCGGAGTCTTCAATTGCTTTTAAAAGTACTCAAAAAAAATATAAGAAAGGTTCAGATAGTGATAGTGATATCGATTTTGAGGAGATGAAAGCTTTTTTCAAACAATTTAAAAATAGTATGAAAAAGAAAAATAATAAAGGAAAAGGAGAATTTTCTAAAAAAATTTAAAAGGAGGGAAAAGGACCACCTGAGGGACCACAGTGTTTCGAGTGTCATGGTTTTGGTCATTATGGCCTAGATTGTGCTAACAAAAAGAAAAAGAAGGTTTTTGTTGCTCAAACGTGGGATGATAGCGATTCTGATGAATCAAATGAAGAACAAGACAGCAACGAAAATAATGATAGAAACTTTTTGGCTTTCAGAGTTTCCTTAAATCAATTTTATGCAAAGCTCATCGCCATCGTCAATAGCTGTGAGAACTTGGGTGAGCCAATTCCTTCATTTCGTATTATTAAAAAAATATTACGCTCCTTACCTCCTAGATTTAAAACTCAAGTAACTATGCTAGAGGGTAAGAGAAAATTAAAAGAAAAATCTGTTCAAGAAATAGTTGGGATTCTCCAAACTTATGAGGCTTACCTATTGCAATCTGAACTTGTTCAGCCTAAAGTAAAACATTTGGAGTCTTCAATTGCTTTTAAAGTACTCAAAAAAAATATAAGAAAGGTTCAGATAGTGATAGTGATGTCGATTTTGAGGAGATGAAAGCTTTTTTCAAACAATTTAAAAATAGTATGAAAAAGAAAAATAATAAAGGAAAAGGAGAATTTTCTAAAAAAATTGAAAAGGAGGGAAAAGGACCACCTGAGGGACCACAGTGTTTCGAGTGTCATGGTTTTGGTCATTATGCCCTAGATTGTGCTAACAAAAAGAAAAAGAAGGTTTTTGTTGCTCAAACGTGGGATGATAGCGATTCTGATGAATCAAATGAAGAATAAGACGACAACGAAAATAATGATAGAAACTTTTTGGCTTTCGGAGTTTCCTTAAATCCTCAGGGTCTTTCTGAATCGAGTGGTTCTGAGTAATAGTGAGGCGGAAAGCTGTGATGACATGGATGAGATCAAAGAGGAGTACAACAAACTTCATGTTTTTAGTAAAAAATTGATGAAGGTGAATGATAAGCTTTCTGATAAGGTCAAGAGTTTAGAAACTACTTTGAATGAACGCACTCAAGAGAGGGATGAGAGGAATAAAGAAATTGAGCTCCTTCTTGAGAAAAATAAGACCTTGACTAGTGCAAAGTCGAAGGAAAAAATAGAGGATGATACAAAGACAGGGACCCAAGTGTTGGATCATATTCTTTCCATCCAACGGCATCCTAGCGATCGTTCAGGGCTGGGTTATCATGCGACATCTTCAACTCCACCAATTGGGAGAGAAAGGACCAATCGTAAAGATAAGAAGAAGAATTCTAATGGCATGTAAAACAGGCTCAATTCTCCCACGCCAAAGAAGCAAACGACAACAGTGGCAAATAGACATCCCAAACGCAAGGAGGTAAAAACTAAAGTTATTAATAATGCTAAGTCTCAAGTTTTTAATCTTGTTGTTAAATTCGTTCCAACTTGTCATTATTGCGGTACGACTGCTCATATTAGACCGCACTGTAAGAAGATGCATGAGTCATACACTTCACATCCACATGTAGCTCGTCCTTATGGTCACAATAATTTTGTGCCCACTTGCCATCATTGTGGAATTAGAGGCCATATTCGTCCTTATTGTTTTGCCCTTTATGGCTATCATAGGACTCCTCCCCATTACCATAACATGAACAATCATAGGGAGTATTTTCAAAGGTCTAGACATAAAATGCATTCGCAGGCAAATTTTACTAAGATAAATTTCACACCCATAATCACTAAAAGAACTAGTGCTGACAAGGGAAAGCCTAGACAGATTTGGGTGCGTAAAACTGATTTGGTCTCTGATGTTGATGACGATCTTAACTCTTTAGAAGACTATAGTTCATTTGGAGAGGTTGGCCTTGCCTTTTGAGGCTAGTTCGTCGTTCCATAATCTAGGTTTATTTGATCTTGCATTTTTTGATACCTAGAGTTATGGAGTTTCATAGTTTATTTCATCGTTTTTTTTTTCTTTGCGTTATTTCATAAAAAAGTTAAAAAAATTATTCTTTTAATTTGTGGCTGTTTTATTAGTTGTTGCGTGAATTGAGCATGATAGTCTTCAGTGCGCAGTTTAATATCATTGGATATTATGAACATGTTCATCCTTATTTTTATTGCACTTCTTTTTGGTATTCTTCCTGAAGAACATTTGAATGCTAATAAACCATGAGTATCCGACATTCTGTACACTTATTCATGGCTATTATGGATGGTTGACAATTAGGGGTCTTGTTCTCATAAACTTGGTCTGTATCTTGAGATTTCTTTTTGAGATTGACCCGTGGTTAGAATTCCAAATGTAATGTTGAAATCCATCCACCACCATTTTTTTTTGTCTCCATCTCCCCCTCCAGAATTGAGAGGATGAATGACTTGAGGAAAATGCTACCTATAGGACAAAAGTCCTAGTAGTGTGAAAGCCGCCGATGATAGTGCAAAATACAATGAAAAAAATATTTCCATCGGTGAGGTTATATAAAAAAAAAAGAGTTTATGGAAAAGATGGTATTAGTATTGGACTACTTGCTTAGTAACCGGTTGCATTCGGCTCTATCCAGTCCGGACGATCGCGTCAAACGGCGAGTGGGGTAAAAAAGAATACTTTGTAAAAAGAATAAAAAATAGAGGTTGAGGGGGAGCTCCGCAAGTACTTATCAACAAAAAAATCATTGAGGACCTAGCTTGGTTTGACTTCTTGAGGGGGAGTCATCTTGATACTCCTATTATTCATGAGAATATGGGTCCTAAATTGAGCTAACCTAATATCTAGGCCATGGATGCGCACACACACACTTTCCTCACATGTCGTTGATCATGGCGTGTTGTATTTCTTCTGTCTTGCATGGTCTTATATCATCAAGTTGTGTCTTAAAGTATAGACGTCTTGTTCATATCTCATCTCATGATATAATACTTGCGCTAAAACATTCTCATGCTCATATCTTAAAAAAAAAAAATAATAATCTTTTAGTATTTAGTTTCATTATGTTTTATTGAGTTTCGCATGTTTTTCATTCTTTATTTCGCTTTTGAATTTAGCCGTCATATTATCTATGCTAATTTCCGCGCTCCGTTTTATTTATTTTTTATTTGGCTGCTTCTCTTGGTCTTAAATTGTTCACATTTATTGTTTTATTATTTATCCTATTTGTCATTTGTCATTCCATGTCAAAAAGGGG
This sequence comes from Vaccinium myrtillus, assembly GCA_016920895.1. NCBI lineage: Eukaryota > Viridiplantae > Streptophyta > Magnoliopsida > Ericales > Ericaceae > Vaccinium > Vaccinium myrtillus. The sequence continues at coordinate 16,418,051 of CM029280.1, read as the reverse complement.
GAGAATGATGAAAGGGGGAGTAGGTTGCTTGTTATTCTAATATGTTTGGATGTTGAGTTTTGTTTGCAGGCTACAACTCGTTCATATAGGATAGATTGCCTTTGTAGTGTGTTTTGTCATGGAAGTGCCAAAGGGGGAGATTGTAAGGACCAAGTTTCGGATTCCTTTGTTTTGGCAATTCTGTTTGACAAAACACACATTTATATCGAGTTGTAATTTTATTATTTAGAGTGTCTGTTTAGGTGTGGAAGGAAATCAATATGTAATTCTTTTTATTATGGTCATTATTTTGATGTAATTCAAGAAACTTGCTCAAGCAACGTACGAGCTACACATCAAGCAAATGGGCTGCCTTTAGTAATTTGCTCGAGCAACTCCGAACCTACTCAAGCACATTTTGAAGCTTATAAATATAACGTTGGCTAGAGTTTTGTAGAGACAACTTGGTCAGCACTCATATTTTCCACCTCCAAACATCTGTGGCGGCTAAGGTTTGTGAATCTCGAAGAACTTCAAAGATTGATTGATTCTCTAAGCCAACAAATAATCTTCGAGAGGATTTTACATCAACATCATCGTTCTTTAGGTTAAGCCCTTTCGTAGAGTTCGAAAGGCAAAGGATTGGAAGACTTGTGCGATTCAAGGCGTTGGCGATCAAGATCACTGGGTGCGGTGTACGTGTGACTCGACAGGTGATACTTAGAACGTTGTGAGGATTTACTTCGTTTGGATAGATATATCTGTAACTGCACAACAATTATAGTAATTTGATTCCTTTCCGTGGTTTTTACCCATTCAGGGGTTTTCCACGTATATCGTGTGTTCATCTGTTTGATTGCTTGTGTGATTTGTACTGGGTAACTTATTGATTCACATTCATACTATTAGAGTTGTTTATTTAACAGATTATTAATGAACCCTGATTTTTCATAAACCAAGTGGCGACATCGAACTCACAAAGAGGTGTGGTGCAACGGGCACCTCGGGCACATGCACTGGCACTAACATTGGCCATCCTGTCTAGTGGAAGGGGAAAGCTCCGCGCCGCAATGGGCGGGGGTACCCACATTTGTAAGACAAAGTATTCCAAAACAATTCTCCTAAATAGGATTTTTCCATTGTTCCTTGTGAATTTTTCCCCATAATTTCGTAGAATATAATCCAATTTTTGCCATTCCCCTATCTAAAACAACTAAAAAGTAAACGGTTCAAAAACAATTAATTAAGATGGGAAACTTTTGAAAAACGAAGAAGTTGCCTTATAAGATAGGCAGGAGGCAGACAAGGCCTTCGCTGTCTGCTTTTTCTGGAGGTAGGAAAATTTACCGGACATCAGAGCAATTCTAGGAGAAGGAATTAAAGTTAGCTCTAAATTGTACTTTATTTAGTCTAGAGGCATTAATTAAATAAGATACTAACTAATGTACTAAATGTGTATGTAACACTTTATTACTGAATGAGTCTATCCAAGCAATCAATAATCGGGAAAACTGTGTGTACGCAAGAAATGGTACAAATCATGTACGTACACCACGCGGGGGCCCCACTGCGGGCCCCAAAAAAATTTTAAAAAAATACCATAAATTTTAAAATATTATTTTAGGGGGCCCCGTAAAAAATCAGCTCAATTGGATATCGGCAAGTATGTTTTCTAGATTCACAGGGACGAATCTGCTGTTTCGTCCCTGTGAATATAGAAAACATATTTGCCGATATCCAATTGAGCTGATTTTTTACAATCAATAATGTATTGATTTGATAGTGCAATACGCATATTTAGTGTTGTAGTTTTTATTCTAATTAATGCATTTAGCATTGCTTGTCTGTTTTCTTTCTACAAATTTGAAGGGGTTGTAGACTTGTACTCCAACAGAATCTACAAATTATATTATATAATTTATTTATTATATTATTATTATTATCTTCTTTTTTGTACTATTATAAATATTGAATATTATATTCATTTTACATTACCCATTTATTTTTATTATTATACTTACTTTTTGGACCTCTATTATTAGTGACCGCATAATAAAGGGCCATCCGAAAAATAGTCTCATAATTAAGAAATAATCAAAGAAAGGATTTCCATAACAGTTCGATTGGATGCTATATTTGTTACTGGTGGTTAAAATAGTGAGGGGTATTATTTATGCAGGGTGGATTCACCTTGATATGTCATTTATGAAGGATGATTACATAATATTAGGTTTGAAAGAGTTTGGTTAATAAGTGGTATAAAGCAGTACTTGGTTTGTTTTGTAGTTTAAATATGAGGAGAAGGATAAATAAAAGGGTTTTTGGTGGACTGACCTGGATTATGGATGAGTTATCAACGCAGAATAAATTTGGATAAGGTTTACCTTATCCGGTCCATATAGACCTTGTTCATGTGAGCCTGATTAAATAGTCTAAGATTCTTTATTCGGGTGCAGAATAATAATAGTCCGCCAGATTTAATATTCAACCGACCGTCGTTGAAGAGTAGACAAAGAGTGACAACTGTGTAGCCAACTGGCCATTAAAAACTAAGTGTTGGATATTAATTATAGGTTGATTGTGGAATCCAAAGCAAAT
>CM029280.1:16127906-16414474 GCA_016920895.1 Vaccinium myrtillus | reverse complement strand
CAATGGTTCAAGCAGATTAGGAAGTGCAAATCCATCAAGCGGATCTGCCAACATCGGATCCCAAATTTGATTAATCATGGCACCGAATGGGGGTTCTTCATTAAGCTGTTCATTTTGTGGCCAAGCTTCTTCATTTGCCACGTTGTTAGCCACCATCTGTTCGTACTCATGAGCCTCCATAGCCATTATCAAATCACCCCATTCTTGCCATACATTGGGGTTCAAGTGCACGTCAAGAAAACATGCCTCGCACTCATCTGGTATAGGCACAATGGGCTTAGGATCTGTTTCGGGTATGATGTATTGGCTCGGGTCAAATGGAGTGGGGTTTAGGTCTTTTTGAGTGGAGCTGAGGGTAATCTGACCTATGTCATTATTTCTTTTGTGGGTTGGCAAAGGATTTGTGAGGATATTGGGCTTTTCAGTGGGATCTCGGATTTGTTTGTTGTCAATGAGATCTTGAATCTCATGACGTAGACGCTGGCATCTTTCAGTGGGATGGCCGGGTGTTTGGTGGAATATGCAGAAGGTGTTAGGGTCATATGTTGGTGGGGGATTTTGTGGGGGTGGAGTTGGCTGAAGAGGTTTAATTTTCCCCTGTTGTACGAGTCGCTCGAAAACAACAGGTAGAGGTAGGGGAAGAGGGGTGAAAATACGCCGTCCTCTTTGATTTTGTGGTGGTTGAGTTGATTGGGTTGGTTGAGACAAGATGGCATTTATGGGTTCAGCTTTATGGGGTTGGTGATTCATGGAGTTGGATGAGGTACCGGCTATGTAACTGGGGTTTGCATATAGGGAAGAGGTGTTGCCGATGTAGTTGCGTTTTGGTTTTGGGAAAGGGTCTCCTTTCTTCAATACCCCGCTTTGCAGAGCTTCTTCAATTGACAAACCCATCTCAAAGTAGGTTTCAAAAGTATGTGCTTGGGCCATGACCATGTACTGAGCTAAATCAGGTTGAAGGTTCTTGGTTATAATGCGCATCTGATCTTTGTCACTAGGACGATCGGTCATTTGCGCAGCCTTTGCTCTCCACCTTTTCACAAAATCTGCAAACGACTCCCTCTCTTTCATCTTGATACTCTCGAGTTCTCGGGTGGTGACCTTAAGCTGCACATTGTACTCATACTGCTTAATGAAAGCAGCCACCATTTCTTCCCAAGTTTGTCTCTTTGACATGTCAAGGGACAAAAGCCATTGGAGTGCGGGCCCCGTGAGGGTTTCATGAAACATCTGAGCCATGGCAGGCTCATCGACTTCTTGCAACGAGAGGGAGCATACGTATTCCTGAATATGTCCTCTTGGATCCCCAGTCCCATCGAACTTCTCAAAGTCCACATGTTTGAATTTCTTAGGGAGTTTAGCGCCCGGGAAGATGCATAGTTTGCTCATATCAAAACCGGTGATGGCTCGCTTCTCACTTTTGGCCACAGATTCCTCTAGCTTGAGTATCTTAGCTAGCATTTCAGCCAATTGGGGATTCTCAGGGGGAGGGGGTTGTTCCGGATGTTCATCATTAGGAATCTCTTGATCCCGAGCGTCACCATCGGGCACCCGTTGCTGAGGTGGGGGGAGTCGGCTTTGTATGTTTACCATAATTGCCATAAGTTGGGCAATCTGGGTGTCATTCCGGACCCTCTCATCATGCATTTCCTTTCTCAGCCGTTCAAACTCATTTGGGGGATCTTGTTCCTGTTCCGCTGCCATACTTGACTCAGCCTTTGGTGATAAGGATCTAGATAATCTCTGTCCGGGAGGTCGAGTCCAAACAGGTAAGGTCTTCTTCTTCTTTGCAGGCCCAATGGTTCAAGAACTGATCATAAAGCAAAAGCCGGACTCAAATGTGTACTCGATGCGTCTATTATGCACAAAAAGAATGATTTACAAATGCTCACTATCGTCTCGCCGCAACTCAACTCACGGAGTTAGTCCTATTTCTAGCCTTAGGATTAGTCTACCGGTTTCGGATCTCACTTGGAATCGTTTGCACAACAGATTGTATCAACACCACGAGTAAGTCGTTTTACTCGGCAATTACGGCTTCAACCTACAGCCTAGGTGTTGAAACCGCAACCGTTATCCTTTCTTTGACCATCCGAGACAGAGCAATGAGGTGTCGCCATCCAGTTACAATCGATTCCAAGGCTAGTCCGAAACACGGGTGGCCGTTCGGGCACGGCCAACACCGGAGGTATCTCATACTCCGTGGATTTAAAGTCTCCTAGACTGGACTCAACAGTTTTGGAAGATTGCCCCAATCCTCAAGTTTTCTTTAAAGTGACAAACCCTTTATATCGGATGATTGGATTTGGGAAATTCTAATCCACACGAATTCCAACAATGATCTAAGATCAGATGCCTAAGGGCGATTGACCCTCCTCGAGCCAATGTCCCTTAAACCTGTTTAGATCAGTGTTGGGAATTTGATGGTCCAAATTTTTCCACGTCCGGTCGTCCTAAAGGCCATCTCGCAAGAACAACGCACATATGGGATGCATGACTCATCATCGGGCCGAGGCAACCTTCTACTAACCGCAGAGGCACTAAAACAAAACAGAAAATCTACACGGAAAGACGCTCGCGATGACTATAGACAATGCAAATGCATGAATGCAACATGGCATGGCGAGGAAAGTGGTAACATATAGCACGTTAACATGGTGGAGCACATAATATTAACGCACGGGTGGGTTGCTAAACGTGGGGTTCTATGGTTAATTATATGCAAAAGGCTGGTTTTGGTCATTGAGGGTACCCCGGACTCAAAATCAAAACCGCCTCCTACCGTTTAAAAACGATAGTGACGATGTGATTTATCACGGTCGAGGGTTGCTGGGCATTTCGGGATTCCCTGTCACCGGCAAGCCGGGCAGGATTGCCAAAACACGCCAGCGGGGCTAAGAACCATGCAAGTGAAATGCAAAACCAAATTCCAAATATTTGAAAAATCCCACAAAACATCTTTCAAGTTAAACCCACATTGATTAACACATATTTCAATAAAATTACACAAGTGTAATAAAAATTGCACAAGTGTAATCAAATAAAATATATATTAACCAATTGTCCCCAGCGGAGTCGCCAGCTTGTGGACGGCCCACTGAAAAACGGTGCGGTTCGCGTTCGAAAATATTGTGATTGTTTGAGTCGCCACCCGGATTTAAGGTCCGAACCCAAGAAACCGATAAAAATATGACTCGTTGCCCATTGAAAAAGATTTTACTAGCCATTGTGAAACCAAAGATTTCTTGGATTCGGGGGTTTGGTTACGAGAGGGGAAGGGTTTTACGGCACCCCTCTCGCCCGGTCCATGAACCAGTCTCTACTCAATGTTTTGTGGGATTTTAAAAATATTTGAAACTTGATTTATTCACGAAAATGAGGAAACGGGGATGGGAACCACCAAACAATAACATATACAAGAAAGATACGAATTTACAGTGAATGCTTGTGCACTTGATCTACATGGATAATGGTGATGAAAATAACAAAAGTTACTACTAATATTCACAGAAATAAATTACAACAGAAACGGCACAATCAACCAAAGGAATTATGAACATGAAACTTTAACAAACTGTCTTACAATCTGGATCCCAGAATGAAGATTGAGCGCTCAAAGGTTATGGCTTGAGCGCTCAATGCTCTCAAACCAACTTGAGCGCTCAATGCTTGCAGATTGAGCGCTCAAACCAGTCTCTGGTTTTTGTGAAATTAACCCTTTTTACAACTTCTTTACAAGATCAAATATTTATCAAACGTTTTCCAAGGAGAAACAAATAAGAACAGACGGATCGATCTCTTAAAGAATGATGAAAAAGAGTATAATCATCACAAATCAACAACGAAATGTTTGAAAATAGAGGAGTGAGAGAGGGATCCAGATCCTAAGAATAGAAATAACAACTCACACACACTAGAAATAAACTAAACCATGGTCCATCATCGAAACAACAAACAATCAGCATATTGCTCAAGAACAGCTTGAGCGCTCAAGTGAATGACTTTGAGCGCTCAAGCCATAATCTGGCTTTCTGATATCTGACTTGAAAATGGATGCTTGATGATTATCAAGACCTTCAGAACTTTAAACAGGAGCAATTGAAGGTGATTCTGTCACCATTTTGTACTCAAAAAGGAGATTTACAAAGGTTTTGGTTTTTGATCATCATAAAATAGCTAACCAATGTTCATGCATATGATTTTGAAATAGAAATGAACTGTTTTGAGGGTCATATGAACATAGATAACTCTTAAACAATGATCAAAACATGAAAAGAGCACAAGAGTCAGGAAAACAGAAACTTATTCAGAACTGGGTTTGAGCGCTCAAGGCCTGAGGCTTGAGCGCTCAACCCCTGCTGTGACTGCAGATTTGAAAACTGTTTTTAAACAATTTTTAGACCTTTGTGAGTTCAATGAAAGTATAATGAACTTGCTTGAACTCACTGGTCTTCCTCAGATGGATCAAAACAGTGAGTTTATCACTTGTTTAACTACCTTTTGGAAATGGTTGCAACTTGAACTTGATTTTGGGCTTGGTGATGGAAGATTGTGGATGTTTTCATTGGTATTTTGGATGGGTGAGACAATGTATGTGATTGATGGAAGATTAAGGATCGAATTTAGGACTTGAAGAGTGGTTTTTGCAAGTGGTTTTGATGGGAATAAGTGGTTTTGAAGAGAGAGAGGGATGGACGATTTTCTGGAGAAATTGGGAATGCTGGAGTGTGAGAATGGGTAACCCCTAAACCAGGGGTGCAAGGTGGTTTTTATAGAGTGAGTGGGAGGGAAGAGAGGAGAGAGAGGAAGTGGGTTAGGAGTAGTTTTAGGTGTAGTTTTAGAGTTGGTAGAGTGTATTGTACGTATAAGGATCGTAGAAGATCACCCCAGACGCTCCCATGCAGAAAATCTCATGATGAGATACTCTGCAGATTGCTGACTGGATCAGAGTTGAGCGCTCAAAGCCGTAGGCTTGAGCGCTCAAGGTGTTTTCCCAGGGTTGAGCGCTCAAAGCCTCAAGCTTGAGCGCTCAAGGTTCTTGATGGCAGATTGATGGTTTTGGTTTGGTTCAATAATGCTTGGGTTGGTTTGGGCTATTTTGATTGCTTGGGGTGGTGTTTGGCTGATTTTATTCAAGTTCAAGTTACTCTCACAAGTTTCGGGTAGTCATGATTGGTCCGTTTCATCATCGGGAATGCTCAAGCGCATCTCGGGTTCAAAATTGGGGTGTCTACATAGTATTGAAATTTCCTATTGGTTTAGTAAATTGGGGTTTTTTACTTTTTTGAACTAGAAGTTGTTTAAGTTTTTTTAACATATTGTTGTTTCAACTCGGGGTCTTCTATTTTACTAATTAAATCAATAAAAAAGTCTTCTTCTTGTGTGTCTTTGTTAAGTACATTTATTTTTTTATTTTGGCAATAGTTTACAACCTATTGTGATTTTATTATGATTGTCTGTATTCCTAGTATGTATTTTGGAGATTAATGCTTCAATTTTCTCAATGTTTTGATCTTGATTTTTTATATTACTATCTGATGTTCTCCATCTAATTTTTGTTATAGTGTTAACTTACCTATAATAATTTTCTAAATAATCAAAAAAAATGAACTTCTGTTCTGGTGTCATTCATGAATTGTCTCCAATTTTGTTTACTATTTCAGATATTTGATTAGAATTATATTTATTACGAAATTCTCTTCTTTTTACTGTATTATTTTGTGATTTAAATTCTCTGAATAACTTTTTACTGTATTACTGTATTATTTTGTGATCAACAACAAGTTAACACTCCCCTTAAAATCAGAGAACTTAGTCGATCAGAAAGTTCAACTAGTATACCTAGGCAAGATAGGAATTTGCTAGATCCAAAAGTTAGGTTAAAAGGAATTGAAACAACTTTAGTAAACCATGTTACTCAACACAGTCGAAATTTGAGGATGAAGAAACATCCCCAGGATCACCAACCCAAACTGATTTTGAGGAAGTAACCCCTCATCCTATAGATAAAAGTTTATTGACTATACATAGAGATTTTACAATAGATGTAGAAAAATTGTTCTGAGAATTTAAATCACGAAATAATACAATAAAAAGAAGAGAATTTCGTAATAAATATAATTCTAATCAAATATCTGAAATAGTAACAAATTGGAAACAATTCATGAATGACACCAGGACGGAAGTTCAATTTTTTGATTATTTAAAAAATTATTATAAGAAAGTTAACATTATAACAAAAATTAGATGGAGAACATTAGATAATAATATGATTTCTCCTAGTCACCCTCCTTTAGATTCAAATCTTATTGATTACAAAGGATTGTCTATCACAGCATCCCCATTTAAGTTAACCAGTGGAGACGCTGAATTTAAAATAATAATGGAACAAAATAATTATACAAATCAATGTCTTAAAACTATAAGTAAACAATTAGATAAAATAGAGACTAAAATAGATGACGGATCTCTTAGCAGTACTCCCTCTTCTAGTAAAACCATCGAAAAACCCCATGTACGTCTTCCTGAAAAAGTATTAAGGCAATCAATCCCACAAAAAATCAGAGCCAAAGTATTGAACAAATTGAAGAATTGCTAGCTAAGTTAGCCACTAAAAAGGACGCAACATCATCCCAAGTAGTAAAATTTAAACAAGAGTCTCAAGTTACATCAATTACAAAGGGAAAATCTCATAGCACAGATTCTAGTAGTCAAAATTCTAATACATCATCTGATGAAGAAATCACACAATTAGAAAGACAATTTTCTACCCAAGAAATTAATCGTATCTATAACCCTAAAACAAGTAAGCCAAACCCTACAAGTCTTACAAAAAATTGGTACTCCCGTCCTACTCCCCGTGATCTTCAATATGAAGAACAAAATTTAGATAGTCAATTTTCTATTTCTTCAAATAAATTATACGAATGGAATATTGACGGTTTAAGTGAACACCAAATATTAGAAAAGTTAAATCATATGACAATGGTTGCTAATAGTTATTTAAGTAATTTTGATTATACTCAACCAGAAATTGTTGACTTATTAACTTCTGGTTTCACCGGAATGTTAAAATCTTGGTGGGATAAATACCTCACTAATGAGTCGCGTGAAGAAATTCAAAATTCTATTCAAATGGATGAAAATGGTTTCCCAATATTTAATGAAGAAATTGGTATGGGAGAACCTGATGGAATAAATACTTTAATTTATACCATAATTAAACATTTTGTCAGTACACCTAGTAATATTACCTCTAGAATACATGATCAACTAAGTAACCTACACTGTCCAACATTAAGTGATTTTAGATGGTATAAAGATGTTTTCACATCTAGAGTAATGCTCCGAGATGATTGTACTAAATCATTTTGGAAAGAAAAATTCATTAACGGACTCCCAAATTTATTTGCTCACAAAATTAGAGATGTTCTTAGTCAAGCAACAGGAATAATTGAATATGATAAGGTAACATATGGAGATATAATTAGTACTATTCAAAAAGGATTAAGAATGTGCATAGATATGAAAATTAGTAAACAAGCCCAAAAAGATAAAAAATAAAGCTAAATAGTATGAATTAGGAAATTTTTGTGAACAATATGGTTTACCTCCAGTAGCACCATCTAGAAGAAAGCACAAACAAATTAAGGATTTTAATAAAAAAATAGCAAGTATTCTAGAAAAAGTAAAAAACAATTATCCAATGATAAATACTCCCTCCGTCCCAATTTGTTTGCTCAATACGAAACTACGTGCAATTTTCAAACTAAAAAATAATGTACTTACAAAAATAATTTTCTAATCAATATGGATCTTGTTTAATGGATCTCATTGAGAACTTTAATACGGTGCAAAAAAAACTTAAAAATTATTTTGATAAATACATTATTTTTTAGTTTGAAAATTGCACGTAGTTTCGTAGTGAGCAAACAAATTGGGACAGAGGGAGTATTGTGAAAAGCCAAAGTACCAACATAATGAAAAACAAAATACAAAAAGATATGACAAAAGTAATATTACATGTCACAACTGTGGCAAAAAAGGTCATTATAAAAATGAATGTAGAGTTAAAGAAAAAAATCAGTCAATTAAAAATATCTGATACTGATAAAAAAACACATACTAGAAATTTTTAGAATAGAAAATTTGAGTAATTCTGGTAGTAATTCAGAAGAGGAAAAAATTAGTACTTCTTCAGATTATCATTCTTTTAGTGACAATTCAAGTGAAAATCAAATTGGAATATGATGCACTGATAATTGTTGTAAAAGAATAAATGTACTTACTAAAGAATTACCAGAAGAAGATTTATTAATTGATTTAATTGGTAAAATAGAGGATTCTGAGTTGAAACAACAATATGTTAAAAAACTCAAACATCTTTTAGTACAACAAAGTAAAAAGCCCCAATATACCAAACCAATAGTAAGTCTTAATGCTACCATAGATAGAGTTAGTAGAAAACAAAAAGAAGTCACTTTACTAGATTTACAACATGAAATAAATCAAATTAAACAAGACATTATTAAGATAAAAGAAAATGGTAAAAAATTAAAAGATAGTATATCCATATTACAACTAAAAGAAAGTTTCGAAAAATTTGAAGAAGAAATACATAATCAGTCATCTGACGAATCTCCAGAATTAAATAATAAAATTTTGCACAAAGATCACTCGAATAGTGATCATGAAAAAAATGAGCACCTAGAAAATAATAGATTAAATATAATAAATCAAATAAACATCCAAAAATGGCATGCTAAAGTCAAGTTAATACTTAATGATTTTGAAATTGAAGTCACTGCCCTTATTGATACTAGAGTAGATTTAAATTGCATCCAAGAAAGTTTAATACCCGCCAGATATTATAAGAAAACAATTGAACAACTAAGTTCAGCAAATGGTAGCAGAATGCGTATTAAGTATAAATTACCCAAAGTCCAGGTTTGTCAAGATAAAGTTTGTTTTAAAACTTCATTTGTCTTAGTACAAAATTTAACTGATAAAGTAATTTTAGGAGTACCTTTCATTTGTTTACTTTATCCTTTTACCTCCAATAGTGAAGGAATCACCACTAAACCTTTTGGTCAAAAAGTAATTTTTAAATTCTTAGCAAAACCTGAACAAGAAGAATTAAGACAGTTAAAAAATTACTCTGTTTCCCCGAGTAAAAATATTTACCCTACTAATATTCAGCTTGATTGTTTTACAGATGGCTTCAAACCTGCAGAAAATAACTTTCGGATGGATCACTCTACCAGTGATTCCTAATGGAACAAGTTCCAAGTTTAGAAAGTTAAGTTATCTAGACAGCATTGATGAAACCCAACAATGTCTCTTAGACAACATCTGGAGTACACGTGGGGATAGTCAAAAGTTTTTAAGAAGCTTAAATAGTTTAAGTATTTATTTTCATGAGCAAAACATTAAGCAGACTAGAGAAATTATTCTCTCTAGATCTTTAGGTGGTGTTTCTTTAAACCCATCTCTAGCAAGCAGTTCAAATACTAACTTATCTTGCGAGCATTGCAAACCAATGCTTCCAAGTAAATTTTTACATGACAGGCGTCAGCAACTCAAGGATGAGGTTGCTATCTTGCGCCAGCAACAATTAAAGGCAACAAAAGAAGAACATCAGTTACAAGCCTCTTTTGCCCCACTGGCAAAAGCAGAGAAAAAACAGTCATCCCAACTGGATGATGGTGAAAGCGCAAGTGTGTCTTTCCAAAAGAAAGCAAGTAAAATTTTAGCTTTACCCAAGATTTATCCCTTATTCCTAATTCAATTCCCCTGAAATAGTCTTTTATATTCAACATTTGGCTAGAAAAAAGGTCACTACTTTCAAGAATTCTTGTTTGAAAGCCTAGTCAATCTTACCAATCAAACAATTCCGGGTTTATCAATCACTTGGGATAACATGTACTACAAAAATCAAGACCGAGTAGAGTGTCCAAAAATTGATCCCCTTTGCAAAGAAATACCATTAGAGCGTATGGATTGCAAGTGTAATTTAATCTTCACTATCCCCAAAGCCTGCATTGATCTTACAAATTTCCAAGACCTTTCTTTAACCTATAAAGGAGAAGAAGTTCAAATTACCCCAATGATCTTGCTAGACCAAGGATTCCTTAGACAGTTAATTATTACTTCCCCTGAGCAAACTAACAGGGTCACTAGGAAAATGGCAGTATGCATCAACAATATCTTCGCCAAGTATGGAGCATTGAGATGCCAAGTTTCAATAAGGAGTAAAATGCCTGAATGGAAAATTTTTGGAAGCATAGTACCAGCACAACATGTTATGTATATCTCCGCAAATTGGCCATTCTACAGATTCCAGGATCCAATTGAGTTAATAGGACATGAATTTCCGACTTGGATATGTTCTCAGTCAACCAGAAAGCAAATCAGGCATCACCTTGCCAACTCAATAGCTAGTCACCTTGGAGATGTTGATGAACCTCTCTTTGGAAATATTCCTAAATTAATCTGTGAAGACCCAATTCAGAAAATTAGGTCCATTGATTTTATTCAAGAAGTCCCATTTATTTTTATACCAGATACAAAAGGTTGGTGGAATACTATCATAGTTGGATAGATGTCCACGAGTTATCAGATCAAGAAGATTTTTTTTTTTGGGTAATTTGATCAAGAAGATTTTGCACAAGATGATGGGCAAGATTTTTGGCACAATTTGACAGAAGAAGAAATGCAAAACATCGACAACATGATGGAGTTTTGAAGTCAAAAAGACAATCATGAAGTTTTGAAGTTAGAAAGAAAGTCACGAAGATCACCGAAAGCAGTTTTGGCCCTTAGGCTAAAATAAAAAAGGAGCATCTGCTTTTAGTCACCTCTCCACCGAAAGTGAAGATAGCATCTACTTTTAGTCATGTCTTAAAAGAAAGCTGGAGAAAAGTTACCCCTTTAGTCAAAAGTTAGATAATTGTAGTTCACATGGCTGAGTCATCCTGCACTTGTAAAATAATTGTAAGTCTCAGGACCTTTGGTTATAAAAGGATCCTTCTAGTTTGTAATAAGCAGAGTTAGTTTTAAGTTTTCATTCTCTCAATTCCCCAGTGAAATCTCTTTTGAGCACATTGGACAGTTCGGATCGTGAAAATTTGATCCGGAACTATGAGTCCCAGATCAAGGATCCCGGACTAGATAAGGGCTGTATATTTATATATGTAGATATATGTATATATGTATGTACATACAATGTATATATATATATATATAGGGAAAGGATCACATCCGGACTTTTCATTTCCGGACTTTTTATCCAAAATTTTTTTGACGATCCGATCCGTCCAATGTGTTCGGAAGGTGTTTTCAAGGGTCCACGCGAAAAATCTTCAAAAAAAAATAGCGGGAAAGGCTTGATCCATGCAGTTTTCGCAAAAAATGTATATATATACATTTTTTGCGAAAACTGCTTGGATCAAGCCCTTCCCGGTATTTTTTTTTGAAGATTTTTCGCGTGGACCCATGAAAACACCTTCCGAACACATTGGACGGATCGGATTTTCCAAAAAAATGTTTGGATCGTGGAGGTCCGGAATAGCGGTTGATAGGATCCTTGATAGGATCACCAATTTTTCTTCAATCTGGGATCCTTGATAGGATCACCGGTGTATACATATATATCTAAAGAGGGAATAGCGGTTGACGACAGCAAAGTGGAGGTAGTGCTAAACTGGAAGCGACTGACTTCAGTGTTCGAGATTCGCAGTTTCCTTTGATTAGCAGGATACTACAGAAGATTTATCCTGGATTTCACCACTCTAGCCAAGCCTATGACCAGACTGACTCAGAAGGGTGTCAAGTACAAATGTACTGACAAGTGTGAGAAGGTATTTCAGGAGTAGAAGAGTAGGTTGACTAGTGCACCTACGCTAATCATTCCTAAAAGGGATATCGGCTATCAAGTGTAACAGAGGTATTCACCTCTAATCCGAGCACCAGCAGAAGATCGCTTGCCCTTAACTAGTCCATGGCCATTTGCATAGTGGGGATTAGACATTGTGGGTCCTCTCCCCATGGCAACAGGGAAACGGAAATTCCTCCTTATTGGCACAGACTACTTTACAAAATGGATGGAGGGAGAGGCATTGACCAAAATCACAGAGGCCATGGTGGAAAAATTTGTTTGGAACAAAATCATAACAAGGTTTGGGGTCCCATATTCCATCATTTTAAATAATGGGTCCCAGTTTGGAAAAAAGTTCAAAGCTTTCTGTGTCCAGTATTGCATCAGAAATTACTACTCCACTCCAGCCTATCCACAGAGCAATGGGCAAGCAGAGGTGTAGACACCCCAGATTTGACCCTCGTACACATTTTGATCCCCGATGATGAAAAGAGAGGCCCGGAAAACCTCTCGGAATGAAATTCTTCAAGTCAACGAAGTCAACAGTGCTGCACGACACTCATCTCTCACTTACGGTGCTCCAACAGTCATGCACGACATTTTTTTTTTGACATTGGCAGTCGAAGTGTGCCATACGACACAGTTTGTGTACCACGCGGCACAGTTACAGTGTCGCACGACACCGTCATACATCAAATCGAATCTGCAGAATGTCCAGCAGCTCAAAATGTTGATGTTTCTTCCCCAAACTCATCATGGTTTCTTGCAAACAGAAAAGGCTATGGTATAGCAATGATTTCTTGGAGTGGGTACCAAGTTTACATGATAATCAATCGGTTCCTACGCCTATATATATACTGAATTGTTTTGCCAAGAAGAACAATGGAAAAAACAAGGAAAAACCATGGTTAAACTCTTCTATATTCTGTCCACAACTATACTCACCTTCTACTCATTCATTACTCTCCTTCACCACTCCAGAAAACAACCTTCAAAGCTTTATACCCAATCCAAAAACCAAGTACTCTGTTTCCCAGTCCCCAAACCGCACCTTTGTCGTCCCGTATCTCTTGAAATCCAAAAACCAGGCATCCTCGTTACTATATTAGAGCTGAGTTGAGGTACAAATGAGATCCAAGCCGTGCTTTAAGGATCAAGAAGGCGTTTCATTCCGTGAGGTTCAAACCGGAGGTATGACCCCCAGTTGCGTCATACGATGAAATTTATGCGTTGTGTGGAGCAATCCCATGAGGAGGAACAATTTCTACTCAAACATATCATTTTCCAGTTCAAAGTAATCTGTTTTAATCAAGTTTCATGCTTTGTATGTGCGTCCAATTCAATTCTTGTCGAAAACCAAACTTCAAGCTGTTTGTAAAGAAAACAGTGCCACACGGTACACTTGGAGTGTTGTACGGCGCACTTTCAAAAATATGACCATTGGATTGGTAAACAGTGTCGCACGACACACCTTTTGTACCGCACGGTACACTTTGTGTGCCGTACAACACTCTTTCTTTTGAAAAATTGAAATTTTAAATCATTTTCTTTTATGAACAGTTTGAGAAAAATGGTTTTACTTGATCGCATTAATTGTTGTTTATTTTAATATTTAAATTACTTGTTTTGCATGATTTAATTTTTTATTTGGATAAAGTTTAGCATTAAAATATTTTCTAAAAATCCCCACAAATATTTAGTAAAGACTGATTTTTAATCGGGTGAGCGGGGTGCCTTAAAACCCTTCCCCGTTCGTAACTTGGCTCTAGAATCCAAAACGATCTTTGGTTTTCAAATTGTTTTCAATCGCGAGAATCACATTATTTTCTAAATCATTTTCAAAACAGTTTCTCGAGTATTAAATCTATTTTTCCAAAAATAAAAACCTGGGTGGCGACCCTATTTTCAAAACAATAGTTTCTACCTGGTGGAGCGACGTCCACAAGAGGCCTCTAATAAGACTATCCCTAAGAGTCTTAAGAAGAGGTTGGAAAGCAAGAAGGGAAAGTTGTCGGACGAGCAGCCAAGCTGTCCTTTGGCGTACAGAACCACTCCAAGGCGATCTATGGGAGAGACGTCGTACTCCCTTGCTTATGGTACAAAAGCAGTCATACCACTTGAAGTGGGTCTACCGACCAACCGAACTGCTTTGGTAGAATCAGGTTGCCGAGCAGCTAGACCTAGTTGAGGAGAAGAGAGAACATGCATTAATAACCTTGGCGGCGTACCGAGAGAAGCTACGAAGAAGCTACAACAAGAAAGTGCAGCCAAGGAAATTTAAGGTAGGAGACCTGGTTCTAAGAAAAGTATATGCTAATACTAAAGTGTCCACAGATGGGAAGCTTGGGCCGAACTGGGAAGGCCCGTACAAGATCGTTGGGAATGCTGGTGTTGGGGCCTATCGTTTGGCCGACCTGGATGGAGATCCAGTTCCACGACCGTGGAACGTGTAGAATTTGAGAAAATTCTATCAGTAACTTGCTAGTCTTTGTGATTACGAATATAGTCACATCCTTTTTAAGATGAATACGAATATATTCACATTGTTTTTTTATTTTTAGTTGTTATTACGAATGAAATCACCAACATTAATTATTTTGACATTGTTTTTCCGGTTTTTAATTAGAATTGCAACATCAATAGAATTGTTTTCTTTATCTACAATTGTGAATACAAACCAAAAATGCCTTTGAATTTTTTGCTTCCTATTGGGGAGCAGAGAGTATATGAGTATACCCTTAGCATCTAGATTAATTTAGACATTTTTCCTTCCTAAGTATGAAAAAACTTAGGATTACAACGAATATTGCGAATGACCAAGTACAAAAAAACTTGGCATAAACTCCTAAGTATGAAGACACTTAGGAAGACAAGGATTGCAACTATTATTGCAATATTCTAAGTACGAAAAAACTTGGCACAAACTCCTAAGTATGAAGACACTTAGGTAAGGCATGCACTAACAATTGCAGACTAAGTTGGCTAAGTGTGAGGGGTATTTTCCCGAGCAATACAACGTCACGTGCACGGCGTTAATACCACGTGAGGTTATAGTAGTTCGGGGGTACCACGGGAAGGGTCCCTAAGGCAATGCCGAGCTAATTGGGCCATTAGTATGGTTGTGTCGTACTGTAACATCACGAAAGGATGAAGGCTTTGTCGCGCAGTTTGTAGCTCGCCCAGTTAGACTGCCCCAGAGGATAGCTCGATATGGCTATTTGGAAGGTTCTAGAGAGATCCTTTACGTAATAAAGGACGAATCCCGAGTTTAAAGGGATCGGGATGGAGATTCCATAATGGCACGAAGAATCCAATATGGAATTAAGTCCTACAACGATGCGAAGTCTTGTATAAGGAAACTTTGTTAACCAATTAGGAACGAATCCTAACTGGAAAGGTCTCCCACGAGAGGCCTAGAGGAGTACAATGACCAAAGTCTATAAATAAGACATTCAACCTATGGTAAAAGGTACGTTGTAATTCATTATTTACATGCTTTGTGTGAATTAGGGTTTCCTCTTAGTACATGAAACTAACTTAAGCATCGGAGGGCCCACCGCCGACGAGAGGCGTGGGTGCTTCTCACCGTGTATTTTCTTGCAGTGCTCGGGTTCCGGCGAGGGGAGCATATTGTTGATCTCATAGAGCGTGGATGATGTATACTTGAATTTTTCCCCTCTACAATTGGCGCCGTCTGTGGGAAAAGAAATCTGGAGAAGATCAACAATATTGGATCAAAGCACAAAACACTAAGTGAAGGTGACGATAGTGATAAAATGCATGTGCGCTTAGTGCTACGAAGAAAGCAACGCAATATGCGCACAAACGAGAGTGTGCGACAAGGAGAAAATCTATATTAGAAAGTGTACAAACTCAAGATTACGAGAAAAGTCTTGAGCGAATGAAACATCAGATGAAAATTCTAGATCGACGAATGAATAATAGCGGAGGAGAGATCAAAATATCTGAACGGATGTCCACGGGAGGTAGAAAATTCGTTCCCAAAGCTCTAAGAGACGGGTCAAGGAAAAAGTGACAATAATTGCTATTTCAGTCGTTGGATCTGAGCAAAGCCGAGTTGTCGGGTTGATTTTTAAAATGATTTCGTGACTTCCTTATTTCGACAGTCTCATAGGGCAAAATCGATGGAACCGAGTTGGCATTCAGTACTATATTATATCTTGTGGTTTGCAATCCTGTGGGATTGAACCTGGCGGCGTTGTTGCGATATTAATTGCATCGTTACACGTCTTTGAGAGTCATCATGAGTTGTTTGGATGTGGGGATTGCGGATTTTTTCATTGGGGCTTAGGCCGTTGGTTTCTGTGAAGAGGTTCATCACAGAGGTCGTGACCAGAAGGTTCAAGAAGTGTAGGCAATGTATTAATAGGCGTCTATACTTGTGGACCTAAAGTTTTACTATGAAGAGGAAGTTGATCAATTCGGTGATCCAAGTGCACAAGTGGCAAGCAGGAACATACTAAAAAGGGTATTAAGGTTCTTGGGAAGAAGAGGACCACGCACCACAGCACCCGTGTCGCAACAAAAAACCACGAGTTCGGCTTCAAGAGCGGAGGCCACGACTGGAACGGATTAAATAAAAAAAAAGGTCAGAACCGTCTTTAATATATTTTTTGTTTTGGTTTATTTTATTTTTGCTTCTAGAGATCGATCAAAGTCCATGGCGAGAACTGTTCAAGACTACGAAAAAAGTCTCAGAGACAAAGAAAGAGACTTTGAAGGAACTCGCTCAGCTTGAGAAAGAGTGAGTGCGAGATCCAAGCATTGAAACTATGGCTCGACACGAAAGGTCGGGAAATGGAAAAGGTACTGGTAAAACTTGCACCTTACCAGGAGCAGTTAAAAGGTACAACAGGGAGGTGCACCGATGGGTGTTCGGCGTTGAGGAAGTTACTTCGATAAAGCTAATATTTGCTTGGTAGAATAAAATTCTGTTTTGACTTGAATGAACTTATCTCTAGTATATGTTTGTTATACTTGTTCGGTCATGGCAAAAGCTAGCTAAATATGGACCAAAAGCTCCTTACCTCCATATTGGGGAGCAGATATTGTTGATGAAAGTATAAGTAAACTTGAAAATCTGGCTAAGTATGAATAAACTTAAGCCACAACAGTGAACAATGACTGGAATCCAGTTCAAGTATGAAAAAACTTAAGGGCAAAGTTTGAATACACTTAGGCCAATAGCAACGAATAATGCTAAAATAAAAAAATAAAAATAAAAACGAACAAATACACTTGGGCTTTTACCTAAGTACGAATAAACTTATGTAATTTGCCGAGCACAAGTAGGCTCGAAGAGTATGTTTGAATAAATGCTCCGCTAGGTATGAAGAAATTTAGCAATGAAAAAGATTTAGACGAATAGCAATGAATAATGCTAAAAGGCTTATAGCAATGAATAATGCTAGAGGGCGTTTTGCGAAAGTACGAATAAACTTATGTTGTAGCAATGATTAGTGCTAAGAAATTGCTAAATATGGGATGACTTAGGCTTGTTGCTATGTTTGAACAAACTTAACAGAATACAAAAGATTTGCTAAAATAAAATTAAAAAAAATTAGAAGCAGTACTATCTCAGAGATGGTATCGAGGAGGAGGATCAAGAAATCCCCCCGAGACGGGAAGGAGAATTCTCTAAGACATGTCGAAGTCTCCAAACGAATAAAGGTATAGACCGTAGACTCCTCCCTCCATGAGAAAGGGGGAGAAAATCTAAGTCAAAAAAAATATAAAATTCAGGACTACGGAAAAAAGTTTTGAGCGGAAGGAGTGTGAAGCTAAAGAACTTGCTCGGCAAGTTAACAGATGTGAGAGGGATGGACCATATACGGTAGTCGGTATGGCAAGAATTGGAGATTAACGGCTTGCAGACTTAGATGGCGTTCCTATCCCAAGCCCATGAAACATTCAGAACTTGATGAAGTGTTGTGAACAACTAAGTAATTACCCTTTGGCAAGTTTAAATAAAACTTCTTTGCCGATCAAAAAAAAATATAGCTAAGTAATTATGCTTATAAAGTCCCGTATTTTATTTTTGAGTAAGAACTATGAATACAGTTAGGGATGGCAATCGCGACCGAACCGATGGGTACCTGAACCGAAACCGCTATTTTTACCCGAACCATAACCGAAATATTCCCCGTGGGTATGGCTATGGTATGGGATATGGCCGAACCGAATGGGTATGGTTCAGGTATGGTTTGAGGTCATAACCGAACCGTGACCCGAAACGAACCGAAATATGAAATTACATATTTACCCCTAAAATTTATAGTAATTGTGTATGTACCCCTGGCTATATATATACCCTTATTTTATACACATATTACATAAACCCCTTAGGTATATTTTAAAATTACACTTTACCTCTCGTATATATATGTAAGATATTCACAGGTTAGGTTTTGGTCTCACATTCTGTACATTTTGAGACTCTCTCGACTGATATTTTATATATTATAGTCTTGAGTCTCTTGACTGATATTTGTAGCCTCCTTTTGTTATTTTTTTTCATGTTTTTTCAATTTTTTGAGATAATAAAATATCCTAAACTCAATTTATTCATGTTTTAGTACGGTTTGGGGCGGGGCGGGATGGGTACAATTCGGTTACCCAAATGGGTAGCTATTTTTTCCTTCACAAAATCGGTTACCCGAAATTACCCGAACCCCGAATGGTTAGGTTATGGTTCATCCTCTCCCTTTTCCGAACCGAACCCGAACCGAACCGAAACCCTTTGGGTTTGGGTGCGGATCGGCCAAAACCCGAACCGATCCGCCCCATTGCCATCCCTAAATACAGTCCTCCGATTTCTTTTGTGGGCCATGAGAAAGGTTGTGTGGTATGTCTTAGTATGAACTACATGTAAAGTTTCATGTTTTGTGCTAGTAGGAGCTATGAATAAAGTTCTGTGTTTTATATGATTTTGCATTTTAGTTTTTGATTTGATTGAAGGAAATTACGAGAAAAATTTATGTTGCATGCTTGAAACACATGATTGATTTGAATATAGAACCAAAAACGAGGAATTTTGATTCCATATTGGGGAGCAGTAAGTGTATGTACCCCATGCTTGAAAATTTTTAGGACATGTACGAATACTTGGGCCTGGGCAACGAATTGCTCGAACTGGACAAGTGATGCTCGAAATCTACCAAGTTCAAAGAAAATTTGGGTACTTCGCTAAGTACAAAGATACTTGGGTATTAATAAACTTAGATCTTGTAACTAAGTACGAGAAAACTTAGGCTTTGAGCTGTGAACAATGCAAAAAGTTCGCTACACGTAAATAAGCCTACGCCATTGTTTGACATGTACATGCCAAGGATATTTCTAGGCATTGCTGAGAAGGTAACAATTTAGCTGAATTGTCAAGTACGAAAAATGCCTTGGGATGTTGTTCAAAGCAATGATAATGCTTGACAACTTAGCACATGGCGATAAATAATGCTTAAGATTCACTAAGTACGAGGATATTTATTAATTGTGTTGGGTATGAAGAAACTCATACATAAGCAACAAGTAATGCTTAAAATTTGCTAATTAAGAACAAACTTAGACATAAGCAATGAATGATTAGATCATTGGCAGAATGTGAAGTTTCTTAAAGCAAAAGGCAGTGAGTGATGCCAAGTGCGAAGACGCTTTTGTTGAAAGAAGCGAACGATGCTAATGCTAAGTGCAAATGGGAATATATATCACAACAGTGGGTAACGCATGAAAGATCTTTTGTCGAGCATGGAAACACTTAGCCAGAGTTTGATCACAATGAAAAGGGCTAAAGGCATTTAGCGCCTAAAGGGAGCGGCATTCTAGTGGCAATTCGAATTTTGCCTTCATGACTAGCAGCCGTATCATCTCCAGAAATACGTATGTTGTGCTAGCATTGGCTTTGTCTAACGAGGCTGAACTGAGGGATGAAGTTGAGCAGAACATGCGTAGCTTTATTTGATGCTGGACCACGAATTCCAGGGATCACATTGTATGGAAGAGCTCTCTTGGTTAACGTTTTTGTTTACGAACAAAGACAACCGCTGAATGGGCCTAAAATATCACTTAGGAGAAGCCACGCAATAGTAAATTTTGCTAAAATGGGGAGCCAAACAAATGAGGGAAGTCAAAATTGCTCTACCGATCAACTTCGTCCCGGAATTTGAAATTTCCCATGACTATGAGAAAGTCACCGTCATTCCATCAAGCAATGTAAGGCCTATCTTCGTGCCCAGAATCAAAAAACACCAAGCAAAGGCCAATGGAGCAGCAATGTGCATGCCGACCAAAGGATTGTGTAACAATATACGAATATGCAACAGGTAGCAATAGGAGTACATGGAGCTTTAGCCGTTATCCCTGAGCATAAGATAACAACTAAAGCTGGGGAGCAATTGTGAGGGGTATTTTCCCGAGCAATACAACGTCACATGCACGGTGTTAATACCTCGTGAGGGTATAGTAGTTCGGGGGTACCACGGGAAGGGTCCCTAAGGCAATGCCGAGCTAATTGGGCCATGAGTATGGTTGTGTCATACTGTAACATCACGAAAGGATGTAGTTGTAGTAGTGCCGAGCTACTAATAGCCCGGCACCATCATGTGCCAGTAGATGAAGGCTTTGCCACGTAGTTTGTAGCTCGCGCAGTTAAACCGCCCCAGAGGATAGCTCGACATGGCTATCTGGAAGGTTCTAGAGAGATCCTTTACGTAATAAAGGACGAATCCCGAGTTTAAAGGGATCGGGATGGAGATTCCATAATGGCACGAAGAGTCCAATATGGAATTAAGTCCTAAAACGGTTCGAGGTCTTGTATAAGGAAACTTTGTTAACCAATTAGGAACGAATCCTAATTAGAAAGGTCTCCCACGAGAGGCCTAGAGGAGTACAATGACCAGAGTCTATAAATAAGACATTCAACCTATGGTAAAAGGTACGCTGTAATTCATTATTTACATGCTTTGTGTGAATTAGGGTTTCCTCTTAGTACGGAGGTGTGGGTGCTTCTCACCGTGTATTCTCTTGCAGTGCTAGGGTTTCGGCGAGGGGAGCATATTGTTGATCTCATAGAGCGTGGAAGATGTATACCCAGATTTTTCCCCTCTACACTAAGTACGAACAAACATAAGTTAAAACCAACAAACATAAGTACGAGTAAACTTAAAAAAACAGACAATACAAGTATTCAAAGGCCACATATGGCTGAACAGGCCACACAGGGCCGAGCAAGATAATTAAAAGTTTTAGCAAGTAAGAAAAGCTAACACAGGCACCTAGGCCTCTTCACTGTGCTCTTCAGCAACAGTGGCAGAGATGGGATCAGTGGTCTCAACTTCAGGAGTTGCCTCAGCGACGTTGCCATCACCTTCTCGCAGGGTGAGGTCAACAATGGCAGATGCATCTCCAACAAGAGGTTGCTCTTGAGGGGGCTCAAGTTGGGCTTGGGTAGCACGAACAGCAGCCTCAGTCTCGCTCAGAAGCTCCATGTTCGTCTAGTGAGGAGAGGACTTGTCAACATCGAGAACTATGAGGCACCTCTGCCAGCTGGTTCCCCAAATGTGGTCTTTTACAGCTGGCATCTGGTTGACATAATCCTGGGTGGCAACCTCCACACCCCGATCATATTCAGCAGAGGCCTTGGCATTGACAGCTTCCAACTGGCGCCTCAAATCCTCAATTTCTCTCTGGTCAGCCTCCTTCTCCTCCTTTAGCTTATCATTGTCCATCCGAGCCTCACGCTAGCGCTGAGCGTGATAAGCGTTGTCCCTCTCAGCTTTCTCAAGATTTTTCTGGAAAGAAGAGACCTCTTTCTTCAACTCTTTTTCAGTCTCCTTAGCACGGTCAAAACCTACAGATACTTTTTGCATGATCTGCACGGGATGCAGAGCAAGAGAAAATAGTGAGGTAAAAGTAAAACGAATAAAATAAGGGCTGCGAGAAAAAGGGAGCGAGGAATACCCCTACACTGACTTGCATAGCAAACTTCATGAGCGAATCATAAGTTTGATCCTTCTCCTTCTCCATGTCGGCTGGCAGGAGTGCAGCCTGTGCAATAGCGTAGGCGACATCAGGCGAAGAGACCTTGTCAGACATTTTAACAGGTGTACCATTGGGGCGAGCGATGGTAGGATTCCAGGATGCAGGCTGCACCGTCCTTCTGGACACAGATCGCCTTGTGTTTGGTCCCTCAGTCCTCTAACGCTGGGGGGGAAGGCTGCCTGGAGTCATCAACAGTAGCCTCCAACGTCCTCTTATCCCTTTCACTTGGCTCGGGGTCAGAAGGAGGATTGGGTGTGACCTGAGGAGTGGTTGTTGCTATAGTGGAGCCACCCAGACCCAATATGTCAAGCAACCAGATTGGTTGAGCAAGCATTTCTGTATTTGGAGGAGGAGAGGGGGACTAACCCTTTGAGGATGAGTCGTTCACGTTGATGTTGGAAGGGCCTACAGGATCAGCACGGGCTTGAATTTCTTCTTCTTCTTATTCTGAGCCTCTTCTAGACGTGCTTGGCTCGTAATCCTGGTGTGTGATGATGGGAATGGCAGTCGTAATTACTGGTCGGTTAGCTATAGTGATCTGTTGTTGAGGATCTCTCGTGGCTCGGGGACGGGTAACCCTGCCCCTACCTTGGTTTTTGCAATTTCTAGCTCGTCCTCGTTCTGCAGGGGCAATAGGTATTGTTGGCTCTGTCTCTGGGGGTCAGGGACGCCTCGTACGACCTTCTCCCACCCTTCTGATTCCTCCCTAGTACGACGGCGTGTACCCGAGCAAGACATGAGCAGCACGGCCTAGACCAACCGTGGTCGGCTCAAATCCATCAAAGAGGAGAGCTAGAGCAACGTCACGACGGTGTAGAAGGCCGTGGTTCAAATGCCCATACTCGTTCAAATTGCTCGCTGCAAAACAAAATGAAGAGGAACAATCGCTGTGTTTGGTTAAGAGTTTTGAGAAGAATATTTTGAGAAATATTTTTGAGATAGTGTTTGGGTAGGTTTTTGGAAAAAGTAATAATTAGAGAGAGGTGTAATGATTGGAGAGAGATAGAGAGAGAAATGAGAATAATGATTGGATAGAGGAGTATGAGTAGAGAGAGAAATATGATTAATGATTGGAAAGATGAGAGATGGGGAAAGAATCTTTTTGGAATTTTTTTTGAAAATGTGAAGTGAACAAAGTGAATGTCATCAATCAGCAAAACAGAGAGGGTGGAAAACAAGCACAATGAATTGAATATAAGTTGGGCTGTGTACTAACGTAATCGCCCTGCAGCTATGTGGCAGAAGAAGCCAATTGTGTTCCCCTCCGCGTCTCTGGGCTCCCAATTCCCAGTTACAACCAGGTAATCATCACCTTCCCTTTTTGAAGAATTAGGGAGGTCAGTGATAAACTTCTGGTCTGGGTTCCTAGCTTTGAAGTAATAGGAATTGTCAACCGTGGGGACTACACTGTAAACGAAGTGTAAGTCCCACCAGTTCAACTCTAGGCCTAACAACTGATTTAAGGCTAGGGTACCCATCACTGCCCTAACGAAATTAGGGCACAGATGCATGGGGCAAAGGTAACACCTATTGCAAACTTCACGGGAAAAAGGGTTCAAAGGAAACCTAAGACCACCCTCTATAATGAAGATCAGAGGGATATGAATTTAATCCCTGGTTTGCCCGTACTCGCCCGTACTCGCCTAGATCTTCTGCACCATTTAAACGGAATTGAACGTCATTGGGATTTTCGTATTTTCTTCGAAATTCCTCGATTTTCTGGGGGGTACTAAGAAGGCCCCTATGTTTTCCCATATGGAATCAGTTGGGGTTTCATTGTAGAAACCCAGGAAGAAGACGACTGTAGAAAGAGACTCTCACTATGAGAAGGATATCTAAAGAAGAATGGGAGCACTTATAGAGTGTACTGAATCCCTAGGTGGGGGATCTTTGATGAAAGTGAAGAGAGTTCTGTGAAAATGGAGCTCTGACGCAATGACAATGGCGGATGAAATTCTCCTTCTCTCTCACTTGCTTTTGTTTTTGATGAGGAAATGAAGAAGAAAGGCTTCCATAGAAGTTTTAGGGCTTTGGGGAATAGATGCAATCATTATTCCGCCCAAAACCCCATAAAGTAGGGTGTGACGTACGAAAAAGGTCAGCCGAAATCGTCCTTTGGGCTTATCTAGCTGCCAACGGGTCATTTCACATTAAATGCAAAAGTAATTTTGCCCCCCACGTGAGGGAGGGGCGTGCAACAGAATGAATATGAGACCGTTGAAACTCTGCACACTGTTGATGAATGAGAACAATGGGCAGAGCTGGGGAGCAATTGAAGTAGGTAAAATCCAATTACCCTTGGAAGTAATAAAACACGTGCTTGGGTAACCACCACGTGAGGGTAATTAGCTCGGCACTATTGAATAATGGTTCGTTGACCCTATGCCGAGCTGTATTGAACAAGAGTAGGTCAAGATGATAAACCAAGCACCAAGTGAAGGTGTACTATCTCGGCAATAGCCACGAAGGGATGTCCCAAGACCTGGCCGAGCTAGTTAAGCTACGAATGCAGCTAAGGCAGCACTATGGGACTTCATGGTTCAGCTTAGTTCAGCTCGGCACATGTGGGCTGAGTCTTGTACGAGAAATGCCGAGCTATGTGGAAACACGGCCAGGATTGCCTTAAGAGTATAGGGCGGTGAGACATTCCAGAAGGTTTTGAGTTGGTCCCTTATGTGATAAGGGGCAATCCGGTGATTAAAGGGATTGACATAAGTATTCCTAATACAGTTAGGAATACACAACCATATAGCACCGCTATACCTAATAGGAAGAAGTCTATTTAGGAAAGGTTTCCTAATACAGATAGGAAACTAGGGCACGAGATGCCCAAATCCATAAGACATCTCCTCCTATAAATACAGCACTACGCCCATGAAGAAAGGTACACTGTAAGAACCAGTTATACGCATTGTCTCTTTGCTTAATTAGTAATCCTCGTACAAACTAAAGCATCAGAGGGCTATGGACGTCGGGGGCCACCTCTTTTGGTTGAATTTCGGAAAAAGGGCGATCCTAGAAAAAGGAAAATTTAGAGTCGCCACCCGGGTTTTAATTTTTAGAAAATATTAGTTACCCGAGAAACCATTTAGAAAAATAATGACTCTCGTGCCGCTGAAAAAGGGTTTGATCTGTGAAAAATAGAGATTTAGGTTCGGGAGCCAGGTTACCCGCGGGGAAGGTTTTGTTTAAAAAATGCACCCCGTGTGCCCGGAATTTTCTTGTCGCTACTAAATCTTTGTGGGATTATTCTTTACAAAGATTTTATGAAAGACTTTATTTCACATAAACAATATATCAGGTAATAACATGCTTATAATAAATAAATAATGATAACAAGTCAAACAACACACAATCAAGTACATAAATGCGAGAAAATTAACTAAGAGGGGGTTTAAGTGAAAAAATGTGAAGTAAAGGGGGTCGATTGCAATTAGACCCTCTGGTTTTTACCAAAAAATAGAGCATCGGGTCTCAGAAAACAGAGCAAGCAAAAATGTATTTCCAGTGATGTCGTACGATGCACAAAATCACACCGCACGGTGCGTTAAGGATGTCGTACGGTGCCTCTGTACGTTGTAAATTCCAAAAATTCCCATTTTGTTCGGTTGAAACCAATCTCTGTTTTTGGTGTAAAAACCCCACTATTTGTTGATCAAAACAGGTTTGGAAAATGATGTTGATGAATGGATGTACCTCGTTTCTGGGATGGTATTCCGTGACAATGGATGATATCACGAAATGCCTACCCAAGAGGCTCGATCTTTACTGAAAAATCTCCTTTTGGACTCGAGGAAGAGCTACGGAGCTCTCCTCAAGCCCGATGGAAATTCCCCCTCAGAAGGTCGTTATTTGAACGCTAATATATACCTCTGGGTTTGCTCGGTTAAGACCCCAAACTTCGAACGGGGTCAATTTGGGGACTGAAAATTGTAGTTGTAGGCTTGTGGGAACAAGGGTTTTCTGTATGGTTTGAACTTGACAGGGTAACGAGGAGACGGTAAGTTTATTTTTGAGAGGGATTTCTTCGTTGGGGATTCATGAATTGATCTTGTGGGAACAAGGGATTCACGAAGCTATGCAAGAGCCCATAAGTTAGGCAACCTCCATACGCCAAAAAAATCGCATCATTGCCGAATCGCATCATTGCTCTGAGCTGCTGGAGCAATCGCGGGAATCCTGTTGATGGGACAAGGGTGCCACACGGCGTCAAAAGTGTACCGTACGGTGCACATAGCAACACCGCACGGTGCAAAGGGAATTTTAAGTTGTACGGTTTGGGAAATGGGGTCGTATGGTTCAAGGGGGTTTTGGGGTTTTTTGGTTCTTTCGATCCATTCGACTCAAGTAATTGTTCCAAGGTATATTTTGCGTGTTCTTTTCATCATTGGGGATGCACAAGTCATTAAAATTGGGGTGCCTACAAGGGCCTTTGGCGACGAGAGGCAAATGTGCTCTAACCCTTGTTGGTTTTGCAGGTTTAGGGTTTCGGCAAGGGAGCACGTGGTCAAGTTCATACGTGGATTTTATCCCCGTAAAGTTTATAAACGTATAATGGCCCCTAATTTGCCCCATATTAAGCCTAAATCCTATTTAAAAATCAAAACCCACTTTCCCTCTCATTTCTCTCTATATAAACCACCTTTCACCCCTTATTCAGGGGTTACCAACTGATCATCCACTCACTCTCACTCTAGAAATCTATTTCCAATCCCTCTCCTCCATCATCATCATCCAACTCAAGTTCTATCATCCATAATGAAGAAAACCCACTTGATCATCTTCATTTAAGCTCAAATACATCCTTGTTACTCAATCAACCACTCAATCAGACCTACATTGTCACCCCTCTATCCAAAATGTCACCCTTCAAGCCCATATTCTAAGCCACTACTCAATCATTCACCAAAACTCCAAGTTCTAGCCTTGATCATAACCAAAAAGGTAGAAAACCATGCAAATAGCTACGGGTTGGTCAACCTAAGGGAGACCAGTGAGTTCATGGAGGTTATACCTTCTATGAGCTCACAAGGTCTAAGAAATGAAGAAAAATAACTTTTGAAAATATTCAGGCAAAAGGGTTTGAGCGCTCAAATAACCCCATTGAGCGCTCAAACTGTTTTGGCCTTTTATGATTTCTGTGGTTTTCAATGCTATATCATGTTGGTATCATCATTTGATGGCTCTTTGTTGGTTTAAATACTCTCAAATCAGTCTACTTCACTCTTGATCATTGATCAATGAACCCATAAGCCATGTGAATGATGTTTTATCATCATCAAACAAAGGACAAGCTTTGTTCATGGGATGAATAACCCTATTTCACTCTCTTTAACAATGATCAAAAGGTTAAAGTTCACAAAAACACCGAAGAATGGCCTGAAAACCACAGAAGCTCATACCCTCTGAATAGGGTTTGAGCACTCAAACTATGGCATTGAGCGCTCAAACACTATTTTGTTTCATCCTTGTTTCTTGTTTATTTTAGCTCTAGATCATGTCTTAAGCTTATTATAGTGTGTGTGTGTGTGTGTGTGTGTGTGTGTGTGTGTGTGTGTGTTGTTATTGTGCTATATCAATCTAATCCTCTCTCTCTCTCTCTCTCTCTCTCTCTCTCTCTCTCTCTCTCTCTCTCTCTCTCCATGCTCACACTTGGTTTAAAAGTGCATCTCTCACTCATGAAAGCATTTCAAGCTTATTTGTTGATATTTCTGGAAGATCAGAGTCATGTGCATCATATACATTGTTTTGAGAGTATCGATGACCCAAATAAAGGTAGGAAGGCATGAGAACACACAAACCATGAAGATGGTTTGAGCGCTCAAAACCTCCCTTTAAGCATTCAAACTAACTACTGGTGCATCAAATATTTTCATCATCCAAACTTGCTCACTATGTTTTGTGTGTTCTGGAATGCCTCACAATGTTATATTTTCACTCTTACCGCACTCATTACTTCATTTGGTTCATCAATGAGCTCTAAATCCATGCTAACATGATCATTCCATTTTGTTAAATCATCAAAGTACCATTTTCAAGCAAGTAACAGTGTTCAAATCATGTTTTCATCAAATCAGAATCATCAGAAGCATGTGCAGTTGAGAAGGGTGTGAGCGCTCAAATCCTCCCTTTGAGCGCTCAAACCCCAAACAGGGGGTCAGATTGGTTTTGTCTCATATCACTTTGTAGTGTTATTTCTGGTCATTTTGCTATTGTTCTGCATATACTAACATTGTTCTCTGCTATTTGGTGTCTTATTAGTCCATATTTGCATATTATCATCATCCATGTAGTCCACAAGGCACAAGCATACACCGCAACCTTTTATAGTGTTTACAATCGTTAAATGGTTCTCCTCCCATTTGCCCCCATTAATTGTTCAAAGTTGAATTGTGAACATCTCATACGATCCCACAAAATGCTTAGTAGAGACCGAATTTCGAATTGGGCGAGGGGGATGCCATAAAACTCTTCCCCCCTCGTAACCGAGCTCCCGAACCTAAAATAGTATGGTGATGACGGACCGGTATCAAGACCTTATCCTGGAAATGAGGCACGAGTCAATCGAGTTCGATTCCTCGGGGACAATCCAATAAAACCCGGGTGGCGACTCTGAATCGAAATCCCGACCGCGGAGGGGCGTCCACATAACCCATTGATCTAAACCGTAGGCTTCGTTGAGAAAAGTATTGAACAAAAACATTACCTTGATCGGACATTGATAGCTATCCAAACAATTCATATTTTTAGTGTTTTGATACCTATCGAACGTCCAATCAAGATAATGTTTTTATTGAATGCTCTTCTCAACGAGCTCTACAACACCTACGGTTCAGATCAATGGGTTATTAAGTGCACAATAGTATTAACTTTTTTTTGAAGATTATTTCAAATTATAGGGTCTTGGATTCTGAATGAAAATCATATTAGATCAGTTACGTAAAAATATACTCCCTCTGTCCCAATTTGCTTGCCCCTTTTGGGGAAGTGAGTTTTTAAGGGGAGTGAAAACTTTGTATTGTCTTTTATGTTTTGCCCTTGAGTCCAGTTAAGCCAATTTTGTGGGGCTAATTTTTTATATGAGACTTAAAACATATGCAGGCTGAGTTTTTCAAATGATTTTAGCAAATGAGTGGCTAAAATCAAACGGAAAACTCAGCCGCAATATGAATCTTGTTTGATAGATATCAATTAGTTTTATTATACATTATTTTTTAAATCATAAGAACCGTCATAAAATAAAAGTAATGGACAAGCTAATTGAGATGGAAAAAGTAGTTTTTAAGGGTAAAACTAAAAAATTACCTTATTTTGATGGATGTTTTTAGGAATGAGATGGAGGGACATCCCAAAATAGAAAGAATGACCAGAAATTTGGGACGGAGGGAGTATAATGGGCCCGATTTTTTCCAAGACCGTTTAAATAATTATTTCTAAATTATTTAACGGTTCGGATCATTTGTGTAAGACTCGAAATTGGGCCGGACAAGAAAGCACTTGGTGAAGCACTTGGATTCAAGCCAAAACAGTACCATTTAAGTGTGTTGCACGCTGCTGTGCAATTGCCGTTTCTGTAAGACTCGAAATTGGGCCCCAAAATTTTGTTAGTTAGAGGTTGATAAATTTGGTTATTCCAATATGAGCTCTTTTTTGAACAAATATTACTAACCTTAACAACCTTTTAATTTTGATTAGGCCATTATGGATATGATCAACGATTTCCCCTTTCCTTTAGAGAACATCATTGGGTAGTTTTTTTTTTTTTTTCCTTGAAAGACATTTAGAAGAGAATGATCGAAGTCGCCCGGGTATTGAAGCTGTTAGGACATCTCTAGTGCACTACCTAAAAGAGTTCCCTAAAGTGTCCTAACTAGTTAACTAAGAAAAATTCAAAAAATGGTCTCTAGTGCACAAAAATTGACTCCCTAAAATCCTAGGTGGCACCCCTCACTACCTAAAGTGCCCTAAGTGACTACCTAAATTTGGGGAGAGACTTAAGGAGAGAGAAAGACGAGAGAGATAGAGAGAGAGAAGGGAAGGAGGAGAGAAAGAGAGAGAGAGAGAGAGAGAGAGAATAACTTTAAGGACAGAGAGAGAGAGGAGAGAGAAAGGAAAGACTTGAAGTTAACGAACAATTTTACGGAGCCCCATTAAAGTGTATTTCTCCTTTAGCTAGCTAACTAAGTTCTTAACACACAAAATAGGGTCCCACATGTGCTTAGGTGTACACTTTAGCAAACATTTTTTAGGTAGAGCACTAGAGATGCTTTTAGTGGTAACAAAAGTACGATATCCTTGAGTAACAAAAGTATGATATGGATAACTACGAATTGATAAAGGTAGTCAAGATAGCTGTCACCATTAGAGCTATTTGTTGGGTACTCCCACAAATAAAAAAAGAACCATTCTATGTCATTCTTTATTTATGTCTCAACCACTTAAAAAAGTTAATGATAATTGTTCCTACCAAATGATTTATCGTTGTATAAATAGTTTTGAGTACTATGTAGGCAATGCCAAACGATCAAAGCCCAAACAATCAGACTTAGTTTGTGCCCCCAAATTAACTCCACCTAATTAAAGTCCTGTCTTAAAAATACTCCCTCCGTCCCTTTTTAAATGTTTAACTTTCCATTTTGGGTTGTCCCTAAATAAGTGTGTGGTTTGAAAAGTTAATGGGTAAAAGTTTGTACAATTATCATTTTGCCCTTTTGAAAAGTTAGTGGGTAAAGAGTTAATGGGTAAAAGTGGAGGATAATTTTGGAAAGTAGAGGTAAAAGTTGATGTGAATAGTGTAAAGTGGAGGAAAAAGTTGATGTGAAAGGTGTAATGATGACGTTTCTTTAATAAGTTGGATTTACGAAGCAACACATTTAAAGGGACAGAGGGAGTATTTTGTTATCTGTAAAATCTATTTACACATCTATCTGATAAGTCTTTGTTGGAATTTGTGACTCATATGGAGAGATACCGAAAAGTTCTAATAAAAGGCTAGATGCCGAGGGGAATGGAGCGTAGCAATGGGAGCGAAGAGGAGTGGAGCTCGGTATCTGGCCCATTACGGGTCCAACTGTTGTCGTTGGTGGGCTGCAAGGCCGAATAATTAGGATTGGAATAGAGTAGGGTTATATATACTCTCTATTGTAAAAATCCTATCCAATTTTGATCATAATAAACAGACTCGCTCTCGTGGAGGTATCCGGTTTTGAGGAACCACATAAATTTTTGTGTTCGATTCTTTACTGTTTTCGTATTCCATTATTGTGTGTGTGGTGATTTCTCTATCAGTCTTAAATTTCTGCATTACTTAAGGCTTGGGTTTATGGTCGAGGATTTTATGATTCATAAGGATTTAAGGTTTGTGGTTTATCGATATCATTAACATTGTTGATACACTAATTTTGAATATGTGTTGTTTGATCCACTCACATGGTATTTGCATAAACAGACACCCACAGATATAAGAGGCAGCTATATATTTATATATTTGTAAATTTGAAACTAATTCCATAAGTAAGTGTGTCTGCCCAAAAAGTTTTTTTTGTATTTTAGAAATGAAAACCGAAAATAGAAGATACAAATTTTGTTCATTTATTACCTTTTTCTCTCATTTTTTTTAGCACTGCTACGTACACAGAAAGGGTACCCAGTGTTTAGCATGTTTATCAACTTGAAAGTCGCGACTCGCGAGTTCTTTAATCATTAACGCACATGCGCAAGTGGATGGCTATTGTTTGGATCCTGCGATCTTCGATTTTTGGCCACCTGTGATCATATCTAACAAGGATTACGTGATTTTGTCGGCCATGATCTGTTGTAATTGTTTTGATAGTCGTTTGTTACTGTCAGAGATCCTATAAAACTGGAGGTTTGCACCAATCTGACGTAATCCTTGGTCCACATCATTGCTAGAAAACATGATTAAAGCATTTTAATTGTTGAATTAAGTAGTATTTTTTCTTGGTTAATCAACCCAATTAGCAATAATACAGATTAATTAAGCTTAGGCTTTTTCGATTCCATGTCCCCTGCCCTTGGACTGCTTTTGCCCTTATCACTGTTGTTTCTCTTGGGAGTGCTTTTGTGCATAAATTCGGACACTACGCTCGGTACCGTCCAATAAAACATCTGCATTCAGATCCGCGCATTGCGCATGGAAAATCGATGTGTACAAACTTTTCCAAATTTTAGGTTTGGGGCAAAAATGTTAAATTCACACCCTCAAACTGATGACCGTTGACAAGTGTAAGTGGGGTTGAAAGTATGAGTGCTTTGTGGGTGTGTCCTGCACAACTCTTTGGTAAAGAGTAGATAACATTTATCACAGCACAGGCCCAATGTTTGTACCCACTTATTCCAAGCCCAATAACTAACTCTTATCTGGTTTTGGACCTTTTAAAATTGTTCAGCCCAATCAACTATGGTGAATTAGGTTTAAACACATCACCACCACTTTTTTTTATTATTATTAAAGTGTAATAAAATATAATCTGAATTTTTTCCTTTTTAAAAGTTCTCATTTTTACTTTCTTGGAGTCTTTATTTTGATACTCTTAACTGGAACTTTTGAACACTTAAATTTAGCTTTGCAAATGTTTAAGGCCCACTTTGAGAAAATCTCAATGATGAAATGGTTTTCATATGCTAGGATTGAGGTACGAGAGTCCTATGCATTTTGAGCAACTCATGAGGAAAGGACAAACTCTTACATTGCCATTTTCATGGAAGATTTTTTTTTTTTTTTTTTTTTTTTGCTAAGCAAATTTTTTTATTAATCTTTGAAAAAGAGCAAAGATTAAAAGGACAAGGGCACACTGGCCAAAAAAAAAACGCCACCCAAGACAACTAACCAAGAAGGCAAGAAACCAACCAAAACTAGAAACACCGAAAAGAGGAAATGGGGGGTGCTGCATAGCCAAGTGTTGTGCAGCGTGCTGTGCACACACGGCGCGGCCACACCGGCCACTTTCTGGCGATCCGAGACGTTCACCGGATACCTCTCGTTGAGTACTATAAATGTTTAAAAAATCAACTTGGCCGGATATTGTTAACTGCCTAATCGGAACACAAATAGATTGAAATGAAATAGAACACAAATGTACATAAACACTGGATCCAAATCAATAAACCCTTTTTTTTTAATCTATTTGTGTTCCGATTAGGTACTTAACGATATCCGATCAAGTTGATTTTTGGTACACTTATAGTACTCGACGAGGGCTATCCGGTGAACGTCTCGGATCGCCGGAACGTGGCCGGCACGGCCGCTTCGTGCGGCTGCACAACACTTGGCTATGCAGCACCCCCAGAGTCCCCGAAAAGAGAACAAGAAACACCTAAAGACCCCAGAAACTCCAAGAAAAAACAAAGAGACCCAAAGCAAAGACCCAAAAAAATATAGAACGCTAAAACTCCAAAGAGAGAGAAGCATCATCCTCCCCCCCGTCAGAGAGCTTATCTTCTTCTATCTCTGCATAATTCTTCAAAGCTTTCTCCCTATCACCAAATTTTCATGGAAGATTTGGTCCATGATTTTGGATTGGTGGCATTTTAGTTGGGTAATTAATCTAGGGGATCTAACTAGGAGTTTGGTGGTTTTCCAGCAGTTTCAAAGAACTTGGAAAACTGCTAGCATGTGTGGGAATGTTGTTTCTATATGCGGTTTTATGTTCAATTAGAACTGGATGAAATGATTTCATCATCAACAAAAGAGATGCAGATTAGTCAATGGCTTCGAACACAGTGGAGTACTTCGAAGGATATCTTGATAAAAATTTAGGGGTATTTTTATCATCTAATTCTTCATTAGAAGTTTTTGTTCTTCCTTTTGGGTTGTGGACCTTGGGGTGAAAAGGAAATATAAAATCTATTCCCACTAATAATATGTACATCATGTGTAGATTTTGATTTGTAAATTGACCCGGAAGAAACAATAGGAATCACTATAGCATAAGTACCTTTTTATTTTCTTTTCACTTTTCTAACCCACGATAAGCGAGAAAATATATGACAGGCTTCTGCAGAAGTTAGGATAATAATGGTCCTCCGCTAGTTCACAGTGGTAGTGGCAGAGAGAGATTGTAAGGACCATACTCTGGAGTTTACTCGTACTGGCAATTCTGTATGATAAAACACATATTTATATCGAGTTTTAATTTTATTATTAGAGTGTCTGTTTAGGTGTGGAAGGAAACCAATATGATATTGCGGTCTTTGTTTTGACGTAATTCAAGAAACTTGCTCAAGTAACATACAAGCTACACATTAAGCAAGTGGCCCATGGGCTGCCTTCAGTAACATGCTCGAGCAACTCCGAACCTGCTCAAGCACATTTTGAATCTTATAAATATAACGTTGGCTAGGGTTTTTAGGAGACAACTTGGCTAGCACTCATATTTTCAATCTTCAAACATATGTGGCGGTTAGCGGCTAGGGTTTGTGAATCTCGAAGAATTTCAAAGATTGACTGATTCTCTAAGCTAAGAAATCATCTTCAAGAGTTTTTTACATCAACATCATCGTTCTTTAGGTTAAGCCCTTTCATGGAGTTTGAAAGGCAAAGGATTGGAAGGCTTGTGCGATTCAAGGCGTTGGCCATCAAGATCATTGGGTGTGTAGGTGTGACTCGGCAGGTGGTACTTAAAATGTTGTGAGGATTTACTTCGTTTGGATAGGTGTATCTGTAACTGCACAATGATTATAGTGATTTGATTCGTTCCTGTAGTTTTTACCCATTCAGGGGTTTTCCACATATATCGTGCATTTATCTGTTTGGTTGTTTGTGTGATTTGTGCTAGGTAATTTGTTGATTCGCGTTCATACTGCACTACAACAAATATGACTTTCTATAGCATAATTTCATAGCATTTTTTAAAAATGCTATAATAGAGAAGCAACTATAGCATTTTTTGAAGTTAAAACAAAGAAAAATAGGGAAGACTTTAAACATAGCATTTCTTTTATACAACTATAGCATTTCCCCCAAAATTCCCAAAAAACATAGCGTTCTACACTATTAACTCCAAGCGGCAAGTGTTGGCGCCAATCCCCTGCCTCAAAAAATTTCTAATCTCCAAAACACTCATCCACTACCGCCAATCTCTCTCTCTCTCTCTCTCTCTCTCTCTCTCTCTCTCTCTCTCTCTCTCTCAATGCTCTCGCCTACTCCCTCTCCTCCGTCCTCCGCCTCCTGAACACCACAACCGCCAACACCCAGTCCGCTCGAACTCTGCGGCCCCCAAATCGTTGAAGACCGGCCTTGCATGTTCTCCTGCACAGAAAATTACAGAAGGGTTTAAATGCAATGTGCTGGTTTGTTCGATCCTTTCTCTCTCTTGTTCTACTACATCCTTTTTCCTTGATTCTTGACCTAATATAATGCTAAGGTTTACTCTTCAAAAATCTTCTTAGGATAATCATTAGGGATTTGTACAGATTATTAACTTTTGTGGGCATAGCACCAGTTGGCAGCAAATGGAGAGATCTTCTTCTATTCTAGGGTTTTAATCTGAAGGAGCAGGTTTGTTCGTGCTAGTGTTCTCTATTTCAACCTGCTATTTGATCCATTAACTTCTATTTCCTGACTAACCTACTGATTTTTCATCATTCTTCTTCCCCATTCCATTGTCGAAGAAGAAATCGAAAGCATATTTGGACATATTGCACCGGCAGAAGCAAACAGTCAGTTGATCGTAGAGTACGTCCTTTGTGAGGTTTGATTTTGATTTTTCCCTCAATTCTTGCCCAAATACAAGGGTTTGTAGGGTATTCTAGGATTTTGTGTGGATTCATTCCAACATATTATTTGAAATATATTGGGGCATTTGTGTTTATTCATTCCATTCTGAACTAAAGTTGTTGGCTAAAGCATAGATTCCTTCCATCCTTGGGTTTTTTCACTTTGTTTGCAAAGGACACTCGTTTGGCCCATTTTTCAGCCTTCACGATGGCCCCTTTTTTGGTCCTTTCATAATGGACTTGGTAATGTTACCTTATTTTGGACTTTGGAGACAAGAGTACGTAAATTACACTGTTTTGTAAAAGCTGAAAATACAACAAACACACATGACCGCTAACACCATTAACCAACACGAGAGTAAAGCTCATTAGGGCTCAGCTATAGTTTAGTAAATCTA
This sequence comes from Vaccinium myrtillus, assembly GCA_016920895.1. Lineage (NCBI taxonomy): Eukaryota > Viridiplantae > Streptophyta > Magnoliopsida > Ericales > Ericaceae > Vaccinium > Vaccinium myrtillus. The sequence goes on along the minus strand of CM029280.1, from coordinate 16,378,411 downwards.
GTGAGACCTCACTAGTTTAGAAAATCTAGTGAGACCTCACTAACACCAAATCAAGAATACAATAAATTAATTGTGTATTTTTTTTTTCAATGAAATTGTATGATTCTTTGGGACACTATGTAGTCTTGTCTAGGAGGTTTTACCAATGCACATATGTATCTCTATCCATGTTCCAAGACTCTTGCTGGTCAGAGTGTATTTTGTTGAATCCTGCGATTGAAACTACGCGGGATAAAGGAATGTATTGGAGTTTCATATCATGTGACGTGTCATCAATGGTAGAATCTGCTCCACTAAATGGGATACGTTTTAATAATACATTGGTGACACTATATGGTACTCCAGTTGTGATCATCAAATTCGAACATCATAATAGTAGGGTTGATAAATGCAATTTAGGGGAAAACAAAAATAAAAAATCTACCAAAATGATCAGGGTATTTATTTCCTAGGCTAGTAGTTACCTGTAGAATCGAGGGTATTTTTTGGTTTGGTGTAGTTGATTTTGATATTCTGCCATTTCTGGGCAGTGGTCTAGATTCGAGCAAAGCTGCTTGTGGTTAATTACTGGGCAGTGGTTAATTACTGCATGATATTCTGCCATTTCTGGGCGGTGGTTAATTGTTGTATGATATTCTGCCATTCTAGGCAGTGGTGTAGCTTCATTTGAATCTGTTGTTAAGCTGATTGTTCATTATTTTCCCAAGCTTGTATGCTAGTTGCACTCTCTGTGGTTACCTCTCATTAAGGCAGTGCTACTATTTCAAATGAGATGCTGCTCAGATTTGTGCATCTTCCACTGCATAGTTGCTGCCCAGTTTCCATGTTTTGGGTAGTGGCTTTGTCTCTTCACTGGTGTGCATGGTTATGTGTTTGTTATGTGTTTGTATGGTGGGTTGCCAATTCTGGGCAGTGCTGTTAGGAGTGTTGTTCATAATTTGTTACATTCTATGTTACACTATTACTACCAATTCTGGCCTATTCTGGGATTTTGCTACTCTGTCTTGTTACGGCACTATATCAAGTTTCTGTTTTCATTGCCTAAGTATCATGTTTTCATGCCCAGAAAGCCCATTTTTGCTGTTCAGATTTGCAGGGGTGTCTCAAATCTGGTTTAAGCTGTCATTATTAACCCGATGTGTTACTGGTGGTGCTATCATGTTGATATTCCATTGTCTGTTATCAATTTTTACCCAGTTTTAATTGGGATGCAAATTAGGAGTGAATTTTGGTTGTTTTAGTTATGAGGCCTGTATATTTTGTGACTGATTGACTGATATATTATGTTTCGTCCACTTAAAAGAAGGTGGCGTGATCGTGTTTGACACTTGTCGGACACTGACATTCTTTGGAGTTTGGACACTCTAGGACACGTGTCTGAAACTCTTTTTCTCGTGTCCATTATTAGAAAGTAGAAATGTTAATTCGGACACGTGTCCCACACTGTTTCTTTAACATGATGTCAAGTTTGGATGGATACATGTCTGGATATTTTGGTATTACCATTAATTGGAAGCTCATGTAGTTACAGCTTTCCCTAAATCCACTATTTTAAGTATCATTGATTTATGCATTATCTAATCAATTTGCATCTACCCTGTGTAGGTCTATGGGTTGATAGAGAAGATAAATTGTTTCATCACTTTTTGCTGATCGAAGATTTAATCTTGCTACTTCAATGAGTGCTTTTGAAGATATTTGGCTGGAGATATAGATACATGACATTGTAGTGCTTTGAAGCATTTTTGTTGATATTATGGTGCTAAGGCTTGTACTCCACTTTTGGTATAGATAGAGAGTTGGAGAAATATTTAATATCCTAATTTTCTTCTATGTAATGTCAATCACTTGGATGTTTAGAGAGTGATTTTTTTGGGAATTTGCATGGAATATTGTGAAAACATTGCCAAAGAATGTGTAGTCTTTGAGATCATGTTTTTTGTTGGGTTATGTACACACCCCGATTTTGAACCCAGGATGCGCTCGAGCATTCCCGATGATGAAATAGACCAATCGTGCACACCTCGAGGCTAAGAACAAGGCTTGAACTCACCGAACCACCCTAAACCATTCTAAACCCTCCTAGAACAACCTTAAACCAACCAAAATGACCAAAATACCCTTCAAACCATCCATAAACCATTTCAAAACAAACCCAAGTCTACACTGTCTTCTAGTACATTCAAAACCCTATTTATTGATATATAATACGTCTCAATCCATTTTGAAATGAGGGAGATGTGTCTGTTTTACCAAAATGACTTGTTTTCCCGACCTTCTGAGGGTAAAATGGTCACATACTTGGATGTACAAATTATCTTGGGTTCAAACCACTTGGGTTAGAAAGTACACTCGACAAGCTTTCCAACGCTTCAAACCACGCACGAAATGGAGTTCGGTAGCACCCGGGACGGCCCCGCAAAGTTTTACCTTTTGAGCAACAGCCTTGAGCGCTCAAGCCCTGGACCTTGAGCGCTCAAACCCAAAAATCCCACCTTAAGCGCTCAAGCCCATGGCTTTGAGCGCTCAACTCTGATCCAGATCAGTTTTCTGCAGAGCATCTAATCATGATATTCTACTGCAAGAGGAGCGTCTACCTACGTTTTCTACTGCCTAAATACACTTCCTAGACCCTTGAACATCTCCTCAATCACCCCCCAAACCCAATTCAAAAATTAAACCCATTTTCCTCCCATTTCTCTCTCTATATAAACCTCATCCACTCCCTCACTCACAAGGTTTTGGCTGCCCCTACTGCCATTTTCTCCCCCTATCAAATCAAACCCACTCTCTCTCATCACTTCAATCACGTTTTAGCCTCTCTCTCCTCCATAGCCACCATCCTCCATCATCTTCAACCTCCAAAACACCCAAAAACCTTCTTTAAAAGGCCTACAACACATGGGTCTTTGAAAAACCAACTACAACAGCCCCTCTCTCACTCTAATAAGCCATTTTACAGCCCATACATTCCATCAATTTCGTCCAAACCTAGCTCTTCCATCAAAACCCACCTCATCCAAGCCAAAATCACCATTTTAAGCTCAAATACTCCATCATCCACTCAATCAATCATTCAATCAGCCCTATACTCACACTCCTCTGTCCAAAATACTTCATCTATAGTTCATAAACACAGCCATTACCCATCCATTCATCAAACCATAAGTTCAAGCCTTGATCATAGCCGCAAAGGTAGAAAATCATGTGAAAATCATTGTTTTGGTCTTGCTGAGGGAGACCAGTGGGCTCATTCAAGTTCCTCATACTTGAAATGAGCCTACAAGGTCTGAAAAGTGTCAAGAAAAGCATTTTTAAAACTTGTTATTTTGGTATTCACTTTCCAAAATTCTTCAAAGTCCATGTTTCTGTCTAGTTTTGGGAAAATAAAGTATAATCATTGATTTGGGGTTGTTTGATCATCCAATGTCATGTTATAGCAGAATTTGGCGACCTGGAAGTGGCTTGAGCGCTCAAGGCCTTACCCTTGAGCGCTCAATCCACTTTGAGCGCTCAAACCCCAACAGAAAGTTAGTCACAGTGTTTCAGCCATAACTTTTTACTCCGAACTCCGTTTTCAACGTATTATATATCAAAACGTAGATAATTTGAAGGGCTACAACTTTGTAGTTTTATGTTCTTCTCATTTCTATATCAAAACCTGCAAATAGTGTCGGAAAGACAAATAATTTTGTTCAAAATGGTGTTTTAAGTTCTATTTTTCTCCTTCATTGTCATTTTCCTTGTTTATACCATTCTGTCATCGCATTGTACACTTCACATAAGCTTACACCATCACTTAGTTTGTGTTTTAATATTCATTTACGTGTTTGCCATTCCCGTATCCCCTATTTCGTGTTTAAAATCAAATTTCAAACATTTCCAAAATCCCACAAAATGTTGAGTAGAGACCGGTTCACGGACCGGGCGAGAGGGGTGCCGTAAAACCCTTCCCCTCTCGTAACCAAACCCCCGAATCCGAGAAATCTTTGTGATAGGCGCGCAATATCTCAAGATATAAGCGCCTAAGTAGGGCAAATTAGCGCATTAGAGGCGCGATTTATTCCATTTTCCACTTGATGCGGTGCTGTCTTGTGTTTTGGTATTGTTGTGTTTGTTTTGTAGGAAACGGGCCGGGAGAGCACGTAAAGCGGCAACAAGGCAACCGGGCACGTTGGGAACCGGTGGGACCCAAGCAAGGACGAGCAAACAAGCCAAAAGCAATTTTAGAGGCTCGGTATCGATACATGACTTTCTCTGTATCGATACCGTGGGCATCATCTGCGAACAGAATGTCTGGGTATCGATACGGCTAAAAGCCTGTATCGATACCGACTAGCTTAAATGGGCCGGTGATTTTGCCACGTGTTTGGGCTTCGGGAAAGACATAAATACCTCTTTTTGAGGTCGAATTAGGGTTCCAACTTACTTTGTTTTTCTTCGAATTGGGAGCCGACTTTTCCTTTGGAGATTCTACTTTCCGGGTTACTTTTCCATTGAAGTTTTACAGTTTTATTCGCTGATTCTCGCATCGCTTTGGTAATTCTCTGTCCTCTTTACATTAATCTCAGTTCGCGGGAGTTTGTCCGTGTTCTGAGACTCGAATCTTTGTTTTAATTCTTAATCTAGTTTAATAGCATGTTTTATTCCAGAATTTTCTTATCTGTTTTGTTTAATATGAGTGAGTAGTTTTTCAAGTATGGTCACGGGGTGATTAACACGCCGTGGCCAGGGCTGGGTATATTCTTGCTCCGGTTTTCACGATTAAGAATGGAAAAAGCAATTTTAGGTTATGAAAGAACATTTGTTAGACGAATCCGGGCATTGTCGGAGCCCATGTAACGCGGGGAACGGGGGACCAAAACTTGTTCTTCGCTGTACATGGGTAAACGGCGACCGCGATGATTCGCATCTTTCGGGGTATCTTTCTCTCTCTAAAGTCAAATGTTTTGGAACAACGAATGGAGCATGAAATATCCGGACCTGGTCACCGGGTTATGAACCCTACGACCGTACTTCCTTTTAAATAATTTAATCAAAATCAATTTTTCTCTTAATTTAGTTAATTCACCAAACCAAATCACAAAGGGTGGCCACCTAAGAGCCGTGTTAAACATTAGCATCCCGAGTTTTTAGTCAGCACTTTCCACCTTCTCTGTGGATTCGATTCCGGTCTTACCGGGTATTGTGCTACACTGATATCCGCCCTGCGCTTGGGGCAACCCAGTAATTTAGGTATAGGATTTCGGTCAAGCACTTTGGTTCCGTCATGATCAGTGAAATCTTTTTCAAATGGGCAAACGAGTCATGTTTTTATCGGTTTCTCGGGTTCGGACCTCAAATCCGGGTGGCGACTCTAACAATCTTCAATCTTTTCAAACGCCAAAACCGAACCGTTTTCCAGTGGGCCGTCCACAGGTTACTGTTGTATGATTTTGGTATGGAATTGAATTTAGGTACTGGAATAAGCACCAAATTTTTAGTAGAATAAATTGTGGTACACAACATTCGAAGAATGCAATAAAAGGTGAAACATAAATAGCAGGGAAAAATGCTATAGAAATTATACATTAAGTAGCAGGTTTAATATGCTATAGAAAATGTACAGTTAATAGCATTTTCAGAATGTTATTAAACATAGACAAAAAAAAAAGCTGTGAAGGAATGCTATGGAAACATGAAAAAGAAGGTGGAAAACGCTATATTTGATAACAAAATATAGCATGCCAAAAATGCTATGGAAAGTCTCAGACTTTTTATAGCACCGGCTACCACAAAGTTTGCTGAAATGCTATATATACCATTCTATAGCATTTTTGGCATGCTATAGAAACTTACTTTTGTTGTAGTGCTGTCAGGGTTCTTTTTCGGATTATTTGGAAACCCTATTTTTTCAGAGATGAAGACCATACTGGATTTTTTGAGTAATCACTCCATCTTTTTCATAGTTCAAGTAATATCATTGGTAACCTCATAAATGGAAAAATAATTGTGTGATTCTAGAACATTGTTACATAGTGTTAATTTTAACACCCTTCTCTATCACATATTCATGTTATGAGGCTCAATTCTAAACGTATGATTTTCACCTAAATATTGATGAAGAAAGATGTTAAGGCACAGCGACCACTAAATAATTACTACTTATGACTAAACCTTCCTTTACTCAACTTTAACCTCTCAACTATCATGTATTTACGTAAATTAGTGGACCAGTGACCATCCTTCGAGACTGGGCTTTTGAGCAGCGTAAATTGTTAGAGCATCTCCAACGGCATACTAAAAAAGAAAAACATAGTTTTGGCATTTGGATACTCAAAAAAGGCTCACAATGCCATTTGGATAAATACTCAAAGTTAGCAACATTTTTTTATAAATACTCAAATTTTGGCATTTGGATACTCAAAATTACCGACATTTTTCCAACAATCAAACTTGGATACTCAAAACTACCAACATTTTCTGTTCTATTGATTATGGACAAAAACAAACCATTATAAAGCTTCACATTGCTAACTTTAAAACCCACATTAAATGAATATCTAAGACGTGATGTGACAACATTTGAGTATTCACATTTAAGTATGTCATTGGTGATACTCTTAGTAAGAGTTCTTTTGTCAACTTTGGGGTGACCATGGATCAGATTAGTCCGGTTTTGTAGTAAACTAAGAACTAAATCACTATCTACGGATTAAGAATTTGGAGAACAAAACCAACACATAAAATTTATATAACCAAACCAAATTCAAGCATTTAAAACTTTGGTTGTTCTCAGAATTCTTTTTTTTTGATAGGCAGTTCTCAGAATTCTTTTCAATAATATCAAAGTGCTTTTGTAAAGAACGCAGCTAGGGGTACACCCCAATTTGCAATAAAATCAAAACCCCACGCTTTTTCGGGGATCTTTTGGGTGATAAACGAGTGATCGAACCGTTCATTATTCTTAAAACATTTTTCGAGGGCCCACAAAAATCAGCTCAATCGGACGGTTAAAGTGCTTGAACCAAAATCTCACCGTTTCAAATTAAAACTTTTAATTTGAAACGGTGAGATTTTGGTTCAAGCATTCTTTTCAATCCGATTGAGCTGAAGTCGGAATTTGTTTTTAAGAATAATTTGGTTACTACAATCTTTCATGCTGTACCCCAGGTTTTCCGTTTTGTAAATGAATCTAATACTACAATCTTACAGCTATACTGTTATGGGATATTTATGGTGGTTGAGATCTTGGATGCGGTGGCAGTAAACATGGTAAGTGTTCTACTTCTACACGTACGTGATTAACAGTAACACGCGTGGGTTGGTTGGCCAATTACGGGTAAGCTGTTACACCCACGTGGCCCAATCGCGTCGCTCCACTTTTCATACAGGTGATGTCCGGTCTTCACTTGAGTAGGTTGGAGTCTGTGTTGTTGTGCCTGCACAATTGAAAAATTTTGGGTACCTACCGGGTACCACGTGGCCGTGCCGAGCACAATCTAGGCAGTCCAAAAGTGTTTTGGGCGGCCGAGATCGATTCCCTCTGATCACCCGGACACTCTCTCTCCTCTTTTTCTCTCTCCTATTCCGGCCCGTTGGATTGCATTTTGGACGGTTGAGATTGCCGAGCGGGTGCCACGTGGGCAATACCCGCTCGGTACTGAAAAATTTCTCGCACAATTGATTCAGCCACCTGATTGGGAATATTAATTCGGATGAATTTTCGATTAAAATGAACTCAGATTCACTTAAAAGATTATGTTTGTAAGTTACAAGTTATCTGATGTAACATTAAAACTCGACATTTATTTTGTTTATTCGATGTAAGATAGACTTGTACACACATCCTAACAAGGGGATGGCTTATTTGCGGTGGAAGTACTGTACCTCGTGATTGAGGTTTATGTTGGTCTATCCCAATACTACAAAAATGATCGGAATTGTTCACATTAAAAATCTTGTAGAGACCATAAACCATGCAAAAACTAATTGTGATAAGTGGATTTTTATAGTTTGATTAGTTTTTATAATAGACCGGCCATAAGCCGTGCAAAAATATATCCATTTTTATTCGTACCTCAACTCTATTATTTTTTAACCCATTAGGTTTTGTACTTCATTTTAAATAATAGACCATAAGTCATTATGCAAAATCTAATCCATTTTTTAGCCCTTAGGTTAAATAATAGACCATAAGCCATGCAAAATCTAATTCATTTTTTAGCACTTAGGTGCCAGGAGAAAGGACAGATGTTGCAGCTTGGCATGGCTGCCCATGCTCCATTCACTCACCTCCCATCCAATTTCTGGCGGAAAATAACTCTAAGAAGCTTCTTTTGTGCCTATAAAAGGAAGCCTAGGTCTTGATTTTCAACACACCACAAAAATTTCCAAGAAATCCTCGCTAGAAAAACCCTTGTTTTCCATTGTCTTGCTCTTGCAAAACCCTTTCCTAAATCCAAAATTCGTTTCCAAATATTAGCCACAAAAATCCCAAAAATAATAGTCCTAAGCCTACGTTCCGAAATTACCTAAAACCTAGCTTTTAATCCAAGTTTTTCGAAGCATTAGTTAAATAACGTGCTTTTCGCGGCGAATGGAGTTATACTCGCCGAATTCGTGATTTTGAGGGGAGCATCCGGACGTTGATCAAAAGAAGTTCAGTCTTCGCCTATTTTCTCTTTTTCGGTAATATTTCTTTCTATAAATCTAGCCTCATGCATCGTTAATTTTATTTATTTTTCCTTGTTCCCTCTCCCGTAATTGTCTAAATCACTCTAAATCTTCTTTTAAAATCCCATAGTTATGAGTAGAGACTAATCATTTTGATTAGGCGGGATGGGTGCATTTTTCAAATAAAACCGTCTCATCCCGTAACTTAGCTCCCGAACCAAGATCACTCTGGTTATGACGGACCGGTTGTCTCGAATTTTGTATGTTGAATTCGGTTGGTTGGTTAACCTTAAAATCAAGTGGCGACTCTAACGAACGCGTGTTCTAGTACTTTCAAGGTTTCTCGCGGAGGTCACGGGTGCCCACACTAAGCCTTGGCTGATGCATATTTTGACAAACAACATTGACAGGAAAAGCAATCTCAAGGCGAGTTAAGGTCAAGTATTGTAGAGACCCCACCACAGACTTGAAAAATTGCACATCATGGAATAAAGGATAAGAAGGATCAACTGGAACTTAATTTAGTAGAGGTAGGAGATGGAATGGCCTTACAGTACGTCCTCCATCCCTGTCTTTTTAAGAAGGTCAGATGCATACTTTGACTGTGAAAGAAACAGACCAGTAGAAGCAGAAGTAACTTCTAAACCCAGAAAATAGCTCAAATTGCCCAGATCCTTCATGGCAAATTTAGAACTAAGAGTGGCAATAAGTGAAGTAATAAACTGGGAATCAGACCCTGTGATTATAATATCATCTACATAGATCAGAACCAAAGTAATAGCTGATGCAATTTGAAGCACAAACAGAGATGTATTTGCCTTGCTAGGAACAAAAGCAAGCTCAATCAGATAAGAGGAAAACATTGCAAACCAAGCCCGTGGAGCTTGTTTTAAGCCATACAAGGCCTTAGTTAACTTGCAGACATAAGAAGGATGTGTAGGATCTTGATAGCCCAATGGTTGCCTCATATAAACAGTGTCAATTAGAACTCCATGCAAGAAGGCATTGGACACATCCAACTGCCTTAAAGGCCAGTGACTATTAACTACCAAACTGAGAACAATCCTCAGAGTTGGATGCTTTATAACAGGACTAAAGATTTCAGTGTAATCCAAGCCCTCAGTTTGTTTTTTGCAAGGCAAAGAAATTTTATTAATCAAAGAAACGCGAGTTACAATGATTAAAAGGAACCAAGATAGCGGCATCACAACGCAAGAGAGCATCCCAACTAGGTTGGCACCCACTCAAGCGACAATCATATGCCACTTGGACCCAAGAGATTGATAAGACATCAACCGAAAATAAATACACAGAACTACAATAACCAACCCTGATTCAGAAGATAAAAAAGACAGCCCAGCTCCCTTCCATGATGTAGAGCATCAGAACCTCACAAAAAAACATGGAGAATCTCCAGCATGTAGCAGCAAACCATTGATAGCAGCAGTAAAGAAGGGCAAAACCAGTGATGGGCAAACAACATTGGGGCAGCAGTAGCAAAATATGATATCCAATATAAACCAAAACAACATGGTAGCAACTCCAGAATGATCAAAACTTCAGAAACTCCAGAAATGGCAGCAGCAAAGATAAACAATCAGCAGCATCAAGTGGGAACTCCAAAGACAAAACAGCATCATAATGAAGGTTCCAAATGTTATGAGCTACATCAGCAAACTGAAACCATATCATACTCCCAAACATGAGGAGCGATAGCAGCAATAGAAACCAAGATGCTACAAGATATCAGCTTTCCCAAGTGTGTTGGAAAATCCCAGAGAAGAGCAATTGCAGAAAGTAGCAACCAAATACCAAAGTGGTGCCTATCAATAAAATAATGCAGCCCCAGCAAGCCCTCAGTTTGTTGATTTCCATTAGCCACTAATCTAGCTTTATATCGTGCAACAGAACCATCAGAGTGTCTTTTTACCTTGTAAATCCATTGACAGCCAATAACAAAACTATGTGAACACCTGACCTGATGAAGCAAACTGAACACCTGACCTGTTATTCAGAGCAAAAGTAGTAGAATTGGGAACAAATGAGGTACCAGAATAACCATTATACTGTGAAGGAGCAATTTGACCACCACTCTAACCATTAAAACCCATTGCAGAAGATCCTTAAAACCCATTCCCAAATCCTCCATATGTAGAGTGCATTCCACTAAACTGTTGCGGTCCATTAAATCCAGAAAACCCACCATTCTAAGAACCATTCCATGGCTGAGAAAAACCACCATTCTAAGAACCATTCCATGACTAAGAGTTAGACCTGCCAGAACCAGTGTTGACAAATGGCGGAGGTTGATAGTTCAGGTTCTGCCTCTGATAACAATTAAAGGCAGTGTGATTGGCCTTTCCACAGATTTGACAAGGAGCTTTTTTATTGTAGTTTCTACCCCCACCTTTGGTTCTATTATCATACCCATTGTTTCTGTTTTGATTAGTGCTAGGCTGAGGATAAAAACTTACATTGGGAGATTGATACATCTGAATAGGAGAACTCATAACGGTAGATGTTCCTTTATTATTCGAATTAGAAGAATTTCCCTGAGCAAAGGAATTTCCTACAGGATTTGTAACAAACACTTTGGCAGCATTGGATGATTCTTGCTTATGAATCTGAATTTCCTTAGAATGAAGAATTGTAGTTAACTCCTCAAAGGATACATCGCCTCTAGTCCTTATAAAAGTTTTCAGATTCCGGAATTCTTCAACAGGTAAGCCATTCAAGGCATAGAATACAAGATCATCATCATCCACATGATGACCTACAGCCTCTAGTTGATGAGCATGAGTACAAATTTCATCAATGTATGCATCCATAGATCCAGTCTTAGTCACATTATATAACCTACTTTTGAGTTCATGAATGTGAGACTTGGACATTGAATTGAATCTCTGTTCCAGTGATTTCCAGACATCAAAGACATGACTAAACCCTAACACATGAGGTAAGGTGGTTGCAGAAAGACTCACAGTCAAACAAGACAAGAGTTGATTGTCAATCAATGTCCAAAGAGTGAAATCAGGATTCACCACAGTATTATTCGAAGCATCTACAATCGTAGAATTAGGGCAAACAACCGTACCTTCCAAGAATCCAATATAGCCATTAGCACGACATGCATTTAAAATTTGAGTTCTCCAGAGAAGGTAATTACCAGTATCAAGATGTATGTTCACCAAGGAACTAAAATTCGACACCAGAAATGCAAGTGTTGGTGGAATCAAAGCAGTAGATGAAGTAGACGATGAAGATGACGAAGCTGCAGAGGTAGCCATTTGAGGAAATCAAACGTGATTCTTCAAGATTTGAAGATTGATGTGTTTGATTCTTCAGGATCGATGTACTCGACTTTCGTCTCAACGCTCTGATACCATATCAAATATCAAGATGAAGAAGATAGAAGAAAATATATGTAAAATTGAATTGCATTCCATTTCTTTCATTAGCCTCAAACTGAAGCAGTTCTTCTCTATTTATACAAGAGAATGACGAAAAACAAATTAATGCACTCTTCCTATTGGTTGACAAGATAGCTCATGGATTACTGATGTGTCACATATGCAACTAACTTGTAACTAATTGGCCTGAGTGTGCCTTAGTGTGCTTGTTTAACCTCTTTAACAGAGAGAAGCATCATCCTCCCCATCAGAGAGCTTATCTTCTTCTATCCAGGGGCGATGCCAACAGAGGAAGACTGGGGTCAATTGAACCCAGTCAATAGAAATTTGTCAAAAACTACCGAGTAGTATTTTTTTTTGTATGAATGTCAAATAGGCACTTGACACCACTTAAAAATGCCATTGAGCCCACATAGGCCATGGAAATGCTTCAAACTCCTTCGTAAGTTTAACACTTCTGTCTGAAATCTGACTCCTAGTTGTACTTCTTTCCTTTCAAAGTTCTCAGTGGACAGCTATAAGCCTATAACACAACTATTATATAATCAAAGGACAAGATTAACCTCAATTTCTTCATAAAATAACAAAACCACCTTGTCAAATAGTTCAATAAAGTTCGTTTTTTTTTATGGAAAATGCTAACATGTGACAAATAGCTAGGCACACGTTAAGATTAAAAAAGTATATTGAAATTTGTAAAAAATGTACAAGAATATGTGAAAGTATATTAAAAATGTAAAAAATGTATTGGAGTGTGTGTTTTTTCGTTAGTGTGTGTTTAAAGTGTGCTCATTGGGGACACGTTAACAAGACCAATATACTTTCTTTTCTTTTTTTGTACTGCACTTTTATGTGCAATCTTTTCACTAGAAGTAAAAAAAAAGGGGTGTGAAAATCATTACCCTATGAAAATACATTTTTCTTCTAAATTGGCAAGTGCAGATTTATTTTTTAGATATACTATAGTAGACAAGGACATAATTAACAAGTTTCACTTTGCTGCGAAATTTTTGAATGACACCGCTAATCGAAGTTTCTGGAGTCGCCACTGCTTCTATCTCCGCATAATTCTTCAAAGCTTTCTCCCAATCACCAAATTTTCATGGAAGATTTGGTCCATAATTCTGGATTGGTGGCATTTTAGTTGGATAATTAATCCAAGGAACTATGAGTTTGGTGGTTTTCCAGCAGTTTCACAGAACTTGGAAAACTGCTAGCATGTGTGGGAATGTTGTTTCTATATGCGGTTTTATGTTCAATGAGGACTGCATGAAATGATTTCATCATCAACAATAGAGATGCAGATTAGTCAATGGCTTCGAGATCGAGTTACACAGTGGTGTACTTCGAAGGATATCTTGATAAAAATTTAGGGGCATTTTTATCATCTAATTCTTCATTAGAAGTAAATTGACGTGGAAGAAACAATAGGAATCACTATAGCATAATGTGTTACCTTTTTATTTTCTTTTCAGCTTTTTAACCCACGATAAGCGAGAAAATATATGGATCATCTTGTGACAGGCATAATAATAGCCCTCCGCTAGTTCACAGTGGTAGTGGCAGAGAGAGATTGTAAGAACCATACTCTGGAGTTTACTCGTATATATTGGCAATTCTGTATGACAAAACACATATTCATATCGAGTTGTAATTTTATTATTAGAGTGTCTATTTAGATGTGGAAGGAAATCAATATGTAATTTTTTTTATTGCAGTCTTTGTTTTGATGTAATTCAAGAAACTTGATCCAGTAACATACGAGCTACACATTAAGCAAGTGGGTTGCCTTCAGTAACATGCTCAAGCAACTCCGAACCTGCTCAAGCACATTTTGAAGCTTATAAATATAACTTTGGCTAGGGTTTTTAGGAGACAACTTGGCTAGCACTCATATTTTCCATCTCCAAACATCTGTGGCGGCTAGGGTTTATAAATCTCGAAGAACTTCAAAGATTGATTAATTCTCCAAGCCAAGAAATCATGAGAGATTTTTACATCAACATCATCGTTCTTTAGGTTAAGCCCTTTCGTGGAGTTCGAAAGGCAAAGGATTGGAAGGCTTGTGTGATTCAAGGCTTTGGTGATCATGATCACTGGGTGCAGTGTACGTGTGACTCGGCAGGTGGTACTTAGAACGTTGTGAGGATTTACTTCGTTTGGATAGGTATATCTGTAACTTCATAATGATTATAGTGATTTGATTCCTTCCCGTGATTTTTACCCATTCAGGGGTTTTCCACGTATATCGTGCATTTATCTGTTTGGTTGCTTGTGTGATTTGTGCTGGGTAACTTGTTGATGCGCATTCATACTGTTAGGGTTTTTTTTTACGGATTATTAGGAAACCCTAGTTTTTTAGGAGAAGAAGACCATACTGGATTTTTTGATTAATTACTCCATCTTTTTATAGTTTAAGTAATAGCGTTGGTAACCTCATAAATGGAAAATAATTGTATGATTCTATATCAATGTTACATAGTGGTAATTTTAACACCCTTCTCCATCACATAGTCATCTTATGAGGCTCAATTCTAAACGTATGATTTTCTCCTAAATATGTGATGAAGAAAGATGTTAATGCACCACGACCACTAAATAATCACTATTTATGACTAAGCCTTCCTTTACTCAACTTTACCCTCTCAACTATTACATGTTTTTTAAAGATTTTTTGAAAGTAAAGAACAGCCGCTTGTTTTATCTGAATAGGATCATCAATCATCGTCCCATCCCATTCAAGAACACCAATGAAATTCCTTCTGTATCTGTTGTTAGCCATTATCTGAAAGATTTTGCTATTTCTATCTCCCAATTTAATCCACCTGTATCTTGATTTTTGTTTCCATAATGACTCCCTCAGTTTCTCCTTCTCCCAGAATTCCAGTCTACAATTGTTCCTTTCCTCTTTTTCCAGAACAGAGAGAGGACCTTCTTCAGCTTTCAAATCCAACTGGTGCAATTTTTCCTTAAGTTCATCCACCCTAGAGTTTAGGTGTAACACCCCGAGTTATTTCAAAAATATTTGATACCTTTTCACGTGATGCTAGCGGACCTATTGATATGCTCATATATGCGGGGTACGGTTTGAGGTGTTTGTGAGACTCAAATTATGGAAAGAGGGAAAGAAGAGAAATGTGATTTTCTTAAGTGTTGGGCTTAAAGCTAATGGCTATGTAACTTGGAGGGGTCAAAGTGTAATTTGGGCATCAGATATTTTATTTCTTTTCCTTCTTATTGGGCTGATTGTAATCAGAGAGGAGAGAGGGGTAGACTTTGCCTGGAAGGAGAGAGAGACCGAAAGAAGAAGAAGAAGAAGAAGAAGAAGAAGAAGAAGAAGAAGAAGAAGAAGAAGAAGAAGAAGAAGAAGAAGAAGGAGGAGGAAGAAAAAATTGGGGAAAACCCAAAATTGAGGTGGTGAAATCGTAAGAATGGTCGTGGTTATGCTTTCAGTGCGTGGAGGTTAAGTTGATAGCAGAGTTTGTCCTTTCGTGGCAGGTGAGAATGTACAGCCTCTATAATAAATAGAAATGTGTGGTGTTTTCAAATGTGTTGTGTGATTATTACTGTTTTGAAAACTCTCTCCTTATGTTTTGGTTGTATATGTTAGAAGTATTGTGTTTGGATGGATTAAATGAATTTAGTGATGGATCAAATGATTTTTGGTGGGTGGAAAGAGAATGTTTTATGCCTCTTGTGCCAATGTTTAGTTTGCAAGGTTGGCAACTTGCATTCGTGGGCTGTGCCATCTGGCTGTGTGCCAGCATTTTAGCCAAAAAGTTGCAAGGTTGGCATCTTGTAGCGTGGGCTGTGCCAATATTTTTAGTTTGCAAGGTTGGCAACTTGCATTCGTGGGTCTGTGCCAAATGTGAGCAAAGGTGCAAGCTTAGTTCTTGCTTTCTCGTGTGGATTGCACCTACCATTGGTGATAAAGAATGGCCCTCGTCACCGCCACTATATGTGAGCTCGTGAGCGAGGTAACGGTATACTGCGTCATAACTCCCGGTCGTGAGGTAGACGACTCGTTGGCACATTGGGTAAATTGATATGATATTATTTTATACCGTGAAAGAAAATGTGAAATATTTTGCAAAAACTTGCAGAGGTGTATTGATGAAATGGGCGGTGGGCCGTGTTTTTTTTTGAGCCAGTAGGGGTTGTGTTTCTTTTTAGATGGGTCGGTGGGCCGTGTTTTGAGATGAGCGGTGGGCGGTATTTTTGAAATAAATATGGTGGGCTGTGTTTTTGAGATAAAAGTGTGGGTGTGATGTTTAAAAGCGTGATCCATCTAAATTGTTTAAGCAAACGTGTTGGTGTGTGTTTATGCTTCGATCCATCTAAATACTTATCATTTCTATTTATTATGTTGCTAAGGTACATTCTCCTGTAACCTTTTTGGTTGTAGATTTTCAGTTGAGCTAGACGTCGGTCCACTACAGTGCCAGAGTGTCCGTCAGGTGTTCCTAGAGGTTGTGTTTTGTGGTTTTGTTAGTCAGTGAGTATTGTGGATAAACAGAATTTTGTGAGGTTGGTGTGGTTGAATATGTGTCAAATACTTTGACTGTACAGTTGTTGGAAAGGTGTGAACATCTGTTTTACTTATGACAATGGAGTTTTGGTGTAATATTATCTTTTGACTGCTTCCGTTGCGAGTTTGAGGTTGAGCTTTGTACAGTATTTTGTGAGTAGCCTAAAAGGCGTACAGGTGGTGACAGATGTCCTATCACTTTGTGCAGGTTTTATCCTGCCAGAGTGGGGTGTGACAGTTTTGGTATCAGAGCTTAGGTTATAGATTCTGTAGACTTTTTGAGAGTATGGCACTTGTGGTGGACCATAGGCGGTGTTGTTTTGAGTTGTTGAGTCTAGGTAAAACCTAGAGTGTCGAGATGAGTTTCACAGTAGTGAGATTAGTGGGTGCATACATACATGTAAGATTCATGCATATATTCATGTTTGTTTTTGTAGCAGCTTGAAAAATGGAAAGTTTTGAAAGAGAAGTGTCATATGTTCTTGTGCCAGTTGGTGTGAAGAGACAAGAGGTGCAACATGAGTAAGTAAATTTGTTTGACCCAAATGCAAGAATGTTAGAGGTTATGATTGGATTGGCAGAGAAATGCTCAGCGTGGTGGTTAAGAATGACATGGTGGATTAATTTGAAGAGTGACTGGCCATCACACTTCAAAACAAACCTTTGATGTCACTCTATTACCACGTGTGGGTGGATGAAGGTGTGTAAAGAAGTACATGAGGTAGAGTAGATGTCGATGTTAAAGAGCGTACTTGTGTATTTATTATGAAAGTGTATGGTTCTGCATTTGATCGGTGTGCTAAGTGCTTAATGTGATCTGAAATGAGGATATGGTGCTGATGTTAAAGAACTTATTGGAACTATTGGTCCTACAAAGGTATAAAAATTAGTTGGAAGATGTGGTACGTATTTTCAATAAGATAGACTGATGATGAGAAAATTGTATACGCATGTTGATTATAACTTTGAGGGCATTGAAGGCAGTGGGATGGATATTGAGGATAATGAATGGAATGGGATATAATATTCGGTCAAAGTACTTGGAGTTTGTAGATAATTTCTATATGGATGACTGGGCTAACGTGGTTCCATGATTTTGTATATCTTTGGCGATTCTTAGTATTGGGCTATTTATTTTCATATATGATTTAGGTGAAGGTTAATTTTTATCTAATTTTGTGAGCACATTCAGGCTAATTTTTATCTGATTCTTGTCAGCACATTGTGGGAGTAACTATCTGTTGTGGTGGTCAATTTGGTTGTGAAGTTAGAGTTGGTCTATCAAAGTTGTGTTGTTGTTCACGGGGTTTTTGGGCAGTCCTACGGATATTGACATGTACACGGAAAAAAAAAAGAGGGGTTATTTGGGGTATTCAACAGGATTTGGACTTTTATCTATCTGTGATATTCAGAATATTGTGAGGGTGTTATGGTTTTTAAGGATAAACTTGAGCATGTGAATTGTCAGAGCTGAGAGGAATCAGGTGTTAGGTGTAGCGGAACGAATTATAAATGGGTTTGGACGAATTGTGATATTGTGGATTGTAGCAGGTGAAGTAGTCAATATTTTATTATGGGTTGGAAGCTTGTTTATAAATGGTGAGGTTGTTATAATGTTCAATTAAAGATTGTTGCTTCATCAGTTAGGGGGCACTTCAAGTGTTATTGATAGCTTTTTGGGATTTATATAGTTATGGAAGTTGCATTGTTGGATATAATGGATCAATGTGTTTTAAGATTGTGTGTATTTAACGGTGAAACTGCTTATTGTTCGAGAACTTGAAACTTGGGGTTTGGTAGAATATCATCTTGGTCATGTATGTGGAAGTATGAATGGTTGCTTGTTGTTTGTTGTGAGAGGATCATAAATGATAAGAAGATTGGGTAAGATTTGGCTCTAGTTGAATTGTTGATCATGATACTGAAGTTATTTTTGTAGTTCTGTTATAGTAAGTGAAAGCATATGACCTTGATATGTAGTGAGTGTAAATTGAGGTTATTTTTGGGTGAAAGATGTTGTATATGGTAACAGTGAACCAAAGGATGTTTGGGTGTTTGTGAATTCTCTAGTGCAATTAACGAGTGTTACGAAATTCGGGAGCAAGAACGAATAAGGTATTTTGATATGTGACCTGTTGAGATGATTAAAATATGTTAGAGCTGCAAATTATTTACTGGTTTGTGTGAAGTTTGTCCTTAGTCCTAAGTATATGATGATACTGAGGAATTTGTGATTCAGAAAGCCTAAATTATTTTATGTTCTAGAGGGAAGTGTTGGAAAAAAAAAGAAACAGAAATGTTTGTGGTTACATTTTGAGAGGTGCAATACACCCAAGGGCAAAACATTTGATTGGTTGGCAACCATGGATTGAGTGGAAACTGTAGTTTGATTACTAAAGTGAGGAACATTAAGCGATCAATTTATGGGTGTTTGTCGTTGAGGCAGAGTTGAACCGGAGTTTGTAGAATTGTGTGCTGCTTGTTTACAGTTGAGTATGGAATATAATTGGCATTCTTGAATGATAGATAAACAATGGGGTTCCTCCTCAGAAATTTGGTGGTTTGTTGGACAGATAGAATGTTTAGAGTGTCTGAGAAAGTGGAAGAAAAAAAAGAGTTTTGGGAAAGCTAGTGGTTGTGCAGATGATATTGTTAATATTCAGGGATAAAGTTGAGTTTGAGCGGAAAAAAAAAATTGATTGTGAGGACGATGTCTAAGTGGTCAAAAAATTCGTGAGGCGTTATGAGGAATGTTGAATTTGGTTTGATGAGGTGACATGTGTTTGGGAAATTGATTAGAATTTCTGAAGGAGCTTAAATATTTTATCTTGTTACAGTTCTTTGGGTCAAGTTTATTGTGTTGAAATTTATTGAGAAGGCGAATTGAAAAATTGGGTAACTAAAGTATTATTCGTGCTATGTGGAGAAACTACGAGAAATTTTGTATATGGGATCAAGTATTGTGCTCTAAAATAATTTCGTTGGGAAAATGTTGTGGAGAGTTCATTAGATTGAGCAAGGTATTTGGGGAAGTGCGAAGTAATGCAGAAAATTATTTGATAATGGGAAGCAAAATTTCGAGGACGAAATTTCATAAGGTGGGGAGAATTGTAACACCCCAAGTTATCTCAAAAATATTTGATACCTTTTCACGTGATGCTAGCGGACCTATTGATATGCTCATATATGCGGGGTACGGTTTGAGGTGTTTGTGAGACTCGAATTATGGAAAGAGGGAAAGAAGAGAAATGTGATTTTCTTAAGTGTTGGGCTTAAAGCTAATGGCTATGTAACTTGGAGGGGTCAAAGTGTAATTTGGGCATCAGATATTTTATTTCTTTTCCTTCTTATTGGGCTGATTGTAATCAGAGAGGAGAGAGGGGTAGACTTTGCCTGGAAGGAGAGAGAGACCGAAAGAAGAAGAAGAAGAAGAAGAAGAAGAAGAAGAAGAAGAAGAAGAAAGAAGAAGAAGAAGAAGAAGAAGAAGGAGGAAGAAAAAATTGGGGAAAACCCAAAATTGAGGTGGTGAAATCGTAAGAATGGTCGTGGTTATGCTTTCAGTGCGTGGAGGTTAAGTTGATAGCAGAGTTTGTCCTTTCGTGGCAGGTGAGAATGTACAGCCTCTATAATAAATAGAAATGTGTGGTGTTTTCAAATGTGTTGTGTGATTATTACTGTTTTGAAAACTCTCTCCTTATGTTTTGGTTGTATATGTTAGAAGTATTGTGTTTGGATGGATTAAATGAATTTAGTGATGGATCAAATGATTTTTGGTGGGTGGAAAGAGAATGTTTTATGCCTCTTGTGCCAATGTTTAGTTTGCAAGGTTGGCAACTTGCATTCGTGGGCTGTGCCATCCGTGCAAAGCATTTTAGCCAAAAAGTTGCAAGGTTGGCATCTTGTAGCGTGGGTGTGCTAATATTTTTAGTTTGCAAGGTTGGCAACTTGCATTCGTGGGTTGTGCCAAATGTGAGCAAAGTGCAAGCTTAGTTCTTGCTTGCTTTCTGTGGATTGCACCTACCATTGGTGATAAAGAATGGCCCTCGTCACCGCCACTATATGTGAGCTGTGAGCGAGGTAACGGTACCGTCATAACTCCCCGGTCGTGAGGTAGACGACTCGTTGGCACATTGGGTAAATTGATATGATATTATTTTATACTTTGTGAAAGAAAATGTGAAATATTTTGCAAAAACTTTGCAGAGGTGTATTGATGAAATGGGCGGTGGGCCGTGTTTTTTAGACGAGCGGGAGGGCTGTGTTTCTTTTTAGATGGGTCGATGGGCCGTGTTTTGAGATGAGCCGGTGGGCGGTATTTTTGAAATAAATATGGTAATGTGTTTTTGAGATAAAAGTGTGGGTGTGATGTTTAAAACGTGATCCATCTAAATTGTTTAAGCAAACGTGTTGGTGTGTGTTTATGCTTCGATCCATCTAAATACTTGTCATTTCTATTTATTATGTTGCTAAGGTACATTCTTCTGTAACCTTTTTGGTTGCAGATTTTCAGTTGAGCTAGACGTCGGTCCACTACAGTGCCAGAGTGTCCTTCAGGTGTTCCTAGAGGTTGTGTTTTGTGGTTTTGTTAGTCAGTGAGTATTGTGGATAAACAGAATTTTGTGAGGTTGGTGTGGTTGAATATGTGTCAAATACTTTGACTGTACAGTTGTTGGAAAGGTGTGAACATCTGTTTTACTTATGACAATGGAGTTTTGGTGTAATATTATCTTTTGACTGCTTCCGTTGCGAGTTTGAGGTTGAGCTTTGTACAGTATTTTGTGAGTAGCCTAAAAGGCGTACAGGTGGTGACAGATGTCCTGTCACTTTGTGCAGGTTTTATCCTGCCAGAGTGGGGTGTGACATTAGGTTACCAAACTCAGACTGATTCCAACTTTTAATACTTTCCTTCACCTTTTTAAGCTTCTGCATAATCTTGAACCCTGCAAAGTTGCTTCTCCGGTTGCTTGCCCATCCAAATAATTCACCAGATTCCCAACATTCCTTCAAAATTTGCATGCATTTAGGATGAGATAGCCAAGCGTTGAAGAACCTGAAAGGTTTTGGACCCCAATTCTTCTCTTCATCACTTATCATAATTGGGCAATGATTAGAAATTACTCTTGGCAGACCCCATTGAAAAATTTTAAATTTCTCAAGCCAATCTTGTGACAGCACAAATCTATCCAGCCTTGACTGGATGTTGTACTCCTGAAAATTAGACCATGTGAATCTTCTACCTAGCAATGGAATGTCCCTGACTTCAATTTCAATTAGGAACTCTTGGAATTCTCTCATACCCCTGTCCATTCTGGTACATCCAAGTCTTTCGCCTATTGATCTGATTTCGTTGAAATCCCCACCTAAACACCATGGTAACTGCCATCTTTCTTTCAGCACAACCAGTTCCCTCCAGAATTACTCTTCTATTGACATAGTTATTCGGGGCATAAATATTAACAAGGATACATGGAAAATTAGAACCAAACACACCTCTAACAAGAATGTAATTTCTTGATATTATAACTTCCTCAACTGAGAACCTTTGAGTTCCACATTGACAGAATTCCACCAGAGAGACCCTCTGCATTTGCGACTACATAATCCACTTCAGCATCAAACCATAGCTTCCTAATTTGAAAATCATCTACCTGTTCCATTTTTGTTTCCTGAATGAAAATAACATCTGATTTTCTCTCCAATATTAGCTTAGTCACAAACCTCTTCTTGACCAAACTTGACATGCCCCTTACATTCCACGAAATTATTTTCATTGT
Source organism: Vaccinium myrtillus (assembly GCA_016920895.1). Taxonomy (NCBI): domain Eukaryota; kingdom Viridiplantae; phylum Streptophyta; class Magnoliopsida; order Ericales; family Ericaceae; genus Vaccinium; species Vaccinium myrtillus. The sequence goes on along the minus strand of CM029280.1, from coordinate 16,356,044 downwards.
TTACACTTAACTAAAAGCTATCCAGCACAGAGTAGCTTTAGTCCTGTCTTTGAGCCAACCTGCTTATGACCACATCATCTGTCTCATGGTATACCACCCCAAGCCTTTTACTGACATTTACGTAAACTATTACATGTTTACGTAATCTTAATTACTATCTTGTCTCAAAATGTAAGTGAAGTCGGGCTCTTTTCACCTTTTCCCTTCTTTCTCTCTTATGTACCCTTCTTAAATTTATGATCAACAACTTGTAAACGAAAATTTACTTATTTTACACATGAAAATGATTACGTAGATTATTAATTTTTTGAAACATATGATTTTTTTTTCTTCGTAGCTACTTTAAGATAATGTGGAAGTAAAACACTTTTTAAAAAAGGATCTTGAAGAAATCGTACAAACAAAAATTAATTATGCTTTTTAAATTCTTAAAAAGAAATTGTTATGGGTTTTTTTTTTTTATAAAAGCATGTGTTAGATTTGTGTCCACACTGATGAAGGTTTCTGGCTACGCAACGGTGGGGTTAGTTCCCCTATGACATTAGGTGCTACTTGGCTACTTGCCAACCATGTTTCGGAAGATGGGCCCATCAAGCTTGAAATTAGTGGACCAGTCCCCATCCTTGGAGACTAGGCTTTTGAGTAGCATAAATTGTTAGAGCATCTCCAATGGCATACTCAAAAAGAAAAATACTCAAATTTTGGCATTTGGATACTCAAAAAAAGCTCACAATGGCATTTGGATAAATACTCAAAGTTAGCAACATTTTTTATAAATACTAAAATTTTGGCATTTGGATACTTAAAACTACCAACCTTTTTCCAATAATCAAACTTGGATACTCAAAACTACCAACATTTTCCCTTCTATTGATTATGGAAAGCTTCACATTGCTAACTTTAAAAACCCATTAAATGAATACTCAAGAGGTGAAAACTTGAGTAGCACTCATATTTTCCATCTCCAAACATCTGTGGCGGCTAGGGTTTGTGAATCTCGAAGAACTTCAAAGATTGATTGATTCTCTTAGCCAAGAAATCATCTTCGAGAGGTTTTCACATCAACATCATCGTTCTTTAGGTTAAACCCGTTTGTGGAGTTCGAAAGGCAAAAGATTGGAAGGCTTGTGCGATTCAAGGCGTTGGCGATCAAGATCATTGGGTGCAGTGTACGTGTAACTCGGCTGGTGATACTTAGAATGTTGTGAGGATTTACTTCATTTGGATAGGTATATTTGTAATTGCACAATGATTATAGTGATTCGATTCTTTCCCGTGGTTTTTACCCATTCAGGAGTTTTCCACGTATATCGTGCATTTATCTGTTTGGTTGCTTGTGTAATTTGTGTTGGGTAACTTGTTGATTCGCGTTCATAGTGTTAGGGTTCTTTTTCACGGATTATTACGAAACCCTGTTTTTTCAGAGATGAAGACCATACTAGATTTTTTGAGTAATTACTCCACTCTTTTTTATAGTTCAAGTAATATCATTGGTAACCTCATAGATGGAAAGTAGTAATTATGTGATTCTAAAACACTGTTACGTAGTACTAATTTTAACACCCTTCTCCATCACATTTTCATGTTATGAGGCTCAATTCTAAACATATGATTTCAACCTAAATATGTGATAGAGAAAGATGTTAAGACACCACGACCGCTAAATAATTACTACTTATGACTAAGCCTTCCTTTACTCAACTTTAACCTCTCAACTATCAGGTGTTTATGTAATCATAATTACTATCTTGTCTCAAAATGTAAGTGAAGTCGGACGCTTTTCACCTTTTCCCTTCTTTCTCTCTTACGTAACCTTCTTAAATTTATGATCAATAACTTGTAAACGAAAATTTACTTATTTTACACATGAAATGATTACGTAGATTATTAATTTGTTTGAAACATATGATTTTTTTTTCTTCGTAGCTACTTTCAGATAATGTGGAAGTAAAACACTTTTTTTTTAAACAAGGATCTTGAAGAAATCGTACAAACAAGAATTAATTAATTATGTGTTTTAAATTCTTAAAAAGAAATTGCTATGGTTTGTTTTTTTTTTTTTTTAAAAGCATGTGTTAGATTTGTGCCCACACTGATGAAGGTTTCTGGCTACGCAAAGGTGGGGTTAATTCCCAGTAACATTAGGTACTACTTGGCTACTTAATTGCCAACAATATTTTGGAAGATGGGCCTATCAGGCTTGAAATTAGTGGACCAGTCCCCATCCTTGGAGATTGGGCTTTTGAGCAGCGTAAATTGTTAGAGCATCTCCAATGGCATACTCAAAAAGAAAAATACTTAATTTTTTGCATTTGGATACTCAAAAAAGGCTCACAATGGCGTTTGGATAAATTCTCAAAGTTAGCAACATTTTTTATAAATACTCAAATTTTGGCATTTGGATACTCAGATCTACCAACATTTTCCATTCTATTGATATTATGGACAAAAATAAACCATTATAAAGCTTCACATTGGTAACTTTAAAAACTCATTAAATGAATACTCAAGAGGTGATGTGGCAACATTTGAATATTCACATTTGAATATGTCATTCGTGATACTCTTAGTAAGAGTTCTTTTGTTAACTTTGGGGTGACCATGGATCAGATTAGTCCGATTTTGTGGTAAACTAAGAACTAAATCACTATCTACGGATTAAGAATTTGGAAAACCAAACCTACCCATAAAATTTATAGAACCAAACCCAATTCAAGCATTTGAAACTTTGGTTGTTCTCAGAATTCTTTTCAATAATATCAAAGTGCTTTTGTAAATGAATCTAATACAATCTTGCACCTCTACTGTTATGGGATATTTATGGTGGTTGAGATCTTGGATGTGGTGGCAGTAAACATGGTAACTGTTCTACTTCTACACGTACGTGATTAACAGTAACACGTAAGGATGCGTGGGTTGGCCAAACGGGTAAGCTGTTACACCCACGTGGCCCAATCGTGTTGCTCCACTTGTCATACAGGTGAGGGCCGGTCTTCACTTGAGTAGGTTGGAGTCTGTGTTGTTGTACACACATCCTAACAAGGGGATGGCTTATTTGCGGTGGAAGTACTGTACCTCCTGATTGAGGTTTATGTTGGTCTTTCCCGATACTACAAAAATTATCGGAATTGTTCACATCAAAAATCTTGTAGAGACGATAAACCATGCAAAAACTAATCCATTTGTCTTGTGATAAGTGGATTTTTTTTTTTTTTTTTTGATAACCGAGGAACAGCCCTACAATAGGCCACTAATTGGACCCACTGCACGACCCAAACCTCGGAGGGAGCTGGCGCAACCCACACCAGTCACGGCCCCCCCGCTTAGCACAGGTACTCACCCTGTGGGGAATCGAACATCTGACCAAAGGGACTACCCCTAAAGTCAGACACTCGCCCTAACCACTGGGGCAACTCCTGGGTGTGTGATAAGTGGATTTTTATAGTGTGATTAGTTATTATAATAGACCATAAGCCGTGCAAAAATATATCCATTTTTATTCATACCTCAACTCTATTATTTCTTAACCCATTAGGTTTTGTACTTCATTTTAAATAATAGACCATTAGTCATGCAAAATCTAATCCATTTTTTAGCCCTTAGGTTAAATAATAGACCATAAGTCATGCAAAATCTAATTCATTTTTTAGCACTTAGGTGCCAAGAGAAAGGAGATCAAATTAAGTTCAACTCCTACTCTAATGTGTTGATGTAACTATTCTAACTATACTGCATTTCGCCGTGAAAGAAAAAAAAAAAAAAACAACTCTATATGATATGTTCTTCCTTCACCAGCTTAGTTAAAACAATTCAAATGAATTTCTTAGTTAAAAAGTAAAATAGTGAACAATTCCTGAAAAAATATTTCTTAAGATATTGTATCAATTATACATATGTTAAAACAATTTCCAGCCCTACTAGATCCAACATCAGCACCTATTTGAATGCTAATTCAATGCTGATGCTGAATCTAGTATGGCTGGGAATTCTAGTGTGATAGATGTATTTCCCCATGGTTGCTGCTATATGAGTTCAAGTTAATGTCATTGCTTGTTGCTGCTGCATTGAAGGTATCTTGCTGCTAATACATTTGAGGATGATATGGCTGATATTTATCACTGCCATGTTGCTGCTTCATTGGGAAATTTTAGTGCTATGAGGAACACTGGTGGGAAGCACAGCAATCTAGTGATTTGGTGCATATGGGAATTGATTTCTCTTTTCTTCCTTGCTCGGTTGATTCCTAGTTAACCAGTTATTTTTTCCCTTTGAGTCCATGGTGGCAATGATTGTCGCGGGGTGGGGTGCCAACGTTGTTGGGATGTCTCCTTGTGTTGTGATGTTTTTGCCTTGGCTCCTTTTATTATTTGTAATGTGTTTTCAAAGATTAATAAAATCCTTTTTTGCTGTTAAAAAAAAAAAATTAGAGCAAGTCGGTTGATGGATTCTGGTTGCTTCGGAAAAAATGGAGATTATTTTCAAACTTTTATGGCCTAACTCAAATAGTTAGCCCAAGTTACTGAAAGAACACTTTTGATAATATCGAGTTATGATCAGCAATGGCGGAACCAGAAATCTAATCTGACTTGAGCTAATTCATACAAAAATAATTATATGGGCTAACCCATATTAACTTTTTATTGGACAAAAATTTTACGTGTAAATTTTTAGTGTTCTTTTACTTTACCGTCCCCACACTATGTGTAACTCCACCCTTGATGATCAGCACTGATCATAACTTAATTAACCTTGTCAAAAACATATATATTACACATTTGGCAAAATTGATCATCATGAAAGAGTTGTAAAGGAATTTGACTTACAAAACCTAAATATTAATGAAGTGCACGGGCATCCTCGCTTGCACAGTCAAAAGTTAAGCTTCAAAACCAACTCAACTCAACCACTAGAAATCTACAAGTCAAAAAAGAAATAAAAAGATTGCTAACTATGTATGAGCTGGTCTTGACAATTACAACTTAAGTCCTCACGAGCCTAGCTATTTAAGCCCTTCATCCACAAACCCTTGTATACAATTAATCCACCACAATCAAATCAAAAGCCTTTTCAAATGTCTAGTACCCCACTCCTTTTGATGGCGATTATCCACCTTCTCCTCCTCCTTACACCACCAACAACCAACATTACTAGGGTTGCCACCGCCACGAGGCTTCTTGGGTCAAAGCCAGAAGACTATGTGGCTTTCAAGCCCATAGGAAGCCCCGGACAACCCGAGTACTTTGGAAGTGGATCGAACATCAAGAGTTGCTTGCCTAAAGGGTTCCGACACTCTTCTGCGCCAAGCCGGTACATCAATTATGACACTTATGGTTCAACCTTGTGTTCCTCCGGCGATCAAGAAAACCCTACACCATGAGAAATGGTTTTGGGGTAATGCTGAATCTATACGTACCTTTGTTATGTGTGGAAATGAAGACTTTTTATGTCTTCATGTTTTCTTATTTAATTGTTTGTTTCTTTTTTGTTATTAGGAGTGAATATATATCTGTGTGAGATAAACAAGAATACTCATGAATTGTAATAAACACCTTGAAAAGATAATAATATTTCGTATGTTTTAGTAAAATCGAGTACAGGCATTATGGAAAGTACCCTTGATTATATCTTGATATTCCAGGTAAGTAGTCAAATTTCAAGATGTTCGGATATATATGTAGATTGAATGAAAAAATAGAAACTTGTTTCCAATTCTATATAAAGAACGAGATATCGCAACGAAGCATATACTACATTGAAGTACGTACGTTGTCGGCTGCACATACTTTGCTTTTTCTTTTTTCTTTTTTCTTTTTTTATTGCATGCATAATTTTTTTTTTCTTAAAAAAAAACTAACGTTATTTGACTTTGCCGTGTCATGACCTTTACTTCTTTAATCGTTTTCTTCTTTTTTACGAGTATTATTGTAAATGAATTTTTTTGAAATGCTAGCAAGAAGCAATAGTTGACGAACCACATAACCCAAAAATGCGGGCAAAATCTAGAGAAGCGGCTGTTAATGTTGTCAAATGCCCTGCCTTAGAGGGACTAGTGGTGACCACATTGTTTGAGAGGCTAACACTAGAAATGGAATGTGGTGAGAGCCTAGAACCTATTTTTGGGAATCCGGGGGAGACGCTGTGCGGTAGGTGTTGTGCAGCAAAACTACATCGTTTTGCTCATTTTCTTGGTACATCCAAGGACTTTGTTGTGCAGCAAAACTAACTGCGTGTTTTCCTCTCTTTTTCTTTTCTTACTTTTGGAATAAATTATTGTGATTCAACCACAATAATAGATATGTGACTCCTTACCTATTTGGTAGTACCCATTGCCCGGGCCTTAGGAAAGGTTTGAGATTCAGGTCAATGGAGAGGCGTCGATTCCCTTTTGATTGTTAACCTACTAATTCCTCTCTATTCCCCACCAATATATACAATATTGGTGAAAAACAAACCCACAATTATAGATTTGAATCATAGTGTTGCCATGAAATGATCAAAGAGTCGGCCTAAAATCTATTAGCAACAAAGCAGCCCAAAATCAGGCCCATTGGATCAAATTGGATGGTGATTTTTTGGTTGTGGATTGGGCCTTTGACATTGGTTAGAAATCGTACAAGTCAGGTTGTTAAACTAAGGAGACAATAAAGAGAAGAATTGTCTCCCGATCGTTATTTTAATAAAGAAATTAGAATGGTTTCACATTAAAAATAAAAGTATTTAGATGATTAAAAAAGAGACAACGCGAGATCGACAGACTGATTAAAAAATTACTTGTAATGGAAATTAAGAAATGTTTTTACTACCCCATTGTAACTTCGGTTGTGTTTTTGGAAAGCATCACCGGGAGACATTTTTATCTGTATGTTTATAATTAAGTGACGGACATATAAAATTTAATCCTAAATTGCGTGATATGGCTGCAGGGATACATCGACACTTAACCCGCCGTATAAGAAATAAATCGACATTTAAGAGTACAAGAGAGAAAATTTGTAAAAAAATGTGAGGGTAAAAAATGTACCTTTTTTCTTACCATTTTAATGGAAAAAATCAGAACTAAAGCCTTTCTCTGCGTAAAATCAAAACCAAAAGCAATAATACATGAATGCAGATGTTCGATAACAAATTCATATACAGATGTATTCGGAGTCGTCTGAAACAAGTTAACCTCATATAATGCAAGTCAAATCAACGCACCTCAAACTATTTTGAATATTGAATCTATTTTCGGACTTATGTGTCTCAATCAGTTTTCTAAACTCAAATATCACAATCCTAGTATGTTGTTCCTTAATTTATTTGTCCATTTTTATGTTCGCGACATTTTTCAATTGTTTTTATCTTTCAACTTGTAAGATTTTTCATGATTTTGAAAATTTTATGTAATAAAATTATATTTTTGAAAATTTATATTGAAAGATATAAGCAAATGAGACACATTTTTCCAAGTACCATATTTTGGGTACCATGTGAGGTGTCGCCATTGTATTGGTAGAATGTGTCATGCTACGTGACAAATGAGACACGTTTTATCAATTACATAGTGGTGACACATCACATGATACTCAAAATGTGATACTCAGACATGGTCACCAAAGCATTAGTGTATCTCTTACATTTTGGATTGTGAATTGTAGATTTTTGAATATGCAAAATAGATTTTGTAATAGATTAGCGTTTAAGAGTAATCATCAAAACAGATTACGATGAGGTTTTTTCACCCAGAATGCAAAACGAGAATACAAAAGTACATCCAATGATGATTATCAAATTGTGTCTCCATTGTGTCATTTAGAGAATCATTTCAGGATTTAACCACCAAATACTCATAATGCAAAATGTAATAGTGAAAGCTCTCAAACACTCGCTATATAAGCACGAGAAAGCTAGCACATGCTTGCACTCTCTCTCTCTCTCTCTCTCTCTCTCTCTCTCTCTCTCGGAGCTAGCAAACCAGAGAAGGTCATGAGGGAAAAAGGAAGCAGTACTATAAGCTGCTTCTACAACAGGCTCGTGCAGAACCCGTGTAGATCATTTGGCCGGAGTTGCAACCGGCTGGTGAAGGAGCAGAGGGCAAGATTCTACATACTTCGCCGATGTGTCATCATGTTAGTGTGCTGGAATGACTCCAATTAAATTGGGTTCTCATAATTAGCTCTGCTCTGCACAATACTTTTTGAAATTAAATCACTACTCATTGTCTTCAAAGGTTATCCATTTGAGTTACAAAAAATGTTTTCTAGAATTTGAAACGAATTTACTGAAATTGGGTGGGTTTTTTTCCAAAACAGTATGAAAAGAAAATTATTCTGGAAATCGTAAACAACAAATCTTTCTAAGGAGTGTTGCTGCGAAACGCGTTCTAAAAGACGTAAATTTTATGCCTCTCTCTCTATGTACCTAAACAGTGTGTATGCGCTCACTTGAGTGATTCTTAAGAAAATTTTGGCCATGATGTAAGAAAAATCAAATTATGATGCTGTTGATCAAAATCTCACATGGGTTTTATTTCATTATTTGGAATGTTGTCTTATAGTCTTCTATTTAGTGAAATTTCATTGAAGTTCGGTGATAGATGATAGAAATTGAAGTAGAAATTACAGGAAATGGATATTGATTCATTTATTTTCATCATGGGTTCTGATGGTTCTGGGAATGTAGGATGGTAGTTAGATGGTACTAGTATTATCTGATTCTGTGATTGTCTCTCATCGCACTTCTTTCAAATGGGTATGGGGTCCTGATAATCCATCCTGGCAGTCCATCTCAGTAATGAACGCTCAGATTTTAATTCAAACAATGAATGGCTCGGATCATTTGGAGTTTAGATTAAATCCAAGCAGTCGATGCCAACATGAACGGCCAAATGGAGCTCACTATAACTCTGTAGTAAGTTAACTCACCGTACCTCACTACAGGCCCCTCACTTCCCTTTGAAAGAGGGGGGAAAAAAGGAAAGAAGAAATCTAGGGTTAAGTGGCTACTAGTATTCTAAGATTGATGAAAGAGTTTCTATTGGTCAATCAAAAAGATTAAATCTTAATTTATTTGGTGCTCCAGGAGCAATACTCTTCCCTTTAACAAAAGTGTGTGAGGCCCAAATACTTTTGTAAGATTTTGCTCCTGGAGCACGGAATAATTTTTCCAAAACTAGGCCCTTGTTGATCATTTAACACCATCAAAAGATACCATTTCTTCCGTCCACAAAAGATTATCCAGTGTGTAAAATGAGAACTTAAGAAGAATATATTTTGCGGAAAAAAAAATCAAAATTTTTCCATAAGTTACAGATATCAATGAGTTTTTTTGATAAAAATGTGAAGAAAAAAAAAGAGGCTAAAATCTTTATTTGATAAAAAATTATTTTTCATTTTTCTTACCGAATAATCTTTTTACGACCCCGTGGAACTCATGCACACTCTTATGAATGGAATTGGGGATCCTATAGTGCTGCATCTGAGCAGTTGATTGCGCAATTAATGATCCTAATTTCATCTCGGCACTTGCATAATCCGAGCCGTTCATTGTTGTAGATACATTTACATCCTAATATGTATCCGAACATTTGTGTCGAAACCGTTTTCCCTCCAAACATCACCAAGACAATGCATGGCACCTACCTCGCGCCTGAGCTTCAAAATTACACATGGAAAATCAGTCGCCTTTCTCTTTACGGGGGTGCTCCTTTTCTCCCCCTCCTTTTCTCCCTCCTTTTCTCCTAAACGACTTCATTTTGCTCATTTTCTTGGTATACCTCCAAAGCTTCCAAGGGTCCTTTTTGGATGTTAATTTAGGGGATTTAGGCTCTTTGGGGTAGGGGTATAGATGGTTTAGGCACTTGGATTTAGGCACTTTAAGTTTAGGGATTATGCATTTAGGCATTTTGAAAAATTCAATTTTGGGGTTCAATTTTAGGGGATTTAGGCTCTTTAAGGTAGGGTATAGTTGGTTTAGGCACTTGGATTTAGGCACTTCGGGTTTAGGCACTCTGAGTTTAGGGTTTAGGCATTGGTTTAGGGTTTAGGCACTTTGAGAAATTAACTCTCCAAACAAGGCCTTTGGAAGCTTTGAGGGTGTACCAAGAAAATAAGCAAAACAACGTCGTTTAAGAGAAAAGGAGCATCCCCGGATCCTCCCAAATCAAATAAAAAGAGATTTCAAATAAAAGAGTAAAATGGAGAAGAATAAGAAGTACTAATCTCAAATTAATGTATAAAAGGCAGGCTTGTCCACGGATCGGTTTTGGTCGGATCGGGTCGGTTCCCAAACTGATTCACTCGTCGCAGATTGTCGTATTCTTTGTCTACACCCGTCTGTGAGGGAGATATCGTTGGATCGGTTCGGTTGCGGATAAGGGGAGTATAGAAGGGCTATTGGACGGATCGGGTGGATCGAACCCGAACCGAACCGCCAAAACTAGAATATTAGGATCGGCAACATACCTCGGGTGGGTTCACAGACAATTTAATTTGGGCGGTTTGGGCGGATCGGTTGACCTGCTAGGCACCCCTAATAAAAGGCAATATTCAAAATTAAGCTAAATGATATTATCCAAAATGGATAAATATGAATCGTCAAGTGATACTTGACCCAAAGTTCATTGTTTGGGGAACAAGGATTTCTTAGTCCTTTGCTTATTTCTTTTTAGCTTAAAGCGTATAATATTGAGTACTATGCATTCTAATTTCTCAAGACGAAGCCAGAATTATGTAATTGATGGTGCCAAAACACAGGGCAATACAAAAATTGGACCTGAACATGATATTTCTGTGTTTTCTTCCTATTGGGATAATGTTTTTTTATCCTTTGTCATAATTTTTATATGTTAAACACCTCTTAATCTATGAATTTCATTTTCTTTATTTATTTTCATTTTGTGTGGGTAAGAATATCCTTACCTCTAGCTCAAAAACAAAGAATTTGGAAGAAAACATAATGTATGCTAACATAAATTGTGTTGGTTATCAAATGTGTTGAACTCCGCGTTATATAGAAAATGAAAAGTGCATTATTAATGTGCTTGTGATCGCTTGGAGGATAACGTTAGTAGAACTAATTAAGACTTGTCAACTAATCCCTCAGTCTCAAAAATTTGATCGTTTTGTTTTGAATGTTCCATTTAATTTACTTGTCGATTTTGAATAGTCAGGGAGAAAAAATAATTTGAACATTTCAATTTTTGCCCTCCCTCCCATATTCAAATTTCAAATTCGTCATGACTACATAGCTAAACCGTAATTTTGGAAATAATTTCTATGTTACAGAGTAGAGGGTGTCCCCTTGAAATGCTTTTAGATTCTCAAAAAGAACCAAAATTTTTGAGACGGAAATAGTAGCTTTTTTTCTTTCTTTCGTTGATTTTTTTTTCTTTTCTTTTCCTTTCCTGTCATAGAGAAAAGGAAAAAATGTCCTGAAAATGTTTGGGGGTGGTGAGGGATGCGGCTTAAGCAATACTCCCTCCGTCCCTTTTTAAATGTGTTACTTTGTAAATCCAACTTATTAAAGAAACATCATCATTACAAATTTCACATCAACTTTTTCCTCTACTTCACACTTTTCACATCAACTTTTACCTCTATTTTCCAAAATTATCCTCCATTTTTACCCATTAACTATTTACCCACTAACTTTTCAAAAGGGCAAAATGATAATTGTACAAATTTTTACACATTAATTTTTCAAACCACACACTTATTCCTTATGAAATGGGGGGCTCTGCTGTCCGTGGGGGTCGGCAGGGCCTGCCGACCCCATCCGAGCCGTCCCTTTCTCTCATCAACGACTCAGATCTTACCTCTCCAAAGTGTATCCGAGCCGTCCATTATTTTATGCAATCCGAGCCGTTGATGCGCGAAACGGACGGCGCGGATGGGGGTTGGCAGAGCCTACCGACCCCCACGGACAGAGAGCCCCCCAGGTTCCTTATTTAGGGACAACCCAAAATATAAAGTTACTAGTACTTAAAAAGAAGGGACAGAGGGAATAACATACAGATAAAGTACCATGATTTTGTTATCGTACGACGTTTGAGGGGCTGTCACCAACCACAGTTTAAAGATGAGGTTTTGAAAAGATGGGCATTATGGAGTTTATCACGAGGTTCCAAAGACTGAAGCATGAAATCCAAAAACTTGTGAAGATTGAGTGGTATTGCCGAACGAGGACCCATTCATCTCCAAACTTCAGGTGGAGCTGTCCCCTGATCACAAGTTGGTTAGTCCCATCAAATTTCACCATACATCACGCAAATGGCCAAACATGTCAATACTCAATCCACCTCACATTTGAGGTTAATGCCATCAACATATACGAGTCCGATTTTGTTCACGAACTACGGTACTTTAGCCGTTAGAGTCAATTATAATTAACTAGAACAGTCAGTTTGCTAGAGCGGTGGAACCTACTTTCATAGGGAACCGGGGAGGTGCTGCGCAGCGTGCTGTGCTACAATTGTCGGCGTCGCGCCGGTATCGTTCCGACAATCGGAGACGTTCACCACGTAGAACTCATTGAGTATTACCATTATACCAAAAATCAACTCGATCAGATATCGTTAAGTGCTTCATCGAAACACAAATAACTTGAAAGAAATGGTTTTCATCCAGTGTTTCAAGTTGTATGTGTTCTGATTTTTTTCAAGTTATATGTGTTCCGACGAGGCACTTAACGATATCCGATCAAATTGATTTTTGGTATACTTGTAATACTCGACGAGTTCTACACGATGGACGTCTCCAATCATCGAAACGATGCTGGCGCGGCACGGGCAATGGCCACACAACACATCGCGCAACACCTCCCCCATATCGCTTTCGTAGATACTGAATAAAGTTGGTAGCATTTATCTCGATCTTGTCCAGTGAGTGAGCATAATTGTTCTTGTATTCACAGTCACTCGTGTGCTGTCTTCACTCTGTGTTCTACACAAATACTCTTAGAAGTTTCTCTTGAAAATTCTATGGCATGGATCGCATGAAATTTGGATTTATATATATACACGGATGGTATATCATGATTAGTGGCGGCTACAAAAATTTTGGCAAGTATACAAAAATTTTTAACGGGGCTTTATTAACTACCCATATAAAAGTTATATATATTAAATGTGAATAATGGGAACAAATAAACAAAAATTAAGATGACACAATTGCACCGAATTCTATATTTTAGGCCAAACAACATTAAAGTTATGTATATTAGATTGAATAATGGGAACAAATAAACAAAAATTACATAAAATGTCACAATTGCATTTTCTATAAAACAAGATCCATTCATATATTTTAGGCCAAACAACATTAAATGGGCAATAAACATTAGTTTTTATTGTTGGAAATTGTGGCGAATAGTTTTTAGAGTTGATTGTTGTTCAAAGAAAAGTCAGAGCACGAAAAATACCAATAGACACTTTTTCTCTATTTATTTTTTATCATTAAGAGTGTATCTTTTTGAGCTAATATATTAGGTTTTCGATTATAAATTTCATGGATTAATAAATGGTCATAGTGAAGGATTAAGTGTTCCAAACAAACCCGAGAGTAATTAGATTATTACCTGTATTAGAAAATACAAAACAATTTAGGTTGTTCAATTGACCATTTATGAGAAGCTATGGAGCCGCCTATGGCTTTTAATTGGGTTGTTTACATTAGATTGGTTTGTAGGCTGATTTTTTAGGGCTAATTGTTCAAAAAAAAATAAGTTGGGTGTTCAAATATTTTTAGTCTGGGTGTTCAAGAAAGATAAACTAAAATAAAACCCAAAATATTACACGTATTCTAAACAAAAAAGTGCTCAAGTGACCACCCAAACCCTTGGGTAGAGCCGCCTATGTTAATATTAGCTCTTGGTATGGGATCTTATCGAGAACAGTTTTATTTGGTTTAATTGCTCATATGCTTATTCAAAAGCATTATTGTTTTTAGGATCTGGATCAGTTATTTGTTAAATGAAAACTGTTGACAAGTAAAAAGTACGCAAAAAATATTCTTATTATTTTGCTTCGTGAAAGAAACAAAATTAACCGCTAAACCCATCCAATCCAGACCAAACCACATGAAGTTGTAGGAGAACGCTGCAACTTACTTTCCAAATGAGTTTTGTCCTACAACTTATCACCAGTAAAGGGAAGGTGAAGCAGCACAAAAGAAAGAGAAAAGTCGCACGTCTTCTATTCAGAAAGAAAAAACAAGCGGCATCTTACATATGTCAACTATTTCTTGAAACTGGAAAGTTTTTCTTGAAACTGGAAAGTTGAGCACACTACTAATGATAAGGTCATTTTGCAGCATTACAGATCAAACCAAGCCAGAAATAAGGCACTTAAAATGGAAGCAGGAATTTAGTCTGCAGCCTTGACAACTTATGCAGCACTAAAAAACAAGTATCTACACGTACAAATATGTGCCTTTCAAAAGAACGAAAGAGCAAGGATTAGCTTACATTCAACACCAATACAAAATGATGGGGCAAAAAAAAAAAACTCTCGCGGGGACAATCAGAAAACGTCACTCGTCTAAATCTCTGGACAGTCCAGCATAGCGACAAAACTGCATACTTTGGCACTAAAAGAAGCGAGTCATTGCAAGTCATCACAATTTTTCAATGAATGTTTCAGTTAAGGTGTGGCCACTGATGATTTTCGTTGTGCCAACAATCAACTCATACGCCATCCCTTCCTGCAAAGAAAATTACCATTTATCATGGAATAGATAATGAATGGAGCCATGATTCTTCTTCGGTGGGGTAAAAGTAAAATCTAATAACGTTTTCTCTACTTTATCCGAAAGGTTTCCGAGTGACATTGATGATTTCCCATGTTTCATATAGAGAGAAGAACAACATTCAACTGAGCAAGAAAGAAATACCTGAGCGCTGAGAAAACGAAGGGCAGAAATCTCCGCAAAAGTTACCCCTCCAATAAATACAACTAGCACCAGAGAGCGCCTCCCATCACCAACTCTGCAAACATGTTAAGAAGTGTAAAGCTTAAACAATCACAAATGTACAAAGAAACAAGAAAAACTGAACTTAGGCTGGAGCACCTAGTCAGACACCCTTTTGAAACAAAAGTTCTCTCATTAGGAGAAAAAGGGTAATGCATAAAAAAATCCACATGAAACGCAAAATTCAACTTCCAAACGATTCTCAATCTTTTCACTTAAAGTTTACTCTTTCCAAAACTACCATTAAACATTTTTAAGTTCCTTGCAAATTCCAAAAGGAAAGGGCAGAAATGGAATTTTACCAATCTAGGAGCATTGACTTTCAAAATGCCCAATCATTTTGGGAGATCAACCAAGAGAAAAGAGGACCAACAATATGGGATGAAGGGAACAGAAGGTATGACTGCCTCAAAATTGTGTAGCAACAACTAGCAAGGCTCGCAACTAAAAAGGGATAGACCACAGGTCCCAATCAGCTTCACTATCATTGTCAATACCACCCCATCATGACCCCCATATTGCCATTTGCCAGAGACAATACAGCATGCATGTGGCCTGCATGACTAAAGACTCGGGTTTGCAATCACTACACGTAAGAATACCATTGTCCACTGATTTCAACACTTTGGCTGGAAAATAAATTTTCTGATGTTAAGTTGCCAAACGAATTATGCAGCTTCTTTCAGTATTTGCCATAAATGCATCTTCAATGGAAATTGACTTGACTTATTTACATGGCAGCGCTTTTATCTTGCTACCGAAAAGGAAACATAGGAGCGCTAGGAAAAATGAACACAAAATCATTTACAAATTAAGGAAGGTCCAGGGAAAAGGTTAATAAATCATACTTGTCCAAACTAGGAGTCCCAGGCAATGTTTCAAGAGATGGGCTGCTTGCAAATCCACTCTGTAGAAATAATAGGCATGCCATTTAATCAGATTAAAAAAGAAAATCAAACAAAAGATAGATGACAAAACAAATAAGCAATGTGTGCAACAAAGATAATGTAAAAAGAACACTAACTCGCTTCGCTTCTGAATGTGGTCCGGGCAACAACTTCAGTATTTCTTCAACAGGACGCCTGAAGGATCAAATAGTCATTGACTACGAATTGACCATATTGAGCAGATATACGATAGCCATTTATAGCTAATTAGCTATTATAACAACTAAACCAAATAAGATACTGAAGATTAGCAATGCCATGCTAGTTTTAAAGTTTAGAGCAAAACAGTATTTTTTTTTCTTTTTTCCTCTCTTTTTTTCGCTTTTGGGGGGATTCCGTGTGTACTATTATTGTAGATTCAATGGGTATTGTTATTGTATTCATGGGGAGTGGTTTTTGTAAATTTCAGATAATAGGGATCAAGACAAACTTCCCTTCCATGCACCCAAGATTCATGGCTATACAGGATTAAAAAGATCAATACAGTAATCTGGCTCATCCACAACAATAACAGATACTTGGTTCAGAGTAAATAAATTATACCATCCAGATCGAACTGCTTGCTGAACAAGGCGAATGCTGAGAGGTGCGTATCCAGAGAAAACATAGGAAATATCATTCGGGCTGCCACACAAGCAAATCAATCAAGAAGTCAGAAGCAAGACAATCGGAACTCTTAACATCAAAATAATAAAAATATTAGCAAACAGCTTTAAATCCTAAAACAAACATTTCCAGAGTTCATACAGTGTCAGATTATATTGTGATAAAATACAATGTTAGAAACAGCTTGAAAGTACAACATTTACATATAGGCGTTGCATAAATCATACTAGACAACCAGGTATCAAATTCAAGAAATTATTGATTATTGTATTAAACTATATCATTCTTATCACCAAGTGTCAACATGCGATGATTAGAATCAGTGGAAGCCCTTGAAGTACATCCTACAGATTTCAAAATGTAATTGATGTCTCAGTTAGATTTGAGTTGTTCTGGTGGTTCGATGCTAAACCAGCATTGAAGAAGCCAATTCAGTTTCTACTAAAGGACCTTTACGGACACAATAAAAATGCTGAGACATGTATAGTCTGGTACTCATATGTCACATGCGTGTGTCAAAATCTGCAATTCCTCAAGCATCACCTAATTGGAAAATTCCACAGGTTTGGCATTTCTAAACTTGTAAAAAATGGTAGCCAACAGCCGAACAATTATGCTCAGCTTTTGGATGGCTCGAGTCATCAGAGTCAGGTAGTGTGGGCCATTCAAGATTGAGAGCTGGATTAGATGCTTCATCAGGTGGATATTCTTGTTTGGTGGGAGAATGAGATGCAATGGAGGACAGTTCACACTCACAGTATAGACATATAGTCATCTCTTTATTTGACCTGGCAGCATAGGATTTTTTTCTTTCCCTATACAGTTTGGGGAGGAGACCGTATTTTGCTCCAAAAAGGTCCCACATGTGAGAAAAGCTGAAGAGTTGGCAAATCGTGGACTAATTCATCCAGAGGTGACTAAAGTTTCCCCATGTCAAACCAGAAGACCTTGAGGCTTGAAGATATCAAGGCATCTATAGATTCTGTACAATATCTAAATTAAAGTTTTACTAGCTCACATCTTGGCTAACAGGGAAGCTTAGCGAGTCTTATTTCCCTTTGATTCTATAAAAGAGTTAATTTTCTGTGATGGTCTTTCAAGTTCTGTTTAGATGCTGTACAGTCCATTTCGTATTCGGGCAATGCCTGCTGGCTGCTTGGAATCTCTTCTATCAATATCATGATTATCGTTTTATCCAGAAAAGAAAGAAAGAAAGAAAAGAACCGTAATTAAAAAGTTCACTAGATATTGTATAAATGATAACTTTTAATTATGAAAAGGAGCAGACTATTTTATGTTGTGTGTTGCAATTTTCAACCGAAAAGCTAACAATACTTCTCCAACCGTTGCACAGCAGACACTGAATCCAACTATACAGAATCTAGCACATCTTCTGACTTCATTTTGCTACCAACTTAAGTATATTCGATTATCCTTGTAAAAATAAGCCTACAATATCATCACATTGCTAATAAGAAGAGTACTTGGCTGTGTCCGTATCCTCAACCACGAGTTGCAGAGCACGTTTGACTGTCAGCCAGTTACTTTTTGACTCCTGAAAAAACAAGGGTGTAGTACAAAAAATTCTGAGTCTGCCAATAATTGATAAACTTGACAGCTAGACTCTGCACGGGAAATGAACAAATGCTACATAACAAAAGCCAGAAGATCTTAAACCTGTTTTCTAAGTAGTCCTGCTTTTTCCAGACTATTCAGAGTAGCCATGTGCTCAAAACCATAGCTATGAAGCAGCTCTCGCCTATAAACCAAGAGTTACAAAGTAAAAAGGTAATCCAAAGAGCAAACACTGCAGTAATTCAGGCAAACAAGATTTGAGAATTGACGGAAATGTCATAGAAACTTGCCTCAAGTAGTCAAAATTCTTTTTGGGTAATCCTGCATTAGTAACAGAAAATAAGATGAGAAGCCGTAGAACACTGACAAGAGGCTCTTGTTTGTGGATCATTTCTTCAATGTACTCAAAGCATCTGCAGTCATAAATTGCATCAGCTCTTTGGTATATAATATTGACCTCATGTCACTCTTCTAACCATAAATATAACATGCTTGAATCACATGCCCTTGGGAAAATAACTACAATAGGACCAATATAACCACCTAAAGGAACGTCAAAACATGATCTGATGAAGATCCCATACATACAATAGAATAACAATACCCGGGTCACTAACAAGAAGTAATACCCATTCTAATTATAGATGGCACGCACTAATCGAATAACATGCGAGGAAAGCAATTGGTGTTATGAGGACTCGTTACAGTTTTAAATTCTAAAAGTGATACCATCTCATTTCATGTCTTAGTCAGCAACAGTTACGTTAATAATTTACTCCCTTGGTCAACAATTAATTTTTCCCCAATTCTCAAGCTGGACGATCAAAAGCCAAAACAAATCACTTAATTCTCATGGCAGAAAAGTTGAAGACCTCCATTTCAATGCATCTCGAATTCCAGCCAAAGACTGACCATCTGCTACAGATGCGGAACTAATTAATTCAACAACCATCCCAGTTATATGTGAGAGGAATATGCTTTTCATTTCTGGAAAGAATATCATTTACTATTATTTCCCCAAAATAGGTAAAGGAGAAAACAGAATAAAGTCACTCCATTTGTCCTTTGTATTGAGGATAGATGGAGCCCGCGGAGGACAATCGTAGGCGAATAGAGAGAATCCTACGTATAGTATTCCACTTCATTGAAATCCGTAACATATATAAAGTCTAAGGGGACATTTTTTTCAAGATGAAACAAGTCATCCATGCAAAATGAAAAAAATAAAAAGACAACTTCGGAGCAAAAATGTGATCACGACACTATTAGACTAAATTTCTCCCAGTGAATCGGAAGTTGCTGCTATCAACGAATTTACAACTGGATGACCTTAGTGGGAGCCAAGTATTCAGGGAAGCCTTTGCATCTCTGAGACAAATTTTCAGGGCACAGATGATTGCATGTAGTGTGAAGCGTATGAAGTAACCACAGTTCTGAAAATCAGAAAGAAAAATTCCAATATAGCTTACATGTCATAGCTTTGAGCCTCTACAATTGTGTGTTCCATGTCAAGCCGACCAAGAAATGACGGTTTCGATGTAAATGTTGACAAATGCTGAGCAAGGTTGATATGCCTCTAAAACACCAAGAAGGAACCATTACAACTTGTCCTTCAAAGTGAAGACAGAGTATAGTCACAAATGAACTTACAGTCATTTCCGGCAATGAGTTCAGCTTTTTTACAAAATCCTTTAGTTCAGACACTGACTGAGTCTGTAAAAATTTGAATGAGACCACATTAGAACAAGTTAACAAGGCTGACAAATACTCTTTGCTCAAACAAACAGTAGAAATACAAACCATTTTCAGGACATACCTTCAAATTTGTTTGATTTATCACATTCACATTCTTAGAGGTGGCATTATGCGAGTACCGATTTCAATTTAATATTTACTAAGAATCTTTTGCATACATAGAGGTCATTGCATTAATGGGTTGCAACTAAATAATCCCAGTTATCAGAATCGAAGGTAAAGAGTGAAGATGTGACATTAGCGAACTTTATAGACATACCGTAGTTGTCATCTCTGTGTAGTCTTGCTTCATAGATGTTGCTTTTTGACGTAGAACCTGAAATCATACTGTAAATGGCAACTAAAGAAATAAAACTCCAAAATGAAACAAACTCAACTTCATAAGCAAAAACGAAATACAGATTGAATAACTAGTTAATTTAGATTATTTTGAAGTATTGTAGATCAACCTGGACAACAACTTCAAAGTTGAGATCCCGTATCTCTTTGAAAAGTTTGTCACTGAAAAGACGAAAATGCAACAGCAAATCAATAAGCAAAAACAAAGGGAAAAAATGAGCCATGGAACAAATGCTCATGGAAGAAATGAATCATCCAAACTTCAACAAAACCTGTGGTAAATTTCGTGGACTCATCTGTTTTGTTGGGGAAAAAGTGGAAAGGAAAGGAAAAAGAAATTGACATTGCACATAACAAAATGAATAAGGAGTTTATTAATTAGAACAGATTTCTCTTTTCCAAATATTAGGACGAAAGTGCCTTGAATAAAGTAAAAATGAACGTTCCCCTGCACTAAAAGTCCACGACAACTATGCCATAACCGTTACAAATTTCCTGGCATGTCCACAGTCCTCCTTAGTTCTTAGCAGAACAA
The DNA here is from genome assembly GCA_016920895.1 of Vaccinium myrtillus. Taxonomy (NCBI): domain Eukaryota; kingdom Viridiplantae; phylum Streptophyta; class Magnoliopsida; order Ericales; family Ericaceae; genus Vaccinium; species Vaccinium myrtillus. Next base: position 16,335,342 of record CM029280.1, on the reverse strand, counting down.
TACTATGACCAGAATAACAAATATAGGGGCTTTCAGTACAGTACAGCAAGTATCATGCTCCATAATCAGTCTCCTTGAATTGCTATCAAAGTTCTAGGAATATTTACGAACATTGTTCTCTTCATCTCAAGTAGTTGACCAAGTGAAACAAGCTCATTAATTTGTGAGTGCGCCTTATTGTATGGGAAAAATAGAAGTATAGGATCTGGCAAGAAGTTATAGCTTCCTTAGTCCTTACTTCTTTTGTACACCTCCCTACTGCATCTAAACAAATTTAATGCTAGCACCTTTTGATATTTAATTGTCAATAAAAGCATAATGGGACTGTTTAAAACGTTAATTCAAACTATAAAAAGCATGTTACAGCACAAGCGTATGTATTCTCAACACAGATGCCCTTTTGCTGAAACATTCCACCCCACTCCCAGGACCAAAAGCATTCCTCCACAACCCCTCAACACTGTAATGTAAAATAACAACACTGTTTCTCATAAACTAAAGGACCCCACCAATATGAACGGAAATATTAATGGAAAGACACAGAGATGTACCTCGAATTAAGTGGCACCTTTATCTTTTTCCCCTCTTGTTGGACACCCATCACAGATGAATCTAGCTCCACAGCACCATTATTGACACGTAGAAACTGCATGTCACCTATTAAAGATGGCTTATGCAAAATACAAAAAAAATATAGAGAAAAACAAAATAACTTCTTAAAATCACATTGAACGTCGCATGGAAGGGGAACAAATAATTCTCTAAGATAATAATATGGGCACAATATACTTTAAATGATTTAGCATGAACACACCCTTTGGGAACTGCAATGAGGAGCCCCCAAAAGTGCATTTAGGGCCCGAATGCCCCAAACACAATACTCAACAATGCTTGGCGACAAAATTGTTTGTTTGCCGAACATGAATGGCCCGTTTGTTAGGTGAATAAGGAAGAGGGGGAAGATAAGAAGTGGATATGGTATAACAGAGGATTAATTAAGAATGGGGATTAGCTAAGGAGTTTGTTTGGTAGTTGATACGGATGGATAAGAATGGTGGATATAAAATAATGTGACAAATTACTTGGTTATCCTTATACAATCCTTGTATTGCCCATTTTTCCTTTATTGTTTATGATTGCATACATATTTTTAAAATGCAAATAATTGGATAATAAATACAAGTTTCCTCCATATCCTCAAAACTGCATTTATGAAATATAAAATCTGAAAATCCCTGATGCCTTTTGGCTTTGATTTGGGGGCATGGTTTAGGAGGGCCACTGTTTCAATGGTATTTTGAGAGCAGCCACTTTGTGCATATTGCCAAAGGTTAGGTCTGTCTCCAATCATCCCCCGCCCATACCCCCAATGATTGTAACTAGATAGGTTCTATTATTGTTGTTATCGTTGTATAATCTGTAAATAAACAACTCATCGAAGGTAATCCAAATTCTAAATCGGGAGATTTAAGGTTGAGGGCATCAAAATCATTTACCATAGTGGGATAAGCTAAGGATAGGGAAAAGGTGGGATAAGCTAAGGATAGGGAAAAGGTGGGATAAGCTAAGGATAGGGAAAGGGTGGGATAAGCTAAGCTAGGGTGCAAAGGCCCTACTTATCTGGGTGGGATAAGCAAGCCGGGTACAAATACTCCAACAAACACCGGATGTAGGTAAGTCCGGGATAAGCTTATCCCATATCTAGGTCTCTTCTACGGCAAACAAATGGGCCGGAAAGGCCATAAGCAGACCCATGCTTCTTTTGGTCAAATTCTGCAAACCATGGCCCTCACCAGACCAAAAGTTAAAAACCAACGAATTATGCAGGCTAAGCTTGAGCTATGGTTATTTACCTTAAGTGGTTGTAGCCGTTCAGTTTGAATCACAAAATCAATTTTTTTTTACAGTCAAACATTTCTTAGACTTATAGTCCTAATGTGCAAGCTTTTACCTCATCCAATAGCCCCTCATATGTCAACTGGGAACACATAGGAGTAACCATGTCAACCTGCATCCAAATTAGAAGAAATTTTATAATATAGCGTTCACATAAATTACCAGAAATCCTCAAGTAACACATCAGCATCAAAATGGTTACATTTCTGAAATCAATATAGACATTAATATGTCCGGATCATATCTAATTCGTACCTACAATATCCTAAGTATAATGTGCCTCTTCACTGGAATAGAACACAATGCAAATAGAAGCAAGTCTTTGCTTAGAATTTTGGACAAAAATACAGAGTTATCTGACAGTCTTCAGGCTGCTGTGGTTACTAATTGTAAGCAGGATGGAGTACATCTGACTTGATAGAGACACGTAATCTCCTGGAGTAGTAATGACCTTTTCAGCTCTCATACACATGGAACAAGTAGGGCTGTAGGTACTGGACTGGTTCACAACAATCAAAAGAAGGGAGCCTAATTGTAAATTTCCAATACAATAGGGGTTACCAGTGCGAGTCAGATGAAAACCGGAATTGATGAGGGGGTTATGTGCAACTCTCGCTAAGTGGGAAGTAATGAGGCTAGTCCCCCCAACCCGAATGAAGAAGTCAACACCACAGTATCACAGTGAACGTCCTCACAATCCGGCCGTCTATCATCCTTCTGGTCCATCACAAGGCTACCATGGGCCTACACTTGTTTTTCCTCATCAAGCTTATGTGCCACACTTGCCACACGGTCCATGCCCCACCGGCTAATGTAGTACCGGGAACAAGGACAGGGACTAATAGGGAAAGGGAACTACTCTTTTTACTCGATCATAAGTTTTGGTAATACAGTTCGGTGCCTCTTAACAAAAGACTCAGGGCCTAACCCACAAGCAAAGTCAAATGTCAGCCAGGGTAGTCGGGACAGGGCAGCCCCCAGCCCATTTGTTTCTCAGGGTTCCCATGGACATTGAAATCGATCCCCTACCTTGCAATCCTTTGAAACACCTTTTTCTTACGGTTTCAAGAAGTGGCTTCTACTGTGAAATTAGGTATAAATCCGCTTTACCCAAGGTTCTAAAACTCACTAGGCGCTCCCAGGGTGGCCGGGCACCTTCTAACTTCTAGGCTGAGTACTCGGCGCCTAGTCGGGCTAGTTGGTACAGTTGAGCTAGTCGGTGAGGGGCCTTCTAGCGCCTAGGCGGCGAGTACGCGGCCTTCCAGACTTTCTTTTGGAACACTGGCTTTACCTCAGGTTCTCGGAAGATACTTAACTGAAAGACATCCGATCATTCTTCTTCAACTTCTTTAATAGCTCAATCAGAGCCTTCTTCCTTCTCTTAGATGAGATGGACTTTTCTGGTTGGACAAAAGCATAATTTAGTTTTTTAGAGGAGGATACCTTGGGGTGACGGGTATTGCAGGTGCAAGGAGTCCAAATTTTTAAAGGAGGATAACTCGTAATTGACAAATGACTGAATCACTTACAGAAAACAAATGGGTAATGAGAGTCGAAGAGAGAGAGAGGGGAAGACTACAATAGTAACCATTTGGATCTCGTGTTTTGGACAAGAGAATGAGTGCATCGCATATTGCTCAGTGCCATAATTTGTTTTAATGACATGTTTACTAAAAAGGAAGGGGCTGCAATGGAATGCCCATTCTAGCTCCATATTCCCATCCTTATGTTTGAATGTCAAAGAAACAATGGAATGTCCTTTCAACTGGGATATCCATTCTAATTTCTCACAACTGTGAGTATAGGCACTCCTATTAATCTTGACAGGAGAGAAATTCCCTCTCCCTTCCAACATGAACGCTATAAAACAAAGTAAACCGTTTTCGTATTAGGTTTTGTCATAATTACGCCACCGCCATCACCACCACTTCCGCTATCATGACCCCACTGCTGATACATTGCATGCAACTAGTATTGGCCCAGAGGGTCCCTATGTATTGACATGGGGATACATGCCACCTTCAATAATTGATACCGTACCCTCACTAAAAAAAAACTAAAAACTGTCAAGAATTACATAAAAGAGAAAACCCACAATACATGAATTGTTGCAAAAACAACAATTACATACCCTATATCAAGTCTCTTTTTTCCTAATATTCCCCACATCTCCACGGAAAGCTGGCAATAGAAGAACAAGAGTTTTTTCCCTAGGTGCAGCTACTATATCCTCTTTATCACTTTTTCAATCCGTTTTCCTCTTTTAGTTTTCTCAGGAGGAAACAAGATCAAAGCAGACTAGAAAGGATTGGCTTTGTATGATGTTTCAAGGACAAAATAGTTTTTGCATTATAAACTTACCCATGCAATAATTTTGTGTAAGACAGCAAAGATTTTGGACCAGCAAAAATGGCAACAAAGTGCTACATGAAGTAATGTATCATGGTTGAACAAAATTACATAGAAAAAGATTACCTCTCTGTCCAAAAGGATGAGAGTATTTATCTCCGGCACACCCATCTGTATGAAGAAACGGATTAGATTGTATGAACATGAACAAAGTCTTGAACGTTAGCGTAACAAGGAGCTCAATGATGCATAATTACATCAGAAGAGTTGACAGGCTCTTCAGCTTGCATCCGATTCAGAATGTCAGCGACACGAACGGAGGCCTTGCCTTTGGCCCTCACATTTGGTATCAGTCCAAAAGCAAACTACAGTTCATAAACCCATGAAGAACAGTTAGATGAAAAGATGCAATACAAAATTGCCCATAGATCTAAACGTACTTCTAGAGAATCCCCTTTGGTGCTATTCAGACACGAAAACGGTGTTGAAAATAAGGTTATTTCATTGTTCAATAAAATTAAGTCAACTAATTTATGAACCTCAAGCTTGTGAATTGCTTTTGCTATATGCCAGAGAGAGCTCATATCGCCATCAACTGAACATTCCTGTCGAGCATAAACAACAACTCTTGGACATTAGCTCAAGCTTTAAAAGTTGGAAAATGAGCAAAAAAACACAAAACTTACTTTAAAGCCAAGGTCCAGTTCAAAAGATAGTACATCCTCATCTAAAGGGACTATGTATAAGGGATACTCCCCAATAGTCATCAAATGATGAATTTTTTCCTCCTCAAGTATCTACAGAAATCAACAAATGAACACCTTACATCACATAAAGATTCACTGAAAATATGTAAGCGCAATTTGATAATTTGAACAAACACTGGGGAAAAAAAACAACACGGGGGAAAAAAACAACAAAAAACCTAACCTTCTCGCATGCAACTGCACGCCGAGGAACGAAGTAAACAAAGTACTCTCTTTGAAGTCCTTTTGAAACATCAGTGTGAACATGCGAGCAAATAAACTTCATCAAATCGATCTGAGCTCGAACAAGGTAAACCACTTTGGTACATTCAGTTTGAATTGGTTCGGCTGTAAGATGCCGCAATTCAACCCCATGTTCCTACAGTACATATGACAATCTTTCTTGATTTTCAAAACAGAAACAAGAATGACGCATTGAACACAAATTACAAGTCTGTGAGTATTTATCGATTCACAAATATATATTCTAATCAATAAAGTGAGGATTCCATTTTGTTGTGAACAACTTTTGAAGCTCTGTCACAAAAGTAATTTTCACAATTGTCCCTCCAAAAATTAGGTTTTTACAAGTACTATTAAATAAATATAATGAGCAAAATCGCAATTGATTAAAAACCATCTTATCATAACCACTACTCAACTATCCCCAACCCTCCTAAAAATGTGCAAACACACAGTTTTGGCCATCCCTCTGGTCTTTTCTATTGGAGATGAGCAAACTCGCAATCGATTAAAAACCATCTTATCATAACCAATACTCCAATATCCCCAACCCTCCTAAAAATGAGCAAACACACAATGTTGGCCATCCCTCTAGTCTTTTCTAACGGAGAAGAGTAACAAATGGAAGTTGTGTCACAAAAGTGATTTCCAATATTATGCTAATACAAATTAAACTTTTACAACTTTTACTAGAATATGAATTACTGTTAAAGAAAAAGTTTTAAAATAACTCGAGCTCAACTACTCCCTCCCACACCCCAAGTATTCACATGTGCACACACCCGGAGTGTGCGCCCAACCCCTAGTAAACAATGAAAGCAAACCAACAAAAATGAAAACAGGGACAGCTACTGGAACCTTGAGGAGTGAGGTCTGAACAATCAAAGAGAGAGAGCCTCCAAGCTTTGGATCGATGACTAAACACTTCTTTCCGCGAATCTACGAATTACATAACAGTAACTTGAATTCAGGTCAAGAGTACGAGTACGAATATGTAACCCAAAATTAAACTGAGTTTTTTAGATTGAAACTCACATTTTTAGGATAGTTATGAGCTCCTTCTGAGATTGATCTCTGATTTCAAACAAAACACAAAAGGAGACGAAATTAACTGATAGAAAGGACTGTAAGAAAAAACCAAATTGAAATGTCAATGACATTGGAAATACCTTATGGATGTGAGATTGATTGGGGCGTTGTCCAGATTAGGAATTTGAGCCATTATCTCTCTCTCTCTCTCTCTCTCTCTCTCTCTCTCTCTCTCTCTCTGTGGGATGATCTTTTTTTTCTTCGTTTCAAGACTTTGTCATCGCCGTCGCCTGGTCGCCGTTGATTTTCGGGATCAAGAAAAAGGAGTCAGAGATGAGAGAAGAAGATGTTGAAGTTGAAGAAGAAGAAGAAGAAGAAGAAGAAGAAGACGTGACAGCAATTGCCTGGTCGACGATGATGCCGTCGTTGCTGCCGCGTATTTTAGGAGAGAAGATCGCGTGAGAAGGGAAAGTGACTAAGTGAGAGCACTGAGAGGTGAGAGGAGAGACAGAGTTTCATATGGGAGAGAGTGGAGACTCTTTAAGTTTTATGGGGAGAGTTTGACGATCCCTACTCTTTAACAATTTTTAGGTATATATGCCTATACCGGTTGGGTTCGCGCTCAAAAAGTCTTGGAATGGGGACCGAACCGGTTTTCAAAAATTATACTCCTCCGTGATTTTTAAGTGTTAAATTGTTTAAAAGGTGTTTTTTGGTAATAATAAATGAAATGTTTCAAAAAGTTAATGGGTAAAAGTTTGTAGAATTATCATTTTTGCCCTTTTTTGAAAAGTTAGCCATCTCTAAGACACTACCTAAAAAATACTCCCAAAGAAATTTAAAGATCGGGATTGAGAGACCCAATTTTGTTTCAACCTAAGAAGTAGAATTGGTTAGCTCAAGTTAAGAAAGAAATTCACTTTAATGGAGCTTCCTAAAAATACTCCATAGAAAGTGTATGTTTCAAAAATTTAATTTCTAAGGCCTCATAACCGGCAAAAAATACTCCCTAAACTTTAATTTGGGGCTCCTAAAAATACTCCCTAAACTTTCTCTCTCCTCTTTCTCTCTATCTCTCTCCTCTTTCTCTCTCCAAGTACCTCCCCAAATAAAAGGTAGTCAACTCTAGCCTTCTTTTTGAAAGAGCACAGATAGTGAGGGGTCCTCCCAGGATTTTAGGGAAATGAAGAATTTTGTGCACTAGAGACCAATTTTTTGAGGTTTTTTCATTTTTCTTTAAAGTTAGTTAGCACTTTTTAGGTAGTGATTTTTGGGTAGTGTTCACTAGAGATGCCCTTCAAAGTGGAAAAAAAAAGTTAATGGGTAAGGGGTGAAAGATAATTTTGGAAAGTGGAGGTAAAAGTTGATGTGGAAAGTGAAAAAGTTGACGTGAAAGGTGTAATGATGATGTTTTTTAATAAGTTGGATTTAAAAGGAAAAACATTTAAAAAGGGACGGAGGAGTATAATTTCTAAGAGCAGGACCGAATCGGCAAATCAAAAAAAAAAAAAAAAAAATTTCAATTCGGTCCAGGTTTTTTTTTTTTTCACCCAAAGTCGAGAAGACGAAATTTTAGGATAATGCGTAATTGGGCTTCTACCACATGCTCCGCTTTTGAGACAATTACGGGCTAAACTACTACAACCAATATAAAAGACTGATGCACATCCAACTCTAGCCTTCTTTTTGAAAGAGCACGGATAAGACTCCTCCCAATCTTCAAATCTTCAAAATGAAGAATGGAAAGTGCACCATAAACCTAAATTCCCAAAAGATTTTGTAATTTATACTCCATTTTCTTTAAAAAGTTGACTTTTTGGTGGATTCATACTCCTTTTGGAGAATTGATTCTTCAAATCTATTTTAGTTCTTCAAATTTGAAAAACTAAAAGTAGATTTGAAGAATGGATAAACAAAAAAAGGATGATTTCTAGGGACCCCAAAAAGATAACTTGGATTTTTGAAAAAAGACATAAATTACAAAATCCCTCATTGATATGTCACTTTTGTTCTTCATTTTAAAGGAAAAACAATGCATTGTTGATGCTCTAAGCCCAACTCCAACCTCCTTTATGAAAAAGCACGGACAGGGCTTTTGAAAAAGGACGCCAAACGCCCACATGTTTCGTCTCTCTCTCTCTCATCAACTCCCCAAACCGTATGAAAGTGCCTAAATTTTAGGGTACCCTTTAAAAGTGTTTACGGAAAATGAAATCCTAGGGAACCCTTGAAAATACCTAAACTACTACAACCCTATGATAAGAAGTGCACCATAAACCTAAACCCTAGGATACCCTATAAAAGTGTTTAAACCTAAACCCTAGGGTACCCTATGAAAGTGTCTAAACCACTAAAACCCTATAATAGGAAAGTGCACCCTAAACCTAAATTTCAAAAAAAAAGTGACTTACCTTAATGGTAATTAAAAAAAATGACTTACCTTAGTGGTAATTAGATCTCTTTCCTAGACCTAGAGGTAAAAATCTGTTCCGCTTTTGGGGCGGCCCATTCTTCACGTGCCACATAAGTGATCCTCGTTTGGACTAAAAATCAAGCTTGGATTTCTTAGTGGGCCGGAAAGGCCAGACCCAGGCACCCAAGACAAACAACTTTTCAAAGTAATATTGTCTCACAAAAAGACCAATTTTTTGATTACGAGGTGTGGAATGGGTGATCACTTAATATATATATATATATATATACAGTAAGCTTCTAATGAGGACTCCCTCATTGGAAGTTCTATGCGGACCTGCCCCTTTTTTGTGTTTTCGGACCAAATTTTGACGATCCGAACCGCTCAATGTTTTTAAAATGCATTTTCCAAGGTCCAAGCGGAAAATCTTCAAAAAAATACCGGAAGGGCTTGATCCACACGATTTTTGTTAAGTTTTTAACAAAAACTATGTGGATCAAGCCCTTCCGGTTTTTTTTTGAAGATTTTCCGCGTGGACCCTTAAAAATGCATTTTAAAAACATCTAACGGTTCGGATCATGAAAATTTGGTCCGGATGGTGAAGTCCTCATGGAAGTCCTCATGGTGAGGTCCTCATTAGAAGCTCATCCTATATATTATATATATATATATATATATATATATATATATATATATCACCGTGACTTTTTTTTGGGAAGATTCATCTAAATCAACGTAAAAATTGCTCAAGAACTAGTTGTTGGTCCTTTTTTTTTTTATCAGCAAACTAGTTGTTAGTCTTGGGTACTACTTTCCATTCATTGCATTCGAAGGACATGAATTTTTTCATTGATCTATTTTTCTGACTAGATGATTGTATCATTTTATCTGTTCACCTACTTGAATCACTTACCTTAACCAAATTGGTCCCCATAAAATAAATAGATGCTTAAAAGAAGAATGTGATCATGAGATTATATTAATATTGTGGTATATCTAAGCTTTGTGTTGCTTGACTCCCATATCATTGCTTTTCATTGAGCCTTGTTTCTTTTGTTTAAAATCAAATGAGAATCACAGTAGTCTTTAAGTGGATATACTATTTCACCTTCTTAATAGCTTCTTGGGTAGAGTCAATGACCTCAATCACGCAATCTTGATGCAACTTTGTTTTCTCTAAGTAATGGAGTCTTTCTAGGATGCTTCTCACTCTGTACATTATGAATATTTCCTATGTTTTAAGCTCTTCCCTCTTTAGAGTTTAGTCCCTATGGTTGGCAAGTATACACCACTTACTACAAAAGAGCTACTGGAAACATTTGCCCAGAAAGACTGTACTTTTCGTTTTGTTGAAAATGACAATAAGGTTTCCAACAAAGATCTTATGGAAACCAAAGACCTTACAGAGATAACTTGTCCACAATATGGTACAAGAAAAGGCCATGTAAAATGATATGCTTGCCCTCTTTTTGGTGGATGTTTTGGAGGGTGAAATTATAACCATTTACCATTAAGTTCAATACGTATTCAAAATCACATATGGGTATGCTTTGCTTATTGTGTGCATGCAATACTCCCTTTTGACTCCCCTAAAGATGATGATGCATACACGTGCATTTTTTTAAGAAAGGGAAAACGGACTCTTTGGAGTTAATTCATGTTCAGATGATTTCTAATGTGTTAAGTAACAATTGAACCGCTCAATGTGACTTGTATCGCCGCTCCTGCAGTGCATTAACAAGTCTAATCAAGCTGAAAGTGATGTATTAGATGTAGTGGGGTACTTCTTAGATAAGAAGCTTCCCTTTATGGTTGTTAGTAAGATTGTGATGCAGATTTGGAAGAAATTTGGGATTCAACAGGTTAAGTCTGATGGTAAGGCTTCTTCTTCTTTAAGTTTAGTCAAGTTGGGACTAATAGGAAGGTTATAGAGGCTGGTCCTTGGCATGTTTCTAGGAAGTTAATGGTGTTGTATTTACCCAAATAAAAAGTTAATGGTGTTGAAACAATGGTCCCCTCAAATGAAATTGGAGAAAGATGAGTTTGATATAGTTCCAATTTGGGCCCAGTTTTATAATGTTTCGTTGGAGTTGTGGAATTCCGATGGTTGAAGCTACATTGCTAGTGCTATAGGTAGCCCTCTCTATGCTGATGGTCTTAGTGAAAGTGGCCAACGTCTGAGCTTTGGTAGACTTTGTATTGAGGTGAAGGCACCTTAGGCCTGTTCTTTGGCCTTTTAATAAGTCGCATTACTCTAATCTCTCAGAGAAGGTGGATAAGGTTAGGACAACTCCTGCCAGTTTGCAGCTTCATTTGGCAGCTTCTCCTCAAGACTAGCTATTATGTGATCAGGGAAAGGAAGTTTTAGCTTCTTTCATTCATCTTAGTCTTGCTAAGGAATCTTTTAAAAACGAAAGTCCAGAGTGATGTGGTTATCACTAGGGGACCAAAACACTAAGTTCTTCTATCACATTGCCTCCGGAATAAAATTCTGAGTTTGCAAGAGAGTAATGGGGTTGGACGTTGCTCTCCTTCAGAGGTACATCAGGAGATTTTGGACTACTATGTGGGTTTGCTTGGTACTACTTTCAGTCAAAAAAGGGATGTCCGACAAGTTTTAGGCTTAGTTTTATCTCCTAAAGCTTCTCGAGTGATGGGGCAGATCTGATTAAGCCTGTCACAGCTAAGGAAGTTAAAGCTGCAATGTGGTCCACCAAAGGGGATAAAGCTCCAGGTCCGGATGGTTATAATTCTGCTTTTTTCCAGAAGAACTGAGATATAATGGGTTCAAATGTGGTTCAGGCAGTTCTGAATTTTTTCTAGGAAGGAGAGATTAAACAATGGAATGCCACCGTTATAACATTGGTTCCTAAGTCCAATTCCCCTTCTAATGTCAAGGATTACAAACCCATAGCATGCTGCAATGTGGTCTACAAATGTGTTACTAAAGTGCTTGTTAATAGGTTGCAACCTCTTCTTCCTAGTATTATCAGCCCTAATCAGTCAGCTTTTGTTAAAGGTCGAAGTATTATGGACAATATCCTTCTAATGCAAGAGTTAGTCAAGAACTATCATAAATCTGGGGGGCCTCCACGTTATGCTATTAATAAGGATCTTATGAAGGCCTATGACTCGGTAGATTGGTCTTTTTTGGTGGACATTATAAGGTGCTTTTGTTTTCCTGATCAATATATTCAATGGGTTCGAGGTTGTATTACCACTCCTCTGTTTTCTATCATGATCAATGGAGAGATGGTGTGGTTCTTTCCTGGTCAGCGAGGTCTTACGCAAGGGGATCCCCTATTCCCTTACCTTTTTCTTCTAGTTATGGAGGCTTTTACTACCCTCATTTAGTATAAGGTGTCTCTTCAAGGTTTTTGCTTCCATCCTAAGTGTGTTGACTTGCAGTTGACTCATTTAATATTCGCCGATGATTTGTTTTTTTTGTGTAGGGTTGAGGAGGTTTCTTTTTCCATAGTTTTTTTTTTGGGGTAAACAAGCTTGAAATAAAAAGGAGACAACAGAATATACAACCTATAAAGGGCATACCCCAGGAAGGACAAAAGAAAAATGAAAAGGAAATAAAAGGATGGCCACATGGCAACATTTGGAGAGGGATAACATAATGTAATAATGAAAACCTACGCCAAAAGGCTACAATTGTCTAAATAAAACTATAACATATGTTTCGCCCCCCATCTAAGAGAGAAAGGGGAAAGAAACATATGACAAAACTAGGATTTTGAAATGAGAGCAATGACCCGTTGATGATGCTTACACTTCACCTGCATTGCCATTCGAGAGCAAGAGAACCTGGGGTTCCTTTTAACTTGAAGATTGTGATGAGCAAGTTCCTTCTAGCTTGAACATGAATAACTAGGACAGCCCCCCAGTGAGCAATAGGAAATGCAACTTGCATGCAAAATAGGATTGCATTTATACACAATGCTTAAGCACAACATAATCTGTCTAGAAAATGGACAATAGCTATCCCTTGATGAATACTGAAGTATTGCGAGACTTTCATTTGTTTCTTGTTTGCAAACCAACCTGCTGAAAAGTTCCATCCCTTATGCTGGGGTGGATGATGCTACTAAGATTAAGCCCCATGCAATTCTTCCTATTCCAGAAGGTTTCCTCCCAGTAAGGTATTTGGGTGTTCCCTTTGTTTCTACCATATTGAGAGCTTCTGATTGTGTGCAGTTGAAGAACAAAATCCTTGCAAGAATTCAGTCATGGTCCACTAAAACTCTTTCCTATGCGGGAAGTGCTCAATTGGTTAATTCTGTTATGTTACACATCCAGGTTTATTGGGCATCTATCTTTATTTTGCCTCAGAAAGTTATCCAAGAGTTGGAGCATCTGGTTTGGGTTTTCTTATGGATTGGTACAGATTTGAGGAATTCGGGTGCTAAAGGCTTTGTTCGGAAACGTTTTTGCAAAAGATTTTTGGAGTTGAAGATCTCTCTTTTTTCGGAAATGGTCTAGACCTTCCCCGTGGGGCCACTGATCCCCTCTCCTTTTAAAAGTCAGTAGTCCTCCTTTTCCTCCTCTTTTTGACCGACAAGGAGCACCAGTGCCCCCGACTTTTCCTCCTCCTCTCTCATCTGGCAAAAACTGGGCCAGTGGGCCCCTCACTCTCAAACAACAAACGCAGCTCTCTCTCTCTCTCTCTCTCTCTCTCTCTCTCTCTCTCTCTGCACAAAACAGGGCCAGTGGGCCCCGCACTATCAAACCCAAAGTGCATCTCTCTTCCTCTGCAAAACAAATCCGAACAACAAACTCAAAAAATGTTTTCAAAAATCGGCTGAAAAAGGTGATCGAACAAAGCGAAAGTCTCTTGGAAAGATATATGTGTCCCTAAAGAAGAGGGTGGCCTAGGTTTTCGGCTCATGAAAGAGTGGAACAAAGCTTTTATGGCTAGGCACTTGTGGGCAGTGTACAAGAAGAGTGATACCCTGTGGGTAAAGTGGGTTCATACCAATATGATTAAGGACAATAGTTTTTGGTGTATGCGGATCCCCCTCAATGCCTCTTGGACTATTAGGAAACTGTTGAAATTAAGAGATAAGGGACAACACTGGATATCTTATAAGATTGGCAATGGGGTTGATACTTTTTGTGGCTTAACAACTAGCATCCATTAGGCCCTCTCTATCAGAGATTTGGGGAACAAGTGGTTCATAACTTGGGAAGATCGCTGACTACAAAGGTGAGTTCCATTATCCATGCCAGCACTTAGTGATAGCCTAGATAGAGAAACCCAATTATTCAAGAGATTATGAATGCTACTCCAGTGCATTTCACTCATGATTGTACCTCTTCTGATTCTGTTGTTTGGAATCTCTCAGTTGGTGGGATGTACAAAGATAGATTTGCTTGGCAAACTTTTCAGGTCCCTAATCCCCCCTTTCTTTGGTACAAGATCATTTGGTTCAAGCACTATATTCCTAGATAGGGGTTCATCCAGTGGCTAGCAGTTTTATGGAGGCTATCCACCACTGATAGGCTAATGTCTTGGGGCTTGGAGGTGGACCGTCAGTGCATCCTTTGCTCTAGGAAAATAGAATCACATTCCCACTTGTTCTTTTCCTGCAGCTATGCTACACAGATTTGATCCTCTATTCTTGTCTCTAATGGTGTTCCTAATGGCTCTCGGGATTTGTCGCAGATTCTAACTAGGGCTAAGCAATATCGAGGGGGTAACTCTGTGACTCGCCTTCTTTTCAAGCTATCTCTTGTTGCATCTATATATTGGCTGTGGAAAGAAAGAAATGTCAGGATTTTTCAACATCAGAGTATGTGGTGTTCTACTTTGCATGGTTGTATCATTACAGATATTTGAGTTTGTCTTAGCTCTTGGAGACGTGTTCGTCCTTCTCCTTGTAACCTAGCTATTGCTTCTGCTTGGAGTCTTATTACTATTAGGATTTTTTCCCCAGGTTCTTTTGGGGTTTTGTAGCTAGGCTGCTATTATATATAGTAGTGTTCTAGTTGTATTCTTTTGTTAGGCCTTGGCCTTTTGTTCTTGGTTCGTTTGTGCTTAATGAGATTGCAATTTTCCCAAAAAAAAAAGAGAAGTGTTGTATTAGAAAGCCTTAGTAGGTATGGGTCGTATGGCCTTTGGCTTGAATTGATTCTTTATTTCTGTTTGGATGAGGAAAGGTAAAACATCAAATGCCTTCTTTATTGATTTTGCAGTAACATCTGTGGTGTCGTTGGAACTTTAGGAGGGCAACTGGTGCTGCTGGAAGAGCTGATAAAGTGCAGTATCTTTATGCCAGATTTCTTGTCTGGCTTTCTCAGTCTGAACCAACAGGTAACATCTTTGATCTTCCATTAGTTGGTAATTTTTGTTAAATCTGTCACTAATTGTGTTGTTTGGGGAAATATACGTTCTAGATTTCTAGTCGAAGCATGATGATCTTGACTACTTGCATTTCTAATGTCCAAAGTATGAAGCCAAATTTGAAGCTGCGGAGCAAAAGGAAATACTCCAATAGAACCAACATGCAAAAGGATTCTGTACCTAATACCCATAGTGATGGGATTTGTCCCTTTTGTGCAGCTGAAAAGGAGGAACCATTTACTCTAACCTAAAAATGGAAGTCATCCCAGAGCAACATTATAGGAGCGGATTTTGTCTTTTCTCATGTTGTGGCCCAAGTCAAGGAGTAGGATGTTCTGAACATATGAACAATAATACCTAGTGTTAATCGCACTAAAGAGTGTAATAGGAGGGGTAAGACTGTAGGGAGGCTTAACCTATGGCATTAGTTACACAAGGTGGTTTCTCTAAAACTTTAACCAGTTTTCTTGTACCAAGCAATGCCCTAAATATCTATTTAATTGAACTTTGATTCTCTAACCTTTTTTTTTCCATTGTTCCCACTCTAAGCAGCTGGTGCTAAATGAGGTTGTTTATATTTTTGCTACGATTAAATACTGTAGCAACATCTTGTTATGACCTCTATAATTTCTGCTATTTTTACAGGTCAGAAAAGTTTGTACATGCGTCTGGGATGTCGAGGTGATTGGCCATACATCAAGCCTCCAGGATGCGACCCATCTACCGGAAGCGATACCTTTCGTCCCAATTTGTAGAGTGGATCATGTACAACCAACCATTCGAAGGATTTTGCTGCTTTTGAGTTTTTTATAATGCGACTCATCTTTGTGTTTGTCTCTAAAGCCTAATAGCTATGAAGTATGGATCCTGACACCCTGTGCCTCTGTAGTTGAGCTTGCTACTTTTGCAAGTGCAAATTTTCTTTAGCAATGAACCTTACACTGGTATTCCCCAATTCCTTCACCTTCTCTCTCTGGACTTGGAAATGTAGAATGTCCTCAAGTAGAATGTCCTGAAAATACACTGGATATCCACACTTTTATAAACTTTTGTGGGTGTGGGTGTGGGTGCGTGTATAGTGAGCTTCCTATCCACACCCTAAAATTCGGACCTTCCGTCCACACCCTACTTTCCCGATCACCAACACTTCTAAAGGTTACCGTGTCCGCATATGTCAATGTTAACTTCTTGTTCATAAGGAACCTTGAGATGTTTTTGTTAAGGCCAAATAAGTTTGGGGCTATGAAGCACCGACACTTAGAAAAGGTTGTCGTGTCTGCGTATGGGACACGGGGACATATATTGGACAAGCCACGTGGATCAGAATGACAAAAGAAGAAGTAAATACTAAATACAACTACTCATAAACCTTGTATGTTTTTAAAGCAACATCTCTTCGTACGGCCTAATCAGGGTTATATATATATATATATATACAGTCTCGATCTAATCCGGAAGTCCCGGATCCGGGACTCCACCTTCCCGATATTTTTTTGACGATCCGAACCGTCCAATGTGTTCAAAAGGTGTTTTCCAAGGTCCACGCGGGAAATCTTCAAAAAAAAATACCGGGAAGGGCTTGATCCAAGCATTTTTCCGCAAAACTGTAAATGTACAGTTTTTGCGAAAAAATGCTTGGATCAAGCCCTTCCCGGTATTTTGTTTTGAAAATTTCCCGTGTGGACCTTGGAAAATACCTTTTGAACACATTGGACGGCTCGGATTTCCCAAGAACAATTTTTAAAAGCATCAAAACACCAAAAAACCTCCCATCCGGGATCCTTGATTGGATAATTTGTGTATATATATATATACAGTGAGCTTCCCCTCCAAACTCCCTTAACTTGTTAAGTTACGGACCTAGGGGTATTTTCGACTTTCCGGACCAAATTTCGACGATCCGAATATTAGTGTTTTTGTGAAAAACAGCTCCGATCAAGCCCTTCCGGGTATTTGTTTTTGCCAAATCTTCGCGTTGGACCTTGAAAACACCTTTTAAACACATCTAACGGTTCGGATTTTCAAAAAAACATTGGGAAGGTGGAGGTCCGTAACTTAAGAAGGTCAGGAAGTTTGGATGTGAAGTTCGGTGTATATATATATATATGAGGGGGGCGGAAGGGAGATGGATGGAGGGAAGGCAGAGTGGAGAGAGTTCAGAGGGTAATTGAAAGATGTAAAAATGCAAGATGCCTAACTACTGATATTGAGAGTCCTTTTATAGAATAAGGAACCCTGTTTACAATCATTGTAATGAAGAAAAGTAAATAATATTTGGTATTGCTTTTGACTTGAGGGGCTGCTTTCGGTGGAAAAGCTGAACTGAGAGCAGTTTGATTTTGCTTTTGACTTGAGGGGCTGCTTTCGGTGAGAAAGCTGAAATGATAATTGCTAGAGGTAATTGCTCTTGCTGGAAAGCTTGATCCCATAATTTGATGGATTGTAGAAAATATGAGGGAAAGTTGAAAGGTGGAACCCACCATGTTGCTCCACCATGTTGATTGCCTTCTTTGTGCGATCATTTCATTTTGATGATGAAGTTGGTGGTAAAAGAGGCATGGGATAAAGGGAGTGGTTCCCATCCTTGTCTTTCCATAATTGATTTGTTCTTTTGACTTAGAGACCTTCTTTTTTCCTGGGAAATATTGTTTTTCGTACTGATGTCATTATCTTGAAATTTGGTCAGGGCTGTGATAGCAATAATAATTTCTTGCGTAATCGTCTGACTACCAATTTGAACCAGTAATAATCATTTTTTTCATTGTCATTGAAGAAAATGATTGTTTTATTGAGGGCTAGATGGCTGAAGGCTGTTTTGTCATAAAAAGCAAGAAGATGATTCATGCTTCTTATCCAGAATTTGATATTTATTTTGGTATTGGGTTCTAAAAGGAAGCGTGTCCAAATATGGTGTAATTGGTCACGGATATGTCTCCTTCTATTGACCTCTGCCCAAGTAACTAATGGATTTAAAAGGGAAAGTTCAATTTGATCATGATTCATTTTTACACTTTTGATTTTGTACTCACGCTTTCACCATCATCCAGTGGGGATGATTGATTCTCAGCTATTATCAGTGAGTGATAATAGAGGTAATGCTGTTGAAGAATAGTAATACTTGAACCTGCATCATAAAAGAAAATTAGTACTTATAATTCATTGGGATCCTGGGAATCTTGAAATAGAGAATCAAATGGATTTTGTTCTGGTGTTGAGGAAGTTGATGCTTCAGTGTCCTGACTTTGACTGAGCATGTCAGTAGCAATTTGGAGTAATGCTTTGCTTGCGTCTTGATTCGGATTTTGAGCACTTGCATGATGAGTTGTTGGGCTAATTTGATTATTGTTTGATTGGGTGATTTTGGAGGAGGGGAGCTCGTGGTAGGACTGTCAAGCTTGATATTGGAAATCATATATGGAGATGGAGGTCTATCATGGATCTGGACTGGTTTTGGAACTTTTATTTTGAAGTCGTTCTGGACCTGATCAATTACTTGCTGGATATTGAACTTATTCCACCATTTGATCAAGAATTGGCGGGCAACAAGATTATCAGAGATAACATATTTCCATCTGAAAATCCAAGCAACTTTATATTTTGCAATAAAAAGCAGGAGTCGAGGAAATTGATTTTGGTGAAGGTTTAATTTTTGTTTAGAGTAGAAGTAATCAACTTGATCAAGAAGATTTTTGGGGATAATGTCATTACTGGCTCCCATTTGAGACCACCATCGAAGAAACCAAGTAGGAAATGGAGAATTGAAATTTTGATCAAACTGGAAAAACCAAGAATGAGAGAATTTTGAATTTTCATATAATAATGCATAAGACCAAGCATTGATGTAATCATAATAATTAAAAAATAATTCATTATCTGGTAGTGGTTGAAGGTTTGAGGGATGACCCCATTCAGAAATATTGATTATTTTGTGGATGTAAAATGATTGGTAATTGATAATGTTGCTATCTTTTGTGTCGTAAGTCTGTTTAAAGACAACAGACTGAGTATGCACAAGGATATTTTTATAAAAGGATATTGATTTGTCAGGATTATGTGGAACAAAATGCCAGTTTTCGGGGAAATAATGGGAGGCTAAATCATTTGGATTTTTTATATGTTGAAAAGATGGTTCTATATAAAATAGATTTTGTAATTGAGTTTTTGCAATATAAATAGTTTTTGCTAGAATAATAGGTTGGGAAGAGGTTCCTATAATTTGGTTTACAGGGGTATAATTTTGGGTAATTGGTGGGTATGCGAGTGAAGAACTAGATCCGTATTGGCTTTTGGGTGTTGGGTTAAGGACTTGGTATCTATTGACTAGTTCAATGGGGGGAATAGCCATAGTACTAGTTGTAAGGGCCAATTGCTTTTGAGGTGTTGTTGCTATCTTGCTATCTTTTTTGTTCTTTTCTGCCATATCTGCAAAATTAATTTAATAGGAATTCTCGTGTTAGAAAATCAGGAATTGAATTTTGCTCACCTTTAATATATTCTATATCAAAGTGAAAAATACTTAGTATTGATTGCCAGCGAGCAAAAATTTGTTTGCTAGCCACATTTTTTACATCTTGTTCTAAAATATGCTTTGCACTTTTGCAGTCAATTCTAATTAAAAACTTTTGGTTTAAAATATCATCTTGAAATTTAGAGATACATAATACGAGTGCTAAAATTTCTTTTTTAATAGTACTATAATTATTTTGGGTTTTGTTCCATACGCCTGAATAATATCTAACTATTTGTTCAGGAGAAGTTGAATTGGTTTTTTGTAAAAGAATACCTCCATATCCTATGTCAGAAGCATCTGTTTGGATTATTTTAAATGAGTTTGTTGTTGGGATTCCTAGACATGGTAATATTTTGACATATGTTTTAATTTGTTGTACAATATTAGTATGGATTGATGTCCAGGCTGGTGGATTATTATTTAGTCTTTCAAATAGTGGTTGACATATTGGTCTGAGATTTTTATAAAATTCTGACACATAATTTAGTGATCCTAAAAATCTTTGTAATTGGTTTTTATCAGTAATTTCATCTGGAAATTTATCAGCAAATTGGATGGCCCTATCAATTGGTGTTATAGTGGATTGATATATGTTATATCCTAAAAATCGTATTTTTGTTTGAAATAGTTTAATCTTGGGAGCCGAGACTACTAACCCATTGTGTTTGATGGTTTGTAGAAAAGATTTTAAATGTTTCCAATGTTCGTCTATTGTTTTGGAAAAGACTAGTACATCATCTATATATGTGATAATAAAATGACTAAATGGATTGAATATATCATTCATAATATTTTGAAATTCACTAGGAGCATTTTTTAAACCAAACGACATTACATTCCATTCATAATGTCCGAAAGGGGTTGTAAAAGCAGTTTTGTATCTGTCTTTTGGATGAATTTGTATTTGCCAGAATCCACTTTTAAGATCAAATTTTGAGAATATTGTAGCATTATGTAATCTATTAATGAGGTCATTTTTGTTGGGAATTGGGTATCTGATCCATTCTAAGGCAGTATTTAGTGGTTTGTAATTGATCACTAGGCGAGGTACTCCTCTTTCTATTTCAAAGATTTTTGTTGACATAGAAAGCTGGGCAAGACCAGGGTGATTTACTTTTTTGGATAATATGGTTATCAAGTAATGCTTGAATTTCTTGTTTACAAGTTTCCATTGTTTCTGGATTCATTTGGATAGGTCTGGATTTTGTTGGTATATTGCTTTCTTTGAAATCTTTGGTATAAGGTAAAGTGACTATATGTTTTTTACGATGCCAAAAAGCACTAGGTATATTTGAACATACTTCAGCTTCTAAGTGATTCTTGAATTTGTCTATTTGTTGAATTAAGGAATTATTTGTAAGTTGGTCTTCTGTTTGTTTATATTTTATTTCGTTTTGGAGATAATTTAATTGTTGAGTTTTTTGTTGCAGAAATGTTAATTGTTTTAATTCTCGTTTTTCAGATGGTTTTAGGAATTTAAAAGTTATTTCTTTTCCTAAGTGTGTTGTAGTTATACCGATGTTATTTGTTGTGAAAGGATATATCATACCAATAAAAGGTAAACCTAAAATTACATTATCTGTCATATTCTTAACTAAAATAAAGGATGTTTGAAAACATACATTATTTTGGCAGATATGTACTTTAGGTAATTTGTATTGAATATCCATTTGACTACCATTGGCAGATACTAATTGTTCAATTGTTTTATGATAATATTTTGTGGGTATTAATCTTTCTTGAATACAATTCATATCTGCTCCAGTATCTACTAGCGCAACTGTTTCTATTTCCATATCATGAATTTTGAGGTTGATATAAGTATTCCATCTTTGAATTGAAATTATATCTGGTTCTGTTGGAAGATTATGGATATTATGTTTATAGTTTTTAATTTCGTTTATTGTGGGGTGACAACGTGTTTGGTTTTGGATACTTGGTTTGTTACCGTCATCTTGTTGATTTATTTTTCTAATTTGTTTTTTGACTTCTTTGACTTCATGTTGGAGGTCCTGTAAAGTAGTATTATTTGTTTTTTGTATTTTTGTGATGACATTTATTGTTTCTATCATTGGCTTTGACAGAACAATTTGATCAGTTTTTGGTATTTCCTTATGTTTTTCTAAAGGCTGAGCTAAGAGTATAGGATTTGATTTTTGGGAAACTGGTTCATCAATTGTTGTGGTAGGTGTTAATTTGAATATATCTTCCATTTTTGTAATGTATTGTAATTTTAGTTGGGGATCTTCTAGATTATTGATCAATTCTTTTAGCAATTCTTTATCATTTAATTCAAGAGGTTCTGAACAAGACTCTATAAGAGGTTTTGTATGTTTGTTTGGATATATGTTTTCAATATAATCTAGAAATTGAATATCAGTTTTATATATATATATATAGGAAGCCGATCTCCTAAGGGATCCCTTAAACAAAATTTGGTGCGGACTTGGCCCTTTTTCAACTTTCCGGATCAAATTTTGACGATCCGAACCGCTCAATGTTTTTAAAATGCATTTTCCAAGGCCTACGCGGAAAATCTTCAAAAAAAAATACCCGGAAGGGCTTGATCCAAACAGTTTTCGGTAAAACTATACATATGTACAGTTTTACCGAAAACTGTTTGGATCAAGCCCTTCCGGGTATTATTTTTTGAAGATTTTCCGCGTAGGCCCTTAAAAATGCATTTTAAAAACATTGAGCGGTTCGGATCGTCAAAATTTGGCTCGGAAAGGTGAGGTCCGCACCAAATTTGGTTAAGGGATCCCTTATTAGATCATTATCCTATATATATATATATATATAAGAAAACACATAAAAAAAAGCACAATTTGTTTCGAAGCCCCACGATAATAATCTGAATCGTTCAACTTGTTTAAAACATGTTTTTAAAGATACCTGTAAAAAATCAACTCATTCGAATGACGGTAAGTGCTCGATCCAAACAATTCTAAGAATACCAGTTCCTGTCAACTTTTTTGAATAACTGTTTGGATCAAGCACTTATCAATATTGGATTGAGCTGAATTTTTGTAAGATATCTTATTTTATCCATTTAAACAAAGTGAGCGGGATCATTACAATATAACCCGGAACAAAAGCGTGTGTTTTTTTTTATGTGTTTTCTTATGTGTCCCCAGAACCGGCCCATATATGTATATATATATATATACACACACACTAAACACGTGCCTTCACGAGCTATCTTCATAACATGAGAGAGAGAGAGAGAGAGAGAGAGAGAGATTTGGAAAAGGGATTATTACCTCTAGGTCTAGAAAAAAGATGTCTAATTACCGCTAAGGTAAGTCACTCTTTTTTGGAGTTTAGGTTTAGGGTGCACTTTCCTATTATAGGGTTTTAGTGGTTTAGGCACTTTCATAGAGTAACCTAGGATTTTAGGCACTTTCATAGGGTACCCTAGTCGTAGGGTACCCTAATCATAGGGGTACCCTAGAGTTTAGGTTTAGAGTGCACTTTCCTATTATAGGGTTTTAGTGGTTTAGGTACTTTCATAGAGTACCCTAGGATTTTAGGCACTTTCATAGGGTACCCTAGTCATAAGGATACCATAGTCGTAGGGTACCATAGAGTTTAGGTTTAGGGTGCACTTTCCTATTATAAGGTTTTAGTGGTTTAGGCACTTTCATATGGTATTGCTTTGACTTGATGAGAATTTTTCAGACTTGGGGTTTGACCTGATAGTAATTATGGGATCCAAGGGTGACCTGATGGTAAATGTCCCATAAAACATTGGTAAGCCAAAAATATACAGGATCATGCAAGAATAATGTTTTCATCCATCTCAAAATCGTACTCCGGTCACCTCAGGAAATATATAGTCCCTCTGTCCCTTTTTAAACATGTTGCTTCGTAAAATCAACTTATTAACGAGACATCATCATTACACTTTTCACATCAACTTTTACCTCCACTTTCCAAAATTATCCTCCACTTTCCAAAATTATCCTCCACTTTTATCCACTTTACCCACTAACGTTTCAAAAGGGCAAAATAATAAATCAGTATGTCTTTGTTCAGCGAACTTAAACGTACAAATTTTACTCATTAACTTTTCAAAACACCCAGAAATTAAGACTCAAAATGGAATAATCAACTACAAAAAAGGGCCTGAGGGAGTATATTTCTAACCTTATGCAGTTCAAAAAGAACATCTCTAGCATCTATTCGTTCACTTGAAAGTTCAGAAGAACATAAAAATCCAATTTGGAGGATCGAAACTAAGCATTCCTCCACTTCTGTAATGTCGCTTGTGTCACTCTGCTTTCGCTCCTCCTCCACTTCCAATACAATGTGGTGATCAACAACATTCATTACTTGGCTCGGGAGAGACATTCTTACGAACCTGTGAAGGTTGATACTCTCGGTGAACATTTTGTTGGTAGGTATTTTTCCGGTGAACATTTCCAATAACAAGACTCCGTAACTCCGTAACTGTACATATCACCTCGCGTTGATAACAAGCCACCCAGACCATACTCGCCAAAAGTAACAATACAGATAATGGCAAAACTTGTGAAAAAAAATTATGATCTTTAATAACAAACAGTACGCTACTTACTATTTTCACTTATCAAACCAGAACTTTAAGATAAAAAGTACAAGACTTTGAGAAGTGAAAATGGGTCATCTCTAAGTATCGGTAAGGCTTAAATCTGAATATAAATTCATAAGGAGTTAATTTTTAGTAGCATCTGATTTTAAAATTTTCTATTCCATTTAATCAAAGTAAGAAATACACAGACGCAATTACCTGGAGCAATATATCCAATTGATCCTATGATCTCAACTGAACTTGATTGCTGATGATTAGACGTATAATACATTCTTGGAAAAATTCTTGCAAGTCCAAAATCACTCACACAAGCACAAAAATCGTCATCAAGAAGAATATTGCTTGGCTTTAAATCGCAGTGAATAATTTCAACTTCGCAGTGATTATGAAGATAATCCAAGGCTGAGGCTATATCGATGGCAATGTTCAGCCTTTGACCAAGGTTTAAAATCTTAGGGTCCTGCAACTTGGGATAACTTGGGTGCAGCCATTTCTCTAAACTCCCATGTGGCATCAACTCCAATACCAAAGCCTTGAAATCATCACCTTTAAAATCTATGCTTGAGCAGGATGTGATAATCTTAAGGAGATTGCGATGACGAATTGTCCTTAATGCTTCACATTCAGCTATAAAGCTCTTGCTGGCTCCATGTTGTTGAAGTCAAGCACCTTTACAGCAACACATTGTTCATCTGAACTAAGAATACCTTGGAAAATTGAACCATATCTTCCCTCACCGATCAAGTTGAATGAAGCGAACCCATCAGTTGCTTGGAAGAGATCTGCATAAGAGAGTTTTGTATATCGGTTTTGCAAAGGTGGGTCCAAAGAGGCTTGTTTTCTAGACCTTCGATTTCGACAGTCAATAACCAAACAGAATAATATAAAAGTAATTGGCGGAGTAACTACTATAGCCATCACTCTACGGTTCAAGGGTGGATTCTTTTTCTCCAACACTTTCGAAGGGCATGCAAGCAGTTGCAAGTCTTTAATTCTTCCACAAAACTCAATGAAGACAAACCTTTGAAGGAACATAATCTGCCCGGACAACTTGTTCCAAGACAAATCTAGTACTGCGAGACCTCTTAATTGTACCAAGGATGCTGGAACATCCCCCTCGAAGAGGTTTCCTTGCAGATGAAGGGCTTCTAACGCTAAACATCTGCCGAGAGAAGATGGAATTCTTCCAGATAGCTTGTTATATGATACATGCAGTACACCAAGGTTTATCGAATCACCAACTTAAATGGCAGATGTCCAGTCAAATAACTTTGAGAAAGTGAAATTGAGATTGAAGAAAGAATAAAAAGTTGCTCAGGTACGTCACCAGTGAGATGATGGTATGCAAGATCAATTCGCTGCAAATTCCTGCAGTTGCCTAAAGAAACAGGTATACTTTCCTCGAGCATATTATTTGATGCATCAAGAATACTTGACCATGTGAGATTTCCACAAGAATATGGAATGTTTCCTGAAATGTTGTTTGAATGTCAAGATTATTGCTATGTGTATCAATGTCAATGTACATGAGATTTGGACAATGAGTCAAATTGGCAGGAAATTCACCTTGGAAAGAGTTATTCCGAAGTGAAAGATTTCGCAGGAGAACCAACATTCCAATTTCTTCAGGGATCAGGTCGTGAAAGTTGTTGTCATTGAGAACAAGTGACCTAAGAAAGGTAAGGTTTCCCACGTGAGGAGATACAGAACCAACCAGTGACATCGATGACATGTTAAGCTCGGTTACCCTTCGATGAAGGCGGCCGCATGTAACGCCTTTCCAATTGCAAAAATGGAAAGAATTATTCCATGACCTCAGGAAGTTGCAGGGATCATCCACTATCGAATCCTTGATCGCGAGTAGATGACGGTCTGTCACATTGGTGGAGTGGAAAGTAGTGCTGCATGTTGTAGGATTTATCAACCCAACAGCGGTCATGCATAAGAAACTCCAGTAAAGGAGGGACGGTAGCTTTTGAAACATATTTCGTTCTGAATCAATGGCGTCAATGAAATTATATGAAGTGGAAAAAAGAAGTTTGATGATAAGCACCTCTCTACAACATGAAGAACAAATATTACTGGAATTCTACACAGGGGACAGAATATGGAGTTACTGAAATTCTTGTATTTGCTAGTAAATGGAAGTATATGTCATGACAAACCGGAGAGAAGTCATGAAGTCTTCTGTTCTTATTTGGTGTGCTCTAGATCCATTATTTGAATGATGCAGACTTGGGTTGGTCTTGGAAGAGTAATAAGTAATGAAAGCAACCATTGCTTTTGTGGCCTAATATCTCCCACTCATACTATATTATTGCTTGTTTGGTTGCTATTTTCCTTATGAAATATTATCTGTTGATAAACCGGAATCGATCCGCGATTCACAACTAGATTGGAACCGCACTGTAGGACTTTTAGTTTGGACATGAATTGCATTTTTAAAAACCGTGACTCGCAGTTCAATCATCGTATTCCTAGGAATCTGATCCGATATGGACCGTGAGGAGCCCTACTTGTGTAGTCTTCTGGTCACTCATCTACCATGCAAATACGGAATCTATGTTCTGCTAATTATGCTCAAGAAAGAGCGATGATGAAATATTTTGATCCATTCATTAACGACCAAACTCATGGTACTTTATTACTGGTGAATAATGTGTTCTAGTCCGGAAATCGGACGTTTCATTAATTGACTTGAAAAGTAAATCGTGATGTCTTTTAATTGAAGTCTTGGAAGCAAAAGTTCTTGTTGTCACTAGGGAGGACAAGAAAATTATTTAATCAACTTGAGCCACCCATTACTAGATAGGGTAGGACGACAGTTTTTGGAGCTCTCCAAACGGTAAATGCGTCAAGATGCAGATCTAATAGCAATACTACGGTGCGAAGAGATCCAATGGTGATCCTCCATGCACCTCCACCCACAAGACTTATGGATCTGACATCGGTAGGGTTGTTCATCTTATCCGCAACCCAACCATCCGACCCGACCCGACCCGACCCGAAAAAACGCACATCCGACCCGCCCGACTAGGTCAAACGGTCAGATTCGGATCTAATTCTTTGAAAATCTCAGTTCTTCGGTCGGGTTACGGATTGGGTAGAATTAGTTTGGTCGGACCCGACCCGACCGAATTAGATTTAGTACTCCTATAAAATTTAACCCTAAAGTGGTTACCCACGCCGCACACTTTCATCTTTCATCTAGATCTGAAAAGTGAAAATCTCCACTCTTTCAAGTCTCTCTCTAATCCCACACTCCCATCTCTCTCCTTCTCTTACATCCTCTGCCGCACGCCTCAACCACACGTCCTCCCAGTAGGGCCGTTAAAACGGGGGGTTGGAGTCACCGGACGGTGCGCTCACCGGCGTCATCGCTGACGGCTGGTCCGGGGGATGCAGGGCTCTTTCGCGGCGGGAGCGTAAATGGGCCATTCCTGTGTTCAGACTCTAGGTGGAGGGGTATCAAATATCTATTCATCCACGAGTTTGTTGGACAGCCACAAATAAGTATGGGAATTTTTTTTTTTTTTAAAAATCATAGTCTCTCTCTCTCTCTCTCTGTGCACACATATTGGCTAAATACAAGTCTGATGGTGGAAATCTGGAGGTGGAAAGCTGCTGATGATGAAGATAATCGTGAAAATCTCGAGATGTGTTTATGCGATGTGGAACCTGACCAACCCGATCTATCCGACCCACACAACCCGGTCGCCGTTCGGTCGGAATCCGATCATACTTTCGGTCGGAGTCGGATCCCTTTTGACCAACCCGGCCAAATGTCCCGAACCCGACGAAATCCAACCCGTGAACAGCCCTAGACATCGGAGCTAAGCGGTTTTTCTCGTACTTTATTTTGTGGTTTTTTTTTTGGTTATTGTGGTTGTAAATCCAATAGCTAAATCACCCAACAGCTGACAAGCCTACTCCAACTCTAATCTACCAATATTTGTGGAATATATGAACAATCTTAAAATAGTACCAAGAGAGGGGCACAGATAGTCCAGCAGAGATGTTTTTGTTAAATGCAGTCATATGATCGAGCCAGGACCTATGCCTGTGTCTGTGATGTAAAAGTTGGCATTGGGGATCCTGTTGCAGTGCGGCATACTACAAGGTTATGGTACGGCATCCGAGCCGTCCATTGCCGAGGTGAAATCCAAACCATTGATTACCAAGATCAACGGCTCGAATCCTGCACTACAATAGTGTGGCTTGTTCTACCGATTCATAGGGCAAATCTATAACCTATCGCACAATAGGAACATGATACCCCTTAATTTGAATCTCTTTTTTCATACTTCGTTCCTGAAGATGTCGTGGTGGATATACTCTCCACAATTAGGAACATGATACTCCTTAATTTGAATCTCTTTTAACATGAACCATGTCTTCCTGATGAAACCAGCTCACACATAAAAAAGTTCACATAATTATAAAATCATATCCTGTATAAGAAAGAAGGGATATGCTCAATATATTCGTTTTCGAAAGTCCATTTTTGAATGCTGTTGGGGGGGAAAGAAATGTTCTTCCAACGCATCATTTTACTGCCATTTTGAGCAACAAACAAAAGAAAATCAAGACGAAAAGGTACCAGTCATTTAAAAAACAAGGTTTGTGCTAAAAAATACGCTTGCACTTGCGTTTCACACTTGGTTCCCCACACGTTGGAGAAACGGGCAGGCTATGTCAAATAGGGAAACAAAATTATAAGGACAAAATCATATCAAGCCATTTAAGAGAATGGACAATAAAATCCAACATGAGCAATAACAAACTTGAGCTGGTTTACTTCTGGAAATAATTAACAGTCGAGGCCAAGCATTTACAGCAAAATCAAAACGCATTAGTTCAACAAGTTTAATAAGAACATAATTTGACAAGAGAAATAGAACTAGAAAGCAAATTCGAATAAGAACCTAATTTGACAATAGAAATAGAACTAGAAGGAAAATTCCAGATACCTAAGCTACTTTGTTCCCAACTTGATGCCGACAGCCGCCAACGCAACACAGGAGTAACATATTCGACGACTGATGTAACCAAATAAGAACTGTTGTAAAATTGCCTCATATTTCTCGCTCCTTCGGTTCTTTTGAGGGGGATGCAAAACTAGATGGTAACTAGCAAAAAACAAAACAGGGAACAATCAGTTGCAAACGCAATATTTCTAAAGAAATTCGTTACATCATCATCCCATAAGGCTCTATCCTTTGTCCTGCTCCATAAGTAATATATACTTTTATCTTCACTCAAGAGGCTAACAGACTATCCGTTGCCAAACAGAAACTGGCCCAAAAACTAAAAAAGGAAAGGGGAAAAGACTGCTTTGATTCATGCCTGACCGTACCACACAAAAAGAATTCATAGTTAAGGGTGCGCGAGCTGGCATGTATATTTTATGTATACCCAGTCCAAATAATAAAGAAAGCCTTGCAAATTTTGTACAGAGTGAATCTTTACAGATGTTACTAGCAACAAATACTTCTTTTACTCATGTTAAGCAAGCTTACAGTACTAAACAAGAATAATAATCAGTCCTCCAAATTACCAACATAAAATTATTATTATCTGCATGCAAACTGTTAGTCTGACATGAAATCTATAGCTATAAGTTGCAAACCTTGAAACAGGAGAAATCAATAATGTCCTAGTCACGAATTACTGGCCAAGCAAAACGAATATTACCTTATCCTGGAGACTGATAATTGTAGACCTCAACAACTCGTCCCCAACTGAAAATCTCAACTTTCTAATAAACTCATCACGACTGATTTTCTTGCTCTACAACGATCCAATAATGGGCAGAAACCAAAAAAAGAGAGAAGAAAATTAGACTAGCATTACTTAATGTACAAACGGCAGAAAAAAGAGAGAGAGAGAGAGATTGTTCTACGTACCCTGAACATGTTATAATGTATATTCACCCATTGCATATCTTTTGGAGCTACTTTATTGGAGATGGCTTCAAACAGCAACGCAAAAGGCATCCAAGGGGATTTAGGAGTCTTGGAGGTGCTTGAACCATCATCAGGGGCCTTTTGCTGAGGCATGTCCTCAAAAGTTTGACATGGATGGGAATTCCTCTCCTAGAGAATAAGAAATGACAGCTATAAGAAATGACAGCTATCAACAATGGAAAATCTGCAAAGTAATGAGAAGTAGAAACCAAAAAGTCCAAACAGAGGTTCATCACCATTTAGCAATTAAACTAACAACATTGTGCTAGACGAAATCCCAAATTTTATTGAAAACTCACACCATCGAACCATCACAAGAACAAATGAAAATAGGTACACTCATCATCGGTGGAATACTTGCCGATTTTCCATTTTTAGAAATGTAGACTGACAAATAGAAACTATTCTAATGCCAACAGATTTTTAGAAACCTGGGATAAATACAAATGTGCAACAGAAGGGTCCTGGAAAGTTCTGTCAAATAACCTCATTAAATTTACTAGACCAACCAACCCAAGGGTTAAAAAGTGAAATCTAATCCCCACAAACCATGAGGTTCTGACGACATGTGAACCCTGAACACTTACCAATTCAACAGAAGATGAAACCTGAAGACCATGATGCCGCTGAGTAGTAGTAACACATTGGCTTTCTTTCCGAACCAGAGCTTCTGTAGCAACATTGAGAATGTCTCAGACTCAAGAAACTTACAGGTTCATGAAATATAAGTAGAAAATTGGTAAAAACACCAGCATTGAGAAATGTATCAGACTCAAAAAACACATAATGTGTCCCACTGACTCAAATCCAGATAGCATAGTAAGAAAATGTAAAATTTGCCACCCTCTTTCCATCCAAATATACGGAGACAAATCAAATGGCACTTGCCAAGCCAATGTGACACATAAACTTGAATAACAAATCACATGTTAAACTTCAAATTTTAATGAAAGAAACATAAAAAAAGGTATCAAGTAGCACCTCCAGAACCTTGGGACATCTTGAAACTGATAACATATTCCGGATAGATGTGTGTATTCATATTCATATTCCAAACAATATAATGACTTGGATTTTGAAGATCATCAACTCCACTATCAAAGTTCTCACTACTGGGATGGGATTGTGTAGATCCAGGCTGAACAGGTTCCATATTACCCAGTATGACACGACAAAACACCATGTGGCCTACTCCATTTTCGTCAATATCACAATAACTAGCACTGAAAAATACCAAAAAATGAATATCTCCAAATGCAAATTAAAATGACATAAACCAAAACAAACTAGGGAGAAATACAAAAACATATATCAACTGAATAAACTCTTAAGCGAAGAGCTTACCAAATTCTGTTGTTGCTTATACTGATCCAAATAATGACTGGTCCCTCCATCCCAAATTGCTCGACCTTTTGGGTAACCGTGCATTTTTACACGCAAAAAATAATGTATTAGAACGAATTTTTTCCCTCAATTTTCATACCAATCCAAAAAACTCTTCGAGAACAAAAAATTGGTGCAAAAAAATTTCAAAAAAAAATACAAGTACATTATTTTTTGCGCGCAAACCGCACGGTTACCTAAAAGGATCGAGCAATTTGGGACAAAAGGAGTATTAGAGGACATTAAAGGCACATGCAAACCTGGTGAGGGCACACTTTAAGGATGTGAGGTTAACTCCGATACCAAATGGGGCCTTAATTTTGGATCCACAATGTGCAAGCCCATACATCATGATGCTAGAGCATCGATCTTTTGTGGAAGCAAGCCAACCATACCGAACATTTGGGTCCCCACGATACTTTTGGGTTATCTCAACCTGCTTTTGAAAAATTTCCCAACGGGAGTCCATCATTTTACTAGAGCATTTGATAATTTCGAGTATGTTTGCATCTTTGGAAGGGTTCATGCTAGCAATGAACATGTCTTTCACAACACTTATATCAACAGTCTCAAAAACATTTTCCAATTTAGGGGATAAAATTTCACCAATCAGTTGAACTTCCTCAACCACATCGTCCATTTTTGCACCAAAATTTTGCTTACCGTCGCCATCAGCACATAGCTCATAATGATCACCGCTACGGTTTTTCTCAATTTTAGTCCTCTTAGCACAAATATTTGACTCTTCGACACATTCCTCTGAACCAAAGCCATTAACTCCATTTATTTCAATCTGCAGATGCAATTGGATATCAGAAGCCCCGTTTGGATCTGCAAACATAACTTCTTCAGCTTTATCAAACTCAGAATGGTTACATTCACATACTCCACCATTATCGGATTGTATTTGTGGAAAAAAACAGCCTCCAAGTTCATCAATCCAAGCTATAGGTTTTCGGGAACCTGTCTTCAAATCTACTTGAATCATATACAAGATATCAAACATTAAATGACATCCATTGAATTGCACTTCAATTGCTGCTTTCTTCATTTGGAAATCGCCCCTAACCATCTCAACAAGATCCGAGGAAAATCATTCCATGCACTATCCTGATAAAATAATAACCGTTGTGGCACTCCACTTTTCATCAAATTAGAATAGTTCGTCAGTAAAGATTTCCTCAAGTGCACCGCACATTTGCTTTTGCACCCAGCCGATCTTTTCCTCTTGCCAAGCTTGGTAAGTAATGAATTACGCTTGGATTGAAGTCGCAATACCTTGTCGCTTGTTTCAGTTATATTTCCCGCATGCTGTGTTGCCCGTCTTCTAATGATTTGTCTACAGCCATTATCAGATACTTTGACCCACTTTGATTCCATATCTACAAGGACAATCCTATTTACAAACTAAAAATAGAAATTTAACGGGTACCCAGCTAACTCTTCTACCAAAAATCCCCAAAATATGATGTCATGGAGGAGAAATTGTAAACCCTGGAACAAAATCAAACCAGTTAGCACATACAAATAATTACTGCACCTGTCAAACATTTGAAGAAAAATTTCATGACAAGAAAAATGAAGGGTGATATGAAGCAAATTTTCGGGCAAACATGAAACAAAGTCAGTGCCTCAACAATCACATCATAAGGGGAACAATTCCAAGCCAAGCAATAAACACGCAACAAACATTGATGGAAACTGATTCCCGTCTTTGATAAAAGATGGCAAACATATCTGATAACAGTATTCAAAAAAGTATCTAAATCCTCTAGACTCCCCTACACCTTAAAACACAAGCAAGAAAAGGGTGCAAAAGAGAAGAATGGAAATAGTATTATCTAATACTGGGCCAAGTTATATATTTGCTAACCCCTCCCTCAGATCTCTCTTTCCCAAATTGGTCCTAAACCCCGATTGTCTTTCCTCTCTTCATCAAGATATGTGTTTTGCATTTTCTCCATAAATACACCTTCAATGCTCAGCATTTTCTCTATCGACAGGCCCTTCAATTTTTAGGACAAAAGAGCAGGTGGCGTAACTGATGTAAAAAAATAGAATCAGAAGCACATGCTCAATATAAATATTTATATGTACGTAATGTTCTTCTAGTTTATAAAAGCAAACAAGGTCGTGCAATACAATTCAAAAATCTCCAATATAGGGCCCTTATCTGGTGCATTCATTTGCTAAAAAGGTGATACTAAGAGAACTCTGTTCACATTTTCAAGGGAAAGAATTTTGTCATTGCCCAATAAAGGCCACATGTACTATAGAACTTCTATAATGGGTTTTCGAGACGGCAATATGATTATGACAACGCCAATAAGTTGAACTAAAATTGAAAAACATAATGGACAATCCAACCTTTAGTTGCACGAGCAGGAGAGAGTGCGTGTGGGCGAGCAAGAACGGGTGCTTGAGAGTCGGACGACGTAGAAGAACTTAAGGTTGGGAGAGTCTATAGGAGCGTATGTATGTGCACATAAATTGATGCAAAATGAAAATATAGGCTGTCTACATATATTAGTTGTAGATTGTCCTAGTATACAAGTAAATTCATGATTGTCAATAGCAAATATTGTTCTTGTGGGTATAAGTAAATATATGTGTCTCATGTACTTCACAATTTTAAGTTAAAGGTTTTCTAGTATAGAGCCATTACTTCCTATTAGTATTTTCTCTTGCTTGGTTTTTTTTCTTTTTTTCTTTTTGAGATTATATGATTGAAAAGTTGTATCCTAATGCGGAGTAGGTTCCTTTCTCGACCAGAGTGAGGTTCCTAAGAGAGTCAAACTTTGGAAGTGACAGCAAGTTTAGATGGATTTGCCACCCTGATAGGTGATAGGAGTATCCAGCTATCCAACAATTGCCTATGTGTGTGTTTGTGTGTGTGTGTGTGTGTGTGTGAGAGAGAGAGAGAGAGAGAGTGTGTATACACACATATTTTATGTATGCATGGGATATACTGACAAACATGCCTGCTTTATTAGTGTCCAACTGTCATATTCACAAGAAGAAACAATTCAAACCGAACAAAAAATATGCAAGACAATGGAGCTTATTTTTATTTCGTTCTTGACGCCAGGAATCCAAAAAAAGAGCCATTAAATTACGTGATGCCTAATGGGTGCAGGTGCATATGAATTGATGTAAATGAAAATATAGACAACTAGGAATATTACTCCCTCTGTCTCATTTGTTTGTACTCTTTGGGATTCCGTGCCACTTTTAATTGTCAATATCTTTTAATTCACGAAGTTATATGAGATTTTGAAAACTTTGTTTAAAAGAAAAAATTGAGATCCACCAAACAAGATCGTTGGCACAGTGATTTTACTGGTAACATCCAGGTCAGGATAAAAAAAAAAAGAAAAAGAAAGAAAGCAAGTCCTGCGAGTTATCCTCACCAACCCCAGAGAACATACTACAAACATCCAGGTCAGAGGAAAAATAAGCAGCAAGCCTTGCGAGTTATCCTCATGACCTCCAGAGAAGAGAAAATGAGGGGGAGGGAAGTTACAAAAAGAAATATATTGTGTATAAATAAGTATAATCAGTAAAAAAGATATAAACAATTTTTACCCACTAGAATAGAACGAGGGACAAACAAATCGGGATAGAGGAAATAGTGATTGTCAGTTGCAAAAAAAAAATTAGTGAATATAAGTAAATATATGTTTGTAGCATGTACTTGGCAAATTTGTGTTAATAGTTTTCTAGAATCTAACCATTACTTACTATTTGGCATTGGGATACCATATTCTTTAGTTAATATTCTTTGGTCGCTTGGAATTGTTGCTTCTTGGGAGCACGATCCTTTCTCGATCGGAGCGAGGTTCATAAGAGACAAACTTGGGAAGCGAGAGCAAGTTCTTGAGGTGAATTCGCCACCCCCTAGCAAAATGTAGTAGGCATGTATATATGTACGAAATATTCATACAAACATTCCTGCTTTATCACACTGTCCAACTCCATATTCACAAGAAGCAACAATTCCAAGCAACCAAAGAATATACAAGATAATAGAACTGATTGTTATTCCCTTCCTATTTGGCATTGGGATTCCATAATAGGAGCCATTAAATTAGTGATGCCTAACGGATT
Organism: Vaccinium myrtillus; assembly: GCA_016920895.1. NCBI lineage: Eukaryota > Viridiplantae > Streptophyta > Magnoliopsida > Ericales > Ericaceae > Vaccinium > Vaccinium myrtillus. The sequence goes on along the minus strand of CM029280.1, from coordinate 16,299,778 downwards.
TTTTAGTTGGCGAAATGACTAGAGGCAATCTAATGTTTATCACTTGACATCAAATTTGCATGTTCAACGGCCTTCACAACAACTTTAAACTTCTGTAATATAGTAGTTAGGCACAACTATTTTCACGGATAAATTAGTCACAGACTCGGTCGCTAGAGAAGGGCCCTATATATTCTCCAGGCATCATTTTGAACTTTTCCTTCCCATTCTTCCTACTTATGTCGCTCCCTGACACTTAATCCAGCCAAGACACATACACGTGGTGGCTTAAGGGGCTCTTGAACTTGGAGCTAGTTCCATTGTTTGCTTGTTTCTTTTTAAGAGAGGAAAAAAAGATGACTATAGCGCTGTTATAGTTCCTGAATAAGGGTTTTTGTTGACATTTGAAGATTAACAAATTTGAGTTGCAGTCTTGCACTGAAAATCACAACAAGAAGCTATGTGCAGAACATTATACAATATGACTTTTGAACTTCACCCAAACATACAACGCCAGCATTAGCAGCTCAAAAACTACATCACTTAAGTTACATAAGGTTGACTTTCATCTGTTATGTGTAGATCATGTTTGACATACATATTAGCAATTAACATAATCTGCCCTAATCCGGTAAAAAGGTGGACCATGCAGATAATAGCATTTGTTAATGCCACCACTCAAAAACATGAATTGAAGTGAACCATTGATTCCACTCACCATTAATCAATATCCCTTACTAAAAAACTAGTAGATGAATTTTTAAAGCATGGAAGAACTTCTGTAGAGGAGGGGTAAAGATCAGGAGCTTCTCAATATAACACATACTAAATACAAGAACACTCAAAATACTGATCCATAATGATTACAATAAGGGAGCACAGGCACAAACAAAATTAAAAACAAATTTCTCCAAAAAGTACCTGGAAGAAACAAAAAGCAAGTCATCCATGTCGCAAGTTGCATTGTGCATGTGAAAATAGCAGATCATACATTCTTGCAACTAATCAGAAGACATGATTAAAAACATTGACACCTTTCAAAATTTTCATGCAGCAATAGCTCAAAACGCCTATCAGTTTATTTAGTAAATTACTTAGGACAGAACAAGACATTATAAACATGATCAGCTTTTGATGATCTCAAAAAGAAAAAATATCACAAAAGTCATTTACCACAGCCCACAGGCTATGTTGCAAGTAGCATTGGGCACGTGAAAATAGCAAATCATGCATTTTGGAAACTAATCACAAGACTTCATTCAGAAACATTGACCCTTTCGAAACTTTAATCCAGGAGTGGCCCAAAACATCAATCAGCATAACATAGAAACTTACATACTACAGGGCAAAAACAAAAAACTAAACAGCTTTTAACCTTATCCAAAAGAGAGAGTATCAATGATGTCATATAACAATCATTGCAAGTGCAAGACTGTACCGAATTCTGGAAACTAAAACTCATTTCTGTACACGTTAGTCTTTTCCCCTCCATATGTGTGACGTCGACGAGTTCTTTTCCAAGCATGATCTCCCAAGCAGCTCCAATACTTATAACTCTTCTAAAATGCAAAGTTTTCATCAGTACAAACCAGACATATAGGTATATCATAGAGATGAGCACATAAATGTATGCATAATTCGGGCAAAAAACAAATTAATGAAACGTGCTACCCTTCTTAAAGAGATAAGATCTAATGGTTCGATAACACCCGAATACTGCCACTCAAATATACGTTTTACCAGTAGGGACCCATTCGATAAGCAAAAAGTGAAAAACAAAAAAGTAGTAGAAGCACAGGTAAAACTGGTGGCACCTTCCCACCGATTATATGCTCTTGGGAAAAAGTACAAGTCCATAATAACCTCAGCAATGTCCCATTTTACCTTATTTTTCTGCTCCAGATCTACCCAACCATTTAGCTTTACCAATAATCTAAGAGGTTCGGACACTTCCGAGAGGACGGCATATCAATTTCGTACAGGACACCCCCGGCAAGGGTCCAAACTTTTCTAAAAACTCTCTTCAATAATTTTCTAACTTTTTTTGGAACAGGACACACTTGACACCCGTGTCCCTCGATTAAAAAAACAAATGAATCCTACCGAGTTTGGAAATCTTCCAATCCTACCGAGTTTGGAAATCTTCCAGAACAGGACACATTTACTCCACACATGACAGGACCCTTACTCAAAAACACATGAAACACCCTTACAAGAATGAAAATAGAAATTAGTAAGCATAAAAAAATACATATTGACACTTACAAATCTCCTCCCCTTTAACTTTTCGCATTTCAGAATTTTTAATACCAAAACTTTAAATTCGTTTGTGAATTTTTCCCCCCCTCTAAAGTAGGTTTAGGTCTTTAAATCGCACTTATTTTCTGGCATACAGATTGTGAAAATAATCTTACTCTTCACACTTCTTAGGTTGTAAACACACTGGAATCAAATTCTTCCGCACTCTGAAAAACGAGCATCAGTTTCATGCTGATCAAATGTTCCACCAATCCAAGGAACCTACTTTAATCTAAACTAGAAAGACCACAATTTCCTTTTGCCTCAAAACTTCCGCACCAGATGTGCATCCATCCACCTCTGTCCGTCCATGCCTATTCATACAAGAGTCTTGCTAACGTGTGCCCAATAGGCACACATTAAACACACAAACAAACAAAAACAACACACACTCCAAGACACCTTTTACATTTTTAATACACTTTTACATATCCCTATACACTTTTCACACATTTCAATTCACTTTTTCAACCTTAACGTGTGCGTGTGCCCAATAGGCACACGTTAGCATTTTCCTTCATACAATTAAAATTAAGATAAATACTTTGGACAAAGATGTGTTCCGTTTGATGTGTGGGACCCACATGCATCGTATGGCTCCCCCATGCATCCAGAGTCCAGGGTCCCTGTAGCGCACCTTTGACCTTCCATGTGCCTACAGGGTGTAGCGCCCATCCCAGCCACCCAATCTTAAGGAATCAATGGTCCGGATTCAAAATAAAACTCTAAGAGTAATTTTATTTTAAATCCGGACCATTGAAAACACTTTCCATCTCAGCAATCAATGGTCCGGATTCACCAGCAGAAAGTTATTTTATTTTAAATCTGGACCATCGAAAACACTTTTAGACGGCTGAGATAGGCGCTACATGGTGTAGCGCGGAGAGGGCGCTACGCACTACAGGGGCCCGAATCCCGTGCATCCAAGAGTTCTTGACATATCTATTGTTTATTTGTTGGTTCATAAAACTGTAGAACATATGCAATTCAGAAAAACCACAAAAAAAAAAGAAGATATACAAATCGACTTCAAAACAATCGTCGAATCACTAAAATTTCCAATCTTTAAACCACGACAATACCACAAAATTCACGATCCAGTAAAAACACCAACGGGATCATGCAAAACGCAGGAATTTTGCAAAGATTTATAACTGAGCTCCTCAAACAACATACGATACACACATCTGACCATGCGCTTTACTGAATCCGAAAACTCAAAATCAGCACCGATCGGGTCAAATTCGTAGAAAAATCCGCTAATTGAAGCGGAGAAATTGGAAAGAAAGAAAAAGGGTTTGACAAATCGATGTCTGAAGAGCAGATCTGTACCTAATCGATGAGTAGAATCGAAATCTGTGTCGATAAAGGCGCCGTCGTCAACGTCGTCGTCTCAGACTCGAGATAGGAGCGAGCGTGAGCTGCGGGTGAGAAAAGAGACGACGACGTCAAATGGCGAAGGAAAAGACACCCAAAGCCTGTTGTGTGTTCATCAATTTGAAGATTCTTATTAAATGTGGTGGCGCCGGCGTTTGCTTGGGGGAAAAGTAAGTAGCAGGAAACTAGAGAGAAAAAGACATGGCCGACCTCGTTTGCTTCGAAGTCTAGGGGGTGTCGTAAGTGGGGCTAGATGACCGAAAAACGGTGTCGTTTGTCGGGAATTTGTTTTGAAACGACGTCAGGTTTTGTGGTGGAAGTCCGTTTTGAGGTCAAGTTGCGGCGAGTAATATTCATATACAACCATATAAAAAAATAAATAAATAATTGAACTGCATATTTGTCTAATTGTCTTTTTTCTATATATTTTTAAATGCTAAAACTCCTCAACAAACCCGAATTTCAAGATTGGTCATTTGTTCATCTTTCATTTGTTTTGGGTGGAAAACGATTTTTGGAAAATTATTTCCATGGAAAATATTTTCTAAACAAGGAAACGTTTTTTCATGTTTGGTTGTGATAAGAAAATATTTTCCAATGTTTGGTTAACACAGAAAACCACTGAGAGCATCTCCACTCCTTACCCAACTCCTACATCAAACTCAAATTTGAGTAAAAAAATACCAAAAAGCTCACTCCACTCCTTCACCAAATTTGATATTACTCAGATTTTTCACCAAATTTGGTGTGAACCAAATCCAACATCAAATTTTGAAGGCTATTTCCTCCTCCTCAAATTTACAACAATGTCATTAATGAGACTTTTACTCAAATTTATGCCTATATTTGCTTTTGCCCACTGGACTGCTTCATACCAAATCAAGTTTTTACTTAAATTTTGGTGAAAATATGGGTAAAGGGTAGAGATGCTCTAATATGACATAATGATTAAAGAAGCAAATTAAATTGATTTCTACGATTGTCTATCATTTTCCTTTCCCTCGCAAATATCTTTACAAATTCATGATGATTCAATAATCTCCATAAACTGTAAAAATTTTGCTGACACATCGTCGTCAGTCATCACAAGTTAGTTTGAAACTACCACTATATGATAGACTTATTTTCTATTACTACTTGATCAAGTATGAGCACCACTGTATGACAACTTTTTTCTATTGCTACTTGATCAAATATAAGCAAGTTCAAGAAGCCCAGTCGATTAAAAAATCCCAGTCGAAATGTAAAACCAACCAAGTTGTTGCCTAAGCAAATCATCGAACAATTGGTAGGCATAATGGTTAAGCTAATCATCGAACAATTAGTTTCTATTGCTACTTGATCAAGTATAAGCAAATTCAAGAGGCTCAGTCGAAATGTAAAACCAACCAAGTTGTAGTCTAAGCAAATCATCGAACAATTGGTAGGCGTAATGGTTAGGCTGAAATCAATGGCCTCAACAGAACTCCATGAGAAACGTCTCCCCATTTCTTCGTTTCTCCTCACTCACACACAACCACCCAATATTATCTCCACCAAGCTCCCAACCAAATCACTACTATTCTCTCTCTTTATAGAATACTAGTACCCTCCTATATCCATAGTGGCCACAACAGAGAAGAAACAGATCTAGCTATTTGGGACCAATTTCAGATGCAGTTGAGTCCATCATCTCACTCTCTCCCAACTTCACCAACACACATTCCTCCGCAACCATTGTAACGCCTCGAAAATTGGGTACGTTAATAAGTAAATTACAAAATTATTTAAATAAAATACCAACTTCATTAAAAAAAAATCCAAAGAATACTTAATAATTTTTTTTGCAAAAATTAAAAGTAAACTAACTTATTACAGCTGAAATAAATTGAATTCGAACACTGTCTGAAAAACTTAAACGTTTATTTTAAAAAAACATTCCAACGGAAATAAAATGACAAAGCCATCTAGCTAATTCTACTGATAAAGTCATGGGTCCGCCACTTGATTCCCATCTAGCTGCTCCATCGCCTCATAATCAGCAGGCGGCTCCTCATCTCCTTCTGTACCTGGCGTTGGGGACACCAGGGCCACAAAAAGTAGCATCGTGAGTGGTAAAATTACACTCAGTAGGGCGCCCTAAGCCACCCATTTACTAAAGTTACTCATGCAACAATTACACACATAACCGCAATTTTATTTCATATGAAATACTCAAATTTTCACATCATTCCTCAACGCAAAAAATTCCCAAAATTCTATTGATCTCGTTTCAACTTTGAACATATACTTTTATGTCACAAACTTCCATCCACAGTACCTCAGGTGCTCGATCACACAGCAAAGCCACCTCGGGGTATACTGCGCACAACCCACAATTGATCACCCATTGATCAATCTCTATCCGGCATCGATTCCCACCCACGGTATACTTCCGGCGCCCGATCACACAGCAAAGCTACCTAAAAGTATAAACTGCGCATGACTCAAGACCCATACCGGACACGTCCCAACCCCAAATATCGCGATTAAATCCAATCATTCTTAAACTTTAACATTTCGATCAATAACTACTTGACAATTGGGTTCATGCATCACGTGGGTCATTAATCACTTAAGTCCGACATAACGAAAAAATTAAAATAATCACAAAAAGAGAAATTTAACATAACATGTAAAACAGAAAAATTATCAATTATCAATCTACTAAAAATAGCAAATTAACTCCATAAATCACGAGATTGTACAGAAACATTAATCTTTATGTTACAAACAGATTCCGTGTTTTACCCGGGTTCTAAATCCTTCATTAAAGAGGTCGAAATTGGATTTTAAAAATAATCTGCAATCTGTCTCGTATTACACTACAGCATAAACTTTGAAAAATCATATAAAATTCTACGTAACTCGGATAGAGACGAGTTCTATATCAAAGTTGCTTAACTTTTCAAGATATACAACTTTTCAGTTTTGAGTGTTTCCCGAATCGACTCGAAAAATGTCCGAAATTGACGAACAGAATACAGTACATGAAAATCCGAATTTTCAACGTCAAACTTTCACTACCCATTCGATAACGATCTAGTTTTCGGTGTACAAATTTTCTACACTTATCCGCATACACACTAACCATAGAAACAGTAAACTAAAGTAATGGTTAGGTTTAAGATTCCCTACCTTTCCTCCGACAAATTTAGCACGCGCAAACGAAACGGTAAGATTGAAGAATCACAACTCCGGAGAAAAATCTGTAAAAATGATAATTAAATATCCGCGTGAGTAAAAGAAAAATATGCTCCACGAGAGAAGAGAGAAACTTATCAATGGTGTAGAAGATACAATTGGATGGGGTGAATTTATGAGAGAAAAATAGAAGGGTCAAAGAAAGAAAAGAAAGAAAGAAGAAGGAAAAAAAAATAGATCACCTGGGGATTGAGAGATTGACGAGAGAGTGAGGGATTGAATTAGGAGTTCTAATTAGTTTAAAAATAAGAAGATTAGTGATATGGAGTTCAAGAGGAAATAGGAGACTATAATGATAAGAGAAAGAAAAAAAAAAGATAAGGGATAGGGTAGGTTGGGATAATTATGATGGTTGTTTTTTTTAAAATATAAATATATATTTTTTACACACTAATATATATGCATGTAAATACATATCCTTCAACAAGATAATTATCTCATTGTTAGGATAATTAACCCTATAACTATTTATATTTATATTTATAAATATAAATATATTTAAAAAAAACGATCCGTTACAACCATCACCGACATCATTGCACATATCTTGTTCTTGGCTTCAATTTCTTTGAAAATCATGTTTTCCCCAATTGTGTGGGTTTTCCCAACTTAGATTCTTTGATCTATGATATTACTTGTTGTTGGATGAAATTGGGAGTGAAATTGACCTCCCTCCATGTTTAATTGTTGCCTAGCATCTCTAGTTTGTGCCTGAATTATCTCATTTGTGATTGGGTTAAAATTCCACATCTTAGAGGTGAAAATCTGCACTGTTTACTGTTCATAGCTGCTGCCTCTGTAATTTCCAACAGCTATCCCTGTCCTTTGGGTGGCATTCGGCCACCATTTGATGTCCATTTGGTCCCTGATTGCTCAATACTTCATATAATCGACCTTTGGCATTATTTTCACCCATGTTTTGACTCGAGGACTATGGTTTTATAAACAAATATGTCATCTTATGTCACATGAAAGTTTTAAGGTTTTTAAAAAGCGTGTGTGGGTGTGCGCGTAACCCTTTATCAAAAGATGTGAAGAAATGAAATGAACTTGAGAAAAATTGGACTTGTTATTGAAATTGAATGGAATGTTCAGGAAATGAGATTTTTCAAATCAATGTCATCAAATGGTGAAATTTTTATAAAGGCACGCGGAGCCTATGAAATCCGGCGGGGGCATGCGGAGCCTATGAAATTCGGCAGGGGCACGCGGAGCCCATGGAATCTAGCCGAGGCACTCGGAGCCTATAGAATCCGGTAGAGGCATGATTGGCACGCAATATCGTAGATATAAGTGCCTTAATAGGGTAGTTTTAACACGTTGTTATCTAATTTATTCCCTATTTTCCACTTGATGTGTTGCTTTGGTATGTTTTGGTATTTTTGTTAGTTTTCCAGGTAAAATGGCTTTTGGCGCGAGTGTGCATGGCTTGAAGTAGAAGCGCGGGAAATTGAGGCTTGGGAGATGGATTTTGGAATGTTAGGCTGAAGGGGATAGGTATCGATACATTTGGGACGATACCAATTGGTTATGAAATCAGTTGCAATGAAGGTTTAGTATCGATACCCTTCTAGGGGTATCGATACCTTGGACTCACGCGGAAGAAGGATGGATAAGGGTTCTTATCGATACCCTCATTAGGGTATTGATACCGAGAGCTTACGGTTGAGGCTTGAAACTACGTCGTTTTGTTGGTCGTGGAATTAATTCCATAACTATGTAGTTCGGTTTTCATTAGGATTAGGAGTTTTAGTATAAATACTCATGTTATAACCCATTCGAAAGGCCACGAATTTTCCTTAGGTTTTATGTTTTGAAGTTTCCGGCTACAGTTTTGGGCCGTCAATATCCGTTCAAGTTTGTTCCAGATTTTGAAGTTGGATTTCTTCTTGCAATCTACGGTATCGTTTTCTGTTTTTATATTTTATTCTTCAAGCATGTCTAGATCTAGGTTTTATTTGGGGAGAGTTATTAACATCATGAGCGAGTAGTCGATAGATTTTCACCAGACTAGACTAATCGATGTTTCACCTCGGAGCCGAATTAACTTGATTTTCGGGCAGTTTTAGGATACAGAAGTTTTTCTAGCAAACAAACCCGGGCATCGCCGGATTCGGATGTGCACAGAATCTGGTGACATGTGGTGCGCATTTGTTAGGGATCGTTTCCTTATTCTAGAACCAGTAAAAAGAGTCATTGTGGCCCGAGTAAACATTGGTTAGGCTAGTCACGGACGCTGGGTTCCCACGGCTGTACTCTTCCTTTTAAATTCATATTTAGTTAATTTAGTTTGGTAATTTAGTTAGTAAATTAATCGCATTAAACAAGGGGTGGCTACCTAAGAGCCAAGATAAAGCTGTGAACTCTCATCTTTAAGTCCCGCACACGTTCGTCCGTCTCGTGGATTCGACTCCGGTACTTCGGATATTATGCTACATTCGAGAGTCCTACGCTTGGGACGCGTCTTATTTTTAGTCACCTTGTCGGTCAAGCATTTTGGCGCCGTTTCGGGATGGCAACGTGTGTTCAAAGAAGACGGGTCGGGTTAGTATCTTTGTGTTTTTATCCGAGTCGATAAAAAAAAAAAAAAAAAAAAATGTCTTTTGTTTTTACCATCTTTTTGTTTCTAGGTTGAGTTAGTCGAGTAGTAAGAGTTTTGTGTCTTCAGTTTAAATAAAAAAAATAAATTTTTTTTTTTGGGGTGATCGAGGTGAGAATGGAGGAATTCTGTGAGATGTGTGAGTGTTGGGGGCATTCTATGTATACCTGCTCCGCTTTTTATGCACTCAAGGAAGCTTATCGAAATAATCGGGCTAGGGTGAGTGTTATTAATCAAAGCAATGGGATCCATACCCAAATACGTCCAATCTAGGGTGGTCCCACCACCCATCTTTTTCCGGGTGGTATTCGAACCCCTCCAAGTGCTACCACAAAACGCCCTTGCCTCGCCAATAAAAAGGTCACATTTTGAACCGCCGGGACCACATGACCCAATTTGGCTCCCTTTATCAAGACCCGCAAGGGTTTGATCCTTATTCTACTTGGCCCACCTTCGTAGCCGACTTATCCCCCTCATGATGAGGAGCTTGAGGAGAGAGTATGAACTCTTGTGCAATCAGATGACCTTCACCGCGAAAACCACCCAAGCAATTGGGAACCTTCGGACCTTGTTGACTCAACTTACAAAGGCGGTGGGACAAATCCAACAGAGTGGGAGACCTTTCCTTCTCATGCAAGTAAATAGAAGAGAGGAAGTCGACCCATTTCTCATTGAGGGACGGGTTGATGATCGTATGGAGGATTTTGAGTCGTGGTCCAAAGCTCCTCCGAGTTTGGAGGGTGAAGAATCTACTCCTAGGGACGAGGAAGTAGGTCTAGTTAACGATGTTGAGGATGTTGACTTGGTCTTACCACCATCCTCCTGAATTTGGAGGGATGAGGAGCTTATCGCTAGGAGAGAGAGAGAAGAGGAAGTCGAGCCACTTATCATAGAGGGTAGGGTTGATGATTGTTTGGAGGAACCCTCCCGGTTGGGGGAGAATGCGGAGCTAAGCGCCCAATGTTCCCCCTTGAGTCTAATGTAAAGGTCGAACCCCTCTCATGTATCTCCCACTTTGTTGATCCGCGCCGCCACGTTTTATTTTGCGCTCCTATGAGTCTAGAGAACGAGGAGCTCACCGCCCTCCGTGTGATGGTCCGATAGACAAATCTCTCATCGCCGAGGCGTGGGACGCCGAGATTGATTATTTGCATCCTTAATGGACGAGCAAGATAGGAAGCATGGGTTTGAGGGCGAGTCTCTTATGTTTGGGGACCAAGACTTTGTTGAGGAGGACTTAGTTGAGCAACCAAACTTGGCAGAGGAGGAGTCAAAAATTGACGGTAGTGGAACATATTGATTTTATTGGTGTTGATGATTACAACTGTGTTTCTTTTCCTTCTATCGCAAATTATGTCCACTGCTCGAAAATTAATTTGGTTCCACATGAGCACTTAGAGGCACTTCAATTTCTTAAAACAATTCGGTGAATGGTTTACTCAAATATCTTTTCCCGTGGTCTCGCCGAATTCAATTTTTAGTGCAAAACTTAGAGTGGACTGGTGCATTCTTGGGAGTTGCTTTTGTGCATTTGATTAACTTTCGGATTCTACGTTGGAAAGATCTCTCTCTCTCTCTCTCCCAATTCAAATTAATTTCAAAAAAAAAAAAAAAAAAATTTTTGGTCTTGTATAGCCACCCACTCTTCAATTCAAGTTGGGGGGATGGGGAGACAAGTATGACACGTAAGACTGCGTGAATGTCTGGTGGTTGTCTTTGTTTTTTTTATTTTATTTTTCAGATTGTGGCCCGGCTTTCACATTTGATCGACATCATTTGTTGCCTAGTTGGGAGTTGGATCTTGCCTTTTATTTTTGGTTGGATTATGTGCGCGGTTTTGATGCCGAAAATGACAATGGTGGCAAATTTCTCATACATCGGAATCGGGGTCATGGTGGTTGGCTGCCACCTCAGGTTCACTCTTTCCTTCCCTTTGTTTTTCTCTTTCTTTGTCTCTATGCTCTGGGGACAGAGCACATTTCAAGTTGGGGGGAGGGTGTACTTCGTACATGTTTTTGATTTTCAGTTTTTAAAAAAAAAAAAAAAAAAAAAAGAGGGAATTTGGATGCTTGAGTGTAACTATTCTTGGTTGATGACTGTTAATTAGCACTATAGTGGTTGTTGTTGTTGAGTCGGAGTCTCGATATGATTTCATGGATAGACTTAAGCTCGTGAACATGATGTTGAAGAAGTACGTGATTAGCCCGTATCATCTATAGTTGGATAGCGTTTGGTCACTTGGAAGCATGCTCACACACACACACTGTCCCACTTGATGAATTACCGGTCTCGAGTTTGGTTCATGTGTCATTGGTAATCCGGTATGTGTTAACTTGTTTGATGGGATTTTTGTGGAGCACCTTCTAAAAAAAAAAAAAAAAGAAGAGAAGAAGTTATGTGTGCTATATTGATTAATGCTTATCCGGGGTCCATTGAGTAGTAACCTCAATTAGGACAATCGGGGTATGCTCCCACCGTGTTGTTCGCGCCAAAAGATGGATAGACCTTGTGAAAGTATCGCTAAGTTTGGTTAGCTTGGATCTCAATAAATTTTTTGACTTGAGCAATTAAGTCCGTAGGGGTCTCTTAAAACCTCGGTGCTCTAAGGCCGTTTGGCTTGGGGATGGCCGACCCAAAGCTCGCTAAAGAGTCAACTAGAAAGCCCGAGAGATCCGGCAAGGATTAACGACCATGAGAAAAAAAAAAAAAAGAAAAAAAACAACGAAAGGAAAGGAAGGAGTGTGCTTAAAGAAACATTGGGCTATCAACGGTGTGTGAATTGATTTCGAGATTGGTAAATTTCTTTATGTGGCTTTTCATTCACGCATGCCATTTGAAAATTCGCTATCCGATCGTAGGTGAGAGGATTAATTTTTGTGCTAAAGTTTGAACGAAGTTCGTTTGCTTAACTTTATCCATGGATGAAATATCTTGCCTTTGGCATGCTTAATGATTATTGTAGAGCTTTTAGAGGTTATTGATTGGGTTGAGTCGCACAAAAAGTGTCCGAGTTCTTTGTGTTTTGTGGGTGATCACCCTGAAAACCCTCACGAGACTTCACTCGTCCCCTAGGGGCCGCCGTTTAGGGGTTTAAAAGACCTATCCTTTTATTTATTTGTTTTGGTCTTTTTGTCTTTGTCGCTAGGGACTAGCAACCTTCAAGTTGGGGGGTGTGATTGGCACGCAATATCGTAGATATAAGTGCCTTAATAGGGTAGTTTTAACACGTTGTTATCTAATTTATTCCCTATTTTCCACTTGATGTGTTGCTTTGGTATGTTTTGGTATTTTTGTTAGTTTTCCAGGTAAAATGGCTTTTGGCGCGAGTGTGCATGGCTTGAAGTAGAAGCGCGAGAAATTGAGGCTTGGGAGATGGATTTTGGAATGTTAGGCTGAAGGGGATAGGTATCGATACCCCTCTCAGCTGTATCGATACCAATTGGTTATGAAGGGGCGAGTTGCAATCCAGAAGGTTTAGTATCGATACCCTTCGGAGGGGTATCGATACCTTCGGCTTACGCGAAGAAGGATGGATAAGGGTTGATCGATACCCTCATTAGGGGTATCGATACCGAGAGCTTACGGCTGAGGCTTGAAACTACGTCGTTTTGTTGGTCGTGGAATTAATTCCATAACTATGTAGTTCGGTTTTCATTAGGATTAGGAGTTTTTAGTATAAATACTCATGTTATAACCCATTCGAAAGGCCACGAATTTTCCTTAGGTTTTATGTTTTGAAGTTTCCGGCTACAGTTTTGGGCCGTCAATATCCGTTCAAGTTTGTTCCAGATTTTGAAGTTGGATTTCTTCTTGCAATCTACGGTATCGTTTTCTGTTTTTATATTTTATTCTTCAAGCATGTCTAGATCTAGGTTTTATTTGATTTCTGTAGTTATTAACATCATGAGCGAGTAGTCGTATAGAGTGCGGCTGCGGGCGAAGGCGCTGCGCACTAGACTAATCGATGTTTCACCTCGGAGCCGAATTAACTTGATTTTCGGGTAGTTTTAGGATACAGAAGTTTTTCTAGCAAACAAACCCGGGCATCGCCGGATTCGGATGTGCACAGAATCTGGTGACATGTGGTGCGCATTTGTTAGGGATCGTTTCCTTATTCTAGAACCAGTAAAAAGAGTCATTGTGGCCCGAGTAAACATTGGTTAGGCTAGTCACGGACGCTGGGTTCCCACGGCTGTACTCTTCCTTTTAAATTCATATTTAGTTAATTTAGTTTGGTAATTTAGTTAGTAAATTAATCGCATTAAACAAGGGGTGGCTACCTAAGAGCCAAGATAAGTTGTGAACCCGTCATCTTTAAGTCCCGCACACGTTCGTCCGTCTCTGTGGATTCGTCTCCGGTACTTCCGGATATTATGCTACATCGGTCGAGAGTCCTACGCTTGGGACGCGTCTTATTTTTAGTCACCCGGTCGGTCAAGCAAGGCACGCGGAGCCTATGGAATCCGGCAGAGGGATTTAAATCCCTAGTATTAATAAAATGATAATTTTCTTCAATGAAAGAAGTGAGAAATGAGATTTTTTGAACTAACTTTTGTGTTTTGTCGAAACTCGATATGTAAACTTGATTTTAGTCTTGTGGGATGAACTTGGATGGTTTGGCGAAATAAAATGGATACTTGGGTGGTGTTTGGGTACTTAGAGAGGACTTTGAACATTTGGGTTGTTGGTGAGTACTTGGAAATCACTTGGGCACTTTGAAACTTTCTAAATCCTTCCTCTATGACTTGGATACTTGGACTCACACATGAACATCCTTTGGACATATCTTGCCTCCATGTGCATGTATCATATTCATACACTTAGCGTTAGTACAATAGTTCTCTTACGAGTATGTGTGCTCACCCTATCAGTTTCAGGTACCCAGCTTTAATCGTGCATGGTTTGGAGTGCATGACTTGGATGATGAGCATACATGGCATGGAGTTATTTTATTCATCTTCTATGCATTAAACTTTCTTTTGGGGAGATGATAATGTAACTTTAATTTTTCACCATCTTTTGACTTTGGATTTGTAATAACTTATGGGATATTATTTCGATTTCACCTTGCCCAAACATTATTTTATTTGATTTCACCTTTGGGGTAAGGGTTCCCGAACATTTGACAGCCATTGGGCTAATGATGTACTTTATTTTATGGAAATCTTATCACTTGACTTATTTGTTGTTGAAATTCTTTTATTTTTGTTTTGGTGAAAATGAGGGCGTGAGAGAGAGAGAGAGAGAGAGAGAGAGAGAGAGAGAGAGAGAGAGAGAGAGAGAGAGAGAAGGGACGATGAGAGAGGAAGAGAAGAGGGACAAGAGAGAGTACCTGAGAGGTTGAGAGTTGAAGTTTGAGTCCGGCAAGTTGGGTGTGAGAACTTGAGACGGGGAACATTTCGGAAAATGTTTTGACAAGCTTTCAAAAGTTTGTGGGTTTTTTTTTCCGTAAACGATCATGTTTTTAAAACAAGGCAAATCACCCTTTTCGTGTTTTGAACATTTTCAAAAATTTTCAAAACGTTTTTAATGAACACAAAACATAAATAAATTACCAAACACATTTTTGTTTTTAGTTTTGAAAAAAATGAAAACAAAAATAAAAAACAAAAAACAAAAACGTTACCAAACGCACCCTTTAGTATTTCCATTAGGTGGTTGGTATACTACATCTATATCCTTGTTAGCATTTCCTTAGCAATTATCGAACATTAGGCATAAAGTTAATGTATAGTGGTGACGTTACTCCAAACCTATTATGTGAAACTCCACATGTCAAACAATGCAAAAGGTCACATTTTTCTGGGTATGGCTACAACACACGCCCCTTTTTGGGTGTGTATTATATGCACCCAAGTTATCTACCGTCGGATCTTAAAAAGTTGCGAATCAATTACAAAAAGTTACGAATAATCTATGAAATATTTTACATTTTTTGTTCCAGATATCTATGCATTTTCTATGTATTATTCTCTATCATTTGAGCTGAGATTAGCATTTTTTATTTCTTAAATACAAATAATCTATGAAATATTATTCCCCCCATATCATTTATCTAGGATTTTTGACGCAGCGGAATTCACGAGAGACTAGTTAGCATACTAGTCCAAACAAGATAGTTTCTCGAATCCACGAGATGTTCTTGAATACACAAGAAAAAGAGAGACAATTCTCAAAGTCTGTTTATTAATTGGAAGATAATTCATGCCATAGGATTACATCCTTATTTATACTAGTATAGACCTAGCTAATAAGGTAATACTTGACTACCAAGAATATAACTTGGAGTAGAGACCAAGCAAAACAGAATAAGGAAATAAAAACAAGGAAATAAAAGTCTAGAAAACTAGAAAATAGGAAGCTAAAATCGTGCTAAACAGGTAGCACAAATAAAGATATTCTAATAATAATCCTAAATAAAAATTGGTACAAAAATAATGTTTCTATAAATGATATGGGTGTATCTTGTCCTGCATCAATTTTTCAATTTGAAAATTGTGCATTAATTGTCCTCCATTTTAGGAAGGACACGTTACATTCATTTGGTTAGGGCATCTTCAACCCAATAACCTCAATTCCTCCATTTTGGAGGATCAAAATATAATTTTATATCCAAAAAGTGAATTAGAAGGATTTCACTAATCATGTGAGCTCCAACCCAATAATCTTCATTCTTCCATTTCTCAAACACATTGGCTTTATCATTGGAGGGTGAGGATAAAAAGAGGACATAAGAGTTATTTGGAAAGGATGAATAGTGAAATGGAGGTGATCCTCCATAATTTTTTGATCCTCCATATTTGGAGGGTGAAAAACAATCCGCCTCCAAAATGGAGGGAGAAACGGAGAATGGGTTGGAGAGAGGTTTTCCTCTAAAACGGAGGAATAGAGACAAAAATGAAGTTATGAAAGGTGGGTTGAAGATGACCTTAGGAAGAAGAGGTTTTTGAAGAAAAATACCTAAAAATGAAGCGAAGTGTAGCTGTAGGGAAGGGAGTTGTTTGCTGAAAGGAGAAAATGCTGAAGCATTTATCCAGAAAAATAAATAAATAAAATGCTAAAGCTTAAGGACAAAATAGGCGTTTAAGTTGAACATATAGTACTTACACTGCAGACACTGAAAAGGTATACAGAAAGAAAGTAGGGATTCATACGTGGACAAACTTTAAGACAGAATTGTTTATCGCCCATTAGGTTCTGAGTAGCAAAACCCTTTATATAAAGACCTTATATGGTCTTCATCGAGGTAGAGAAAATGAGGACAATGATATGAAATTAGGGATGACAATTCAACCCGCCCCGCTCCGAATCCGCCCTACCCCGCTCCGATATGGTAGGGTTTTTTTTCTATTTTTTTGAGTAACGGGTAGGGGCAGGGGATGATTTTGAAAAACCCGCCAAGGTTAGGGTAGGGGCAGGGGTATGGTCACCCCGTCCCGATATTACCCACCCCAACATATGTACATATGTATAATTATATTTGTATATAAAAATATATATTTTCTCCCTTATATGCATCAAATTTTGTTTGTATTCTTATAATTTTATTTTTACGGCTAAAATACAACATTAGATAGTAGATTTTAGTTAAGTTGTGAAAATTATTTTGTGAACTCTCATCATTTGTGCTCACTAAGGAGTCTAAAATATACTTTACTAATATATGAAAAAAATAGGGGCGGGGCAGGTAAACCCGATCCCCGAGAGGGGCGGGGGCGGGGGTACCCATAAATTACCCGGTCGGGTTAGGGGCAGTTTAGGGGATGGTTCGGGAATTTTAGGGTCGGGGCCGGGATCATCAAACCCGCCCCAACCCGCCCCATTGCCATCCCTATATGAAACCCAATGAAAAATATTTCTATTTGAGAGGTTCCTCTTCTTACTTACTTTAATCATTGGTATTTCAAGTATATTTTCATATTTGGGTTCTATGAGCAACTACAACCGAAACAGTTCATTACATCTTAGAGGGCGTGAACTCTGGACGAGGCTAGCTGCGAGCATTGGAGTGGATCTTGGAGTCATTGGTGTCTGCTAAAATCTTCACGTGGGGAGGCAACAATGACTTTAGGACAGTAACTACACGCTTCACAATTTCGCATGCCAACTTTTCTATTTTCCTCTAATTACTTTATTTATATTGTTTCTTATTCTAATGCTATTTTATTCTGATTCATAGAGGAAAGGTTTAACAACAAAAGTCTCTTGGTTAGCCCTGCCCCGCAGTATTTCCCATCGGACAAAAGAAAGTCGTATTGGCATCGCACTTCGACATATTGTTGTAAACCACACAAAAGATTTTTTTTTTCCTAAAAATTTACACCAATTTTTTCTTTCAAAAAAGTGAATTAACCACACAAAAGGACAAAAGAAAAAAAAAACTGTTAGAGCTATATAACTATATAAGTAATGTAACTAAGCCACATATCACGTGGTGTAAACCCTTTGGAAGTTGGCTTAAACAACAGTAGTCAGGTAAATGTTTAAACAGCAATACGTTTTTGTTTTCCAAAATGTCTTTAAAATTCAGGTAATTTTGTCTAAACTTCCAAAATTTCTTTAAAATTCAGGTAATTTTGTTTTTGCCATGTAGTATTTTTTTTTTTTTGGGTGTTATGTTGTAATTACTATATTGCAATTCGTTTCAATCATATAAGCAATACTCCAGTAATAAGATCAATGAATATTACCTATACTAGGGGTGAGCAGAAAACCCGTCAAACCGTGAATCCAAGGCAAACCAATCCAAACTAATTAGTTTGGTTTGGATTTTTAGTAGCGTGGTTTGGTCCTGGTTTAAAAAAATTAGAATCCGTAGTCAATGGTTTGGTTTGTGGATTTACGTTCATGGTTCCGATTCCAATCCGATCCGAACCATTTATTATTATTATTATTATTATTATTATTATTATTATTATTATTATTATTATTATTATTATTATTATTATAGTCAACTAACTTCCTAATTTAATTTTTTCATATTCCTTCTCTAACAAGATTTTATTTTGCCTAAGATTCACAACTTATTCCCCTAATTCTAATACACCAATAGTGGTTTAGTCATAGCAAATAAATTCGGTGATGAAATTCTCCATTCTAATTTTGATTCCACGGCACATTTCTATTTTTTCAAATTTCTATACATGATTCAGTCATAGCCTATTCCTATTCTATGATTTCCTTCATTATCATGATTAATTACCCTAAATTTCTATATATGAGGACCTATTCGTATTCTATATATAAACTTAACGTAGTAAACCTAAATTTTAAGTACTCTAAATATTTTACGGAAATAATATCTAAATTTTAAGTAAACCGTGGTTCGAAACCGAATCCGATCCGTATTTTAATGGTTTGGATTGGTTTGGTTCGATGCCTTTTGTGGGTTGGTTTGGTTCGCCAAATTCATAATCCGTAGGTAGTGGTTTGGTTCTTGGTTTACTACAAATCCGAACCAATCCGGTCCATGCTCACCCCTAACCTATACACCCGTTAACCCTCATTAAGTTCGCCCTCTTCCAATAAAGGTGAACAAAATTATTCTCCTTTTAATGTTTTTCATTTCATGCCATTTAGGGTGATTCAAAACTATCATTTCGTTGTTCATGTTAGAAGTCAAAATGTTTAGATATCGACGACACAAACACATTTTTTTTTATTTTGAAGTTTATTATTAAAATCACAATTTTTTTTATTTTTCCATTGAAAAAATGATAAGTTCCTCTTGGTACCTAATTTCCGATCAATTTCATCTTTCGCATAATCAAAAAACTCAAGGAAAAAAATGAGCAGTTCGAATGGCCCCAAATGAAATTGATTGGGATGGCCCTATGAAGTGATCAAGAGAACCCCTCAAGTAACAACCACCTAGTTCAGTGTGGGTCTCAAGACCCACCCTGCACGGTTCCCAATAAAATTTTCTTTCTATTGCTCTCTACTCATTACCCCGAAAAACTCAAGGATAATAAAAAAACTCAAGGATCCGATGTCCCAATTTTCGTGTCCCAACTCCCTGTCCCATCCATCCGAGCCGTCTATCCGAGCAATTAACGGCTCGGATTCCATCTCACTCCAAACAAATCTGAGCCATCCATATTTATTTGAGAATTTGAGCCGTTGATTGCTCGGATGGACGGGACAGGGAGTTGGGACAGCGGATCCGCTACCATATTTAATGGTTTGGTAGTTGGCAATCATGAGTTCCATTTAAATGCAATTGCATGTCCCTATATATTTGCTTATTATGGTATGGGGGAGGGGGGGGAGAGAGAGAGAGAGAGAGAGAGAGAGAGAGAGAGAGAGAGAGAGAGAGAGAGAGAGAGAGAGAGAGAGAGAGAGAGAATTTGCTTAGGTACCACTAGGGATGGCAATTTCCCCAAACCCGATGGATACCCGCCCCACCTCCGGCTATTTGGAGGCAGATATTATTCGATTTTTCGTCCAATAGGAGCGGGTATGGTAGAACTTAAAGAATCCCCGGTTGAAAATGGAGCGGGTATGATTTTGTGATACCCGTCTCTGAATACCCGTACCCGCCCCCGTTTCAAATTGTATACATATTTTTATGAATGTATATGCGGGCATATAGTAGTATATAAATATATATGTATGTGTGCATATATATAAGTATGCATATTGGTATAATTTATGTATATTGTTCCGAATTAAAACTATATATGGTTTAAGTGTTAAAAAAAGTTTAATGATGGTAGTTTTTAAAATTATATATAATCTTGGTAGACTATTATTTCTTAGCAACTTTCTATTCTATTTTGTTTTAAATGGTTGTTTTTGTTAGTATAGGACTCATAAATTAGATCTTATCATCTCTCTTCTTCTTCTTTTTTCCCAACTAGTTTGGATATGGATTTACCCGAATATACCCGATCCCCAATAGGAGGCGGGTATGGTTGATTGTCCACTATCCCTTTTGGGTATGGAGGTGGGGATGGGGAAGAACTTCACAATTGGGGATCGGGGGTAGAATAGGGTCCTCCGATCCATACCCTACCCGTTGCCATCCCTAGGTACCAGTGGCCTTTTGGCCTATGCATTTTTATGCTTTCTCATGCCGTAGGTTGAAGTTTTGGATGAATTTTAGCCTTTGATTACAAAAAAGTGCAAACCAGAATCCAAAGATAGTAGCTGGATTCACAAAGATCGAGGTTATTTTGTGGTGGTTTTTGACCCATCATTTTACTCCTATTTGTCACAGGAGAAAAACTTTTTCACGGAGGGTCGTAAAAGGCCTGTTTAAAGAAAAAATCAGAGCACCTCTCTCTACAAAACTTCAAAACCCTAGCCGCCTCACCCCTCCCCTCCCCCCTAGGGTTCCTCCACCCATGGCAGCGGGAGGGGGGGTTTCCGATCCTCTTCCTTTTCAGCGATCCAGGAGCTACACCCTCCCCTCCCCCTCTCCTATCTCTCTCTTACCCTCTCCTCTCACCGTTACTGTTTTCTCCCTCTTTCCGGTGTGGGTCGACTTTGGGGCTTCCGTCGCCGATCTTTGGCCACCAGTTTGGGGCTTGTGGCAGGCATGGGTTTCTCGGCGTCGTTCTACTGCGGACGGCGGGGTGATGGTTGGGACTGAGGAGTGGCGGCTAGCGGCGGTGATGGAAGCTATGTGGGGAGGCTTAAAAGTTGTTTTCTTCTTTGTTTGTTTTTCTGTTTTTACCCCTTCGAGGATCACTGATGAAGAGTCTCGTCGTGGAGCTCCTCTCGCACTAAATTTTCGTTTCATCCGGGGCTCGGCCCTTTTGCCTTGTATTGTTGTTTTTTTTTCAAGTGTAAGCGTCGGCGTGGGCAATTTAGCCTTTAGGGTGCGTAAGCCCCGGCGTTAGTGGAAGTTGGATGCCCATCCTTCGTCCCAGGGCCGGGGCGATCGGTCGATCATTGCGTTCGGGAAATTGTTGTTAGGCTTTGTTCTGTAATTTGAAATTCAAAAACGAACCAAAAAAAAAAAAAAAAAGTAAAGGCTGTTTACAGAAGCCCCCAAAAGGGTCTCCCTGATACCTCATTACAATAATTTAAATCGGTCATCTTGTAGGGCTCGCAGAATAGTGTGTATATGTAAAAAATCAGTTTGCCCCGGCATCAATAGGGTGAAAAAAATAACGGCCTTGATCATTTGCCAAATTGAACACAAGTAGTGCCAATTAAACTACTCCGAGAAAGCTTTTAAATTCGTCATTGAGTTAAATAATTACTGTAGTAGTTTGGATCACTTATTGTCTATCATTGGAGAAAATTTTTCATTTAGTCTTTCTATCATTAATTTCAAATTTTAATTTTCAAAAAGTAGTTTAAATTTTTCTTAAAAAATATGTTTGTTTTAGTTTTTTAAGTACAAAAATTTTAAAAATGCTTCTGCGAATTCCGATTAGTTCTACTTTTGGGAGGGACTTTTTTGGCAAAAACATACGATTCGGATTTTACTCCTACAAAGAATTTACGATATTGCGAGGGAAAACCGAAAAATCCTAAGGGCCTCGGCTGTTTAGGTACTGATGCGGTACAGACGGCTTGCAAAGACCAACTTAGGGGTCCCGCACAAATTATCCAAACCGTTCAAAAATTTTAAAATATTTTTTCGAGTGCCTCAACGAAAAATCAACTGAAAAAGAATACCTTCAACTAGTTGATCCAAT
The DNA here is from genome assembly GCA_016920895.1 of Vaccinium myrtillus. Lineage (NCBI taxonomy): Eukaryota > Viridiplantae > Streptophyta > Magnoliopsida > Ericales > Ericaceae > Vaccinium > Vaccinium myrtillus. Next base: position 16,277,653 of record CM029280.1, on the reverse strand, counting down.
GTACCCATTTTTCATGCAGAATACAGGTCAAAGATTTTAAAATATTTTCTCGAGTGGCCCCCCGAGAAATGAGCTGAAAATGGGAATCCAATGTACCCATTTTTCATGCAAAATACATGTCAAAGATTTTAAAATATTTTCTCGCGTGGCCCCGCGAGAAGTCAGCTCAAAGTGGGAATTCAACTATCTACATGCATCCTTGCGATCTGATTTCTTGTGTGACCACTCGAAAAAATATTTTAAACTTTTTTAACGGTTCGGAGCATTTGTGTGAGATCTCCAAGTGGGTCCTGCAAGCGGTTTGTGCCCCATGGTACCTAGAGTGGGGTTGAGAGAAAACCATTGTTACAATCCAAAGACTGAAGGAATGTCAGGTCACTGGTGATCTTTGCGGTACCATAGTCGTCCCCTGAAGGCATAAGCTTTTCTTCTCACATGCTATTAACTGTAAGAAACTTCTAAATGGCAGAGGATTTGCAGGCTACTCGAACCCACTGGCCTCCATCCCAAAGACATCTTTATTGAAGGCAGATTCAATGTTAACTCCTCGATCCTCTCTCTCTCTCTCTCTCTCTCTCTCTCTCTCTCTATTTTTCTTATAGCTGTTTAGAGGTGTCAAACGTGCGTGTCGTGCCATTCAACTTCCTTGCCAACCGCGCTTTGTGCCGTGTCGTGCTGTGCTGTGCCCATTATTTCATCGTGCCATGGCGTGCTGTGCCGTGCCATTTTACTTTATCGTGTCGTGCCATGCCATTTTACTTTATCGTGTCGTGCCGTGCCTTTTTTAAGTCGTGCCGTGCTCGATTAATTAATTGTGTCGTGCCGTGTCGGCCCATTGACTTAATTGTGTCGTGTCATGCCGTGCCGTGCCTTTTTTTATCGTGTCGTGTCGTGCCCTTTTTTGTCGTGTTGTGTCCTGCCGTGTCGTGCCTTACTAGAACCGTGAATACATGATGTGTCGTGCCCATGCCGTGCCATGCCCGTCCAAGTTCTGTGTCGTTCTGTGCCAAGCCACCTTGCGTGCTCGTGCCCGTGCCGTATCGTGACTCATGCCGTGTCCCACTTCGTGTCGTGCCCGTTGAATACCGTGTCGTGTCGTGCCGTATCATGCCAACTTCTGTGCCGCGCCCGTACTGTGCGCGCTCATTTTCGTGCTCGTGTCGTGCCACGTGCCCACTTAGATTGTGTCGTGCTATGTCGTGCCACTTCCGAACGTGCCGACCCGGCCGGTTTGACACCCCTAGGTGACAGCAAACTATTAAGACGCATGAGTTCCATTTAAATGCAAAGGTAGTCGAACTTGGATATTTAGGCCTTGTTCGTTTTGGGTTTTTCAAGACCCAGTTTTCTCCATTATTATCTAATAATTCCTTCTATTTTTAAATATTATTCATATTCTTCTCTCTATCTCCCTCTAATCATTAACCCCTATTTTTAATCATTATCTCTATTCTTCCCTCTAATCATTACAAAAATCAAAACCCAAAATCCAAACCAAACACAACCTTAATGTTTTAGTAGTTGGCAATCATGAGTTCCATTTAAATGCAATTACATGTCTCTACATATTTGCTTATTATTGTAGGAGAGAGAGAGAGAGAGAGAGAGTGTTTGCTCAGCCTAGAGAGGTCAGAGAGTACCAGTGGCCTTTTGGCCTAGGCATTTTTTTGCTTTCTCATGCCGTAGGATGAAGTTTTGGATGAATTTGAGTAATTGATTACAAAAAGTGCAAACCATAATCCAAAGATAGTAGCTGGATTCACAGAGATCGAGGTTATTTTTTGGTGCAACAAAAATGATTGTGACACAAACTTTGTGCCACAACCAACCACAACCCCACTCACATGGGGTGTAGGTCCCACATGGGCCCCACATGCGGGCCCCACAACCCATGTGAGTGGGGTTGTGGTTGTTTGTGGCACAAAGTTTATGTCACTATCATTATTCTGCCATTGGTTTTGGTGGTTTTTGACCCATCATTTTACCCCTATTTTTCATAGGAGAAAAACTTTTTCATGGAGGGTCGTAAAAGGCCCATTTACGGAAGACCCCAAAAGAGTCTCCCTGATACCTCATTACAATAATTTAAACTGGGCATCTTATAGGGCTCGCAGAATAGTGTGTATATGTAAAAAAATCAGTTTGACCCGGTATCAATAGGGTGAAAAAAATAACGGCTTTGAACATTTGCCAAATTGAACACAAGTAGTGCCAATTAAACTACTCCGAGAAAGCTTTTAAATTCGTCATTGAGTTAAATAATTACTGTAGTAGTTTGGATCACTTATTGTCATCATTGGAGAAAAATTTCATTTAGTCTTTCTATCATTAATTTCAAATTTTATTTTTCAAAAAGTAGTTTAAATTTTTCTTAAAAAATATGACTGTTTTAGTTTTTAAGTACAAAATTTTTAAAGATACTTGTGCGAATTCCGGTTAGTTCTACTTTTGTGAGGAATTTTTTGCAAAAACATACGATTCGGATTTTACTTCTACAAAGAATTTACGATATTGATTTTAGAAGGCAAGGAAAAACCGAAAAATCCTAAGAGCACCGACTATTTAGGTATTGATGGGGTACAAATGGCTTGTTAGAGACCCACTTAGGGGTTCAGCACAAATGATCCAAACCGTTCAAAAAATTTAAAATATTTTTTCGAGTGCCTCAAAGAGAAATCAACTGAAAAAGAATACCTGCAACTAGTTGATCCGATGTACCCATTTTTCATGCAGAATACAGGTCCAAGATTTTAAAATATTTTCTCAAGTGGCACCGCGAGAAATCAGCTCAAAATGGGAATCCGATGTACCCATTTTTCATGCAGAATACAGGTCAAAGATTTTAAAATATTTTCTCGAGTTGCCTCGCGAGAAATCAGCCCAAAATGGGAATTCGACTAGGTGCAGGTATCCTTGTGAGCTGATTTCTTGTGCGACCACATGAAAAAATATTTTAAACTTTTTTAACGGTTCGGATCATTTGTGCGAGATATCCAAGTGGGTCCCGCAAGCGGTCTGTGCCCCATGGTACCTAGAGTGGGGTTGAGGGAAAACCATTGTTACAATCCAAACACTGAGGGACTGCCAAGTCACTGGAGATCTTTGCAGTACCATGGTCGTCCCCTGAAGGCATAAGCTTTTCTTCTCACATGCTATTAACTGTAAGAAACTTCTGAATGGCAGAGGATTTGCAGGCTACTTGAGCCCACTGGCCTCCATCCCAAAGACGTCTTTATTGAAGGCAGATTCAACGTTAACACCTCGATCTTTCTCTCTCTCTCTCTCTCTCTCTCTCTTCATCTCTTTTTCTTCATCTCTTTTTTTTCACTGACTCTCTCCTGCCTCTCTATAGCATTACTACTTCCCTTCTTCTGTTTTTCTTTCACGGGTCACAGCGCTATCCTCTGTCCATGGATTCTTCTTTTTCTTCTTCTCAGGACCCCCACCATAGTCAGTACTCTCTCTCTCTCTTCATCTCTTTTTCTTATAGTTACCTAGAGGTGTCAAACGTGCGTGCTGTGTCATTCAACTTCCGTGCCAACTGTGCTCCGTGCTGTGCAGTGCTATGTTGTGCCCATTTACTTCATCATGCCGTGCCGTGCTTTAAGCGAGCCGTGCTGTGCCATTTTACTTTATCGTGTCGTGCTGTGTCGTGTCTTTTTTAAGTCGTGTCGTGCCCGATTGATTAATCGTGTCGTGCCGTGCCAGCCCATTGACTTAATTGTGTCGTGCCGTGCCTTTTTTTTTCGAGTCGTGCCATGCCTTTTTTGTCGTGTCGTGTCGTGCCCTTTTTTTGTCGTGTCGTGCCTTTTTATCGTGTTATGCCGTGCCGTGCCTTTCTAGAACCGTGAATACGTGATGTGTCGTGTCCGTGCCATGCCATGCCCCTCCTAGTTCCGCGCCGTTCTGTGCCAAGCCAACGCCCGTGCCCGTGCCCGTGTCGTGCCATGCTAGAACAGTGTCGCGCCATGTTGTGACTCGTGTCACGCCCAGGGAAGGGGGGAGCTAAAGGACGAACTATTACTATACTATACTATAGGAAACAAACAAGCTGTATGGCCGCTAGAAGAATTAAGCTGTATGGCTATATCGATAGTTTAGTTAGTCTATAGTATGTTAAAGAATTAAGCTGTATGGCTATATCGATAGTTTAGTTAGTCTATACTCTATAGTATGTTATGCTATAATAGAAGTTTAGTTCCGCCTGCCCCTTATTGATTAGGGCTACCAATAGTCGAGTACCCGGTCCACCCCAACCTATCATTCTCTCCTTACTATTTAGCTTGGCGGGTCCCACAAGAAACTTCTAATTCTTCGTCGCTAGTTTCGACTCTGACATTTGCATTTTTTTCTATTCTTCTTTCCCATAACTCAGAAAACTCAGTGTAGCGTGCCCGTGCCGTGCGCATCGAATACTGTGTCGTGCCGTGCCACGTGCCCACTTAAACCGTGTGGTGTTGTGCCGTGCCAGGATTAGGCCGTGCCTCTGCCATGCCGTGCCACCTTCGAACGTGTCGTGCTCGTGCCGACCCGACTCGTTTGACACCCTAGGTGAGAACAAACTACTAAGACGCATGAGTTCCATTTAAATGCAACGGTAGTCGAACTTGAATATTTAATGGTTTGGTAGTTGGCAATCATGAGTTCCATTTAAATGCAATTGCATGTCTCTATATATTTGCTTATTTATGGTAGGGAAGAGAGAGAGAGAGAGAATTTGCTCAGCCTAGATAGGTCAGAGAGTACCAGTGGCCTTTTGGCCTATGCATTTTTATGCTTTCTCATGCCGTAGGATGAAGTTTTGGAAGAATTTTAGCCTTTGATTACAAAAAAGTGCAAACCAGAATCCAAAGATAGTAGCTGGATTCACAGAGATCGAGGTTATTTTGTGGTGGTTTTTGACCCATAATTTTATCCCTTTTTGTCGGCGGACCACTGTTTCAGTGGTATTCTGTGAGCAGCCACTTTGTACATTCATTGCTAAAGGTTAGATCTGTCTCCAATCCATCTGTTTCAGTGGTATTCTGGGAGCAACCACTTTGTGCATTTATTGCCAAAGGTTCTGTTTCCTATCCATCTCCCGCCCATACCCCCAATTATTGGGGATTTAATGGGTTATGTTATTGTTGTTGTTGTATTTTACCCCTATTTATCGCAGGAGAAAAAAATTTCACGTAGGATCGTAAAAGGCCCATTTACGGAAGCCCCCAAAAGAGTCTCACTAATACCTCATTAAAATAATTTAAACCGGTCATCTTGTAGGGCTCGCAGAATAGTGAGTATATATAAAAAATCAGTTTGACCCGGCATCAACATGGTGAACAAAATAACGGCCTTGATCATGTGCCAAATTTAACACAAGTAGTGCCAATTAAACTACTCCGAGAAAGCTATTAAATTCGTCATTGAGTTAAATAATTACTGTAGTAGTATGGATCACTTATTGTCATCATTGGAGAAAATTTTTCATTTAGTCTTTCTATCATTAATTTGAAATTTTATTTTTCAAAAGTAGTTTAAATTTTTCTTAAAAAATGTCTGTTTTAGTTTTTTAAGTACAAAAATTTTAAAAATACTTCTGCAAATTCCGGTTAGTTCTACTTTTGTGAGGAATTTTTTGCAAAAACATACGATTCGGATTTTACTTCTACAAAGATTTTATGATATTGATTTTAGAAGGGGAGGGAAAACCGAAAAATCCTAAGGGCACGGGCTGTTTAGGTACTGATGGGGTACAGATGGCTTGCAGAGACCCACTTAGGGGTCCTGCACAATTGATCCAAACCGTTCAAAAATTTTAGGCCTTGTTCGTTTCTCTGTTTAGTTTTAGTTTTAGTTTTGATGACATCATCATTTCTCTCTCTATCTCTCTCCACTCATTACACCTGCTGACATCGTCAAAACTAAACTAAACTATCTAACCAAACACAACCAAAATATTTTTCGAGTGCCTCAACGAGAAATCAACTGAAAAACAATACATGCAACTAGTTGATCCGATGTACCCATTTTTCATGCAGAATACAGGTCAAAGATTTTAAAATATTTTCTCGAGTGGCCTCGCGAGAAATCAACTCAAAATGGGAATCTGATGTACCCATTTTCATGCAGAATACAGGTCAAAGATTTTAAAATATTTTCTCGAGTGGCCCCGCGAAGAAGTCAGCTCAAAATGGGAATTCAACTAGCTGCAGGTATCCTTGCGAGCTGATTTCTTGTGCGACCACTCGAAAAAATATTTTAAACTTTTTTAACGGTTCGAATCATTTGTGTGAGATGTCCAAGTGGGTCCCGCAAGCGGTCTATGCCCCATGGTACCTAGAGTGGGGTTGAGGGAAAATCATTGTTACAATCCAAAGACTGAGGGAATGCCAGGTCACTGGAGATCTTTGCGGTACCATAGTCGTTCCCTGAAGGCATAAGCTTTTCTTCTCACATGCTATTAACTGTAAGAAACTTCTAAATGGCAGAGGATTTGCAGGCTACTCGAACCCACTGGCTTCCATCCCAAAGACGTCTTTATTGAAGGCAGATTCAACTTTAACACCTCGATCTCTCTCTCTCTCTCTCTCTCTCTCTCTCTCTCTCTCTCTCTCTCTTTCTCTCTCTCTCTCTCTTCATCTCCTTTTCTTATAGCTACCTAGAGGTGCCAAACGTGCATGCCGTGCCATTCAACTTCCTTGCCAACCGTGATTCGTGTCGTGCAATGCTGTGTTGTGCTCATTTACTTCGTCGTGCCATGGTGTGATGTGCTTTAAGCATGCCGTGCCATGCCATTTTACTTTATCGTGCCGTGCTTTTTTTAAGTCGTGTCGTGCTCGATTAATTAATCGTGCCGTACCGTGCCGGCCCATTGACTTAATTGTGTCGTGTCGTGCCATGCCATGCCGTGCCTTTTTTTTATCGTGTTGTGTCGTGCCCTTTTTTTGTTGTGTTGTCCGTGCCATTTTATCGTGTTATGCTGTGCCGTGCCTTGCTAGAACCGTTAATACGTGATGTGTCGTGCCCGTCCAAGTTCCGTGCCGTTCTGCGCCAAGCCACCTTCCGTGCTCGTGCCCGTACCCATGCCCGTGTGCCGTGCCATATCGTGACTCGTGCTGCGTCCCACTTCGTGTCGTGTCTGTACCGTGCCCGTCAAACACCGTGTCGTGTCGTGCCATGTCATGCCAACTTCCGTGCCGTGCCAATGCCGTGCTCGCTCATTTTTGTGCTCATGCCGTGCCACGTGCCCACTTAGATTGTGTCGTGTCATGCCGTGCCAGGATTAGGCCGTGCCTCTACCGTGCCGACCCGGCCCGTTTGAAACCCCTAGGTGAGAGCAAACTGCTAAGATGCGTGAGTTCCATTTAAATGCAACAGTAGTAGAACTTGGATATTTAATGTTTTGGTAGTTGGCAATCATGAATTCCATTTAAATGCAATTGCATGTCTCTATATATTTGCTTATTTTTGTAGGGGAGAGAGAGAGAGGTCAGAGAGTACCAGTGGCCTTTGCCCTATGCATTTTTATGCTTTCTCGTGCCGTAGGATGAAGTTTTGGATAAATTTTAGCCTTTGATTACCAAAAGTGCAAACCAGAATCCAAAGATAGTAGTTGGATTCACAGAGATCGAGGTTATTTTGTGGTGGTTTTTGACCCATCATTTTACCCCTATTTGTCACAGGAGAAAAGCTTTTTCACGGAGGGTCGTAAAAGGTCCGTTTACGGAAGCCCCCAAAATGGTGTCCCTGATATCTCATTACAATAATTTAAATCGGTCATGTTGTAGGGCTCGCAGAATAGTGTGTACATGTAAAAAATCAGTTTGACCCGGCATCAATAGGGTGAAAAAAATAACGGCCTTGAACATTTGCCATAGGGAAAATTACAAAAAAGCCCTTGAAGTTTCGCCAAATTCTTAAAAAAACACCTGGACTTCGTCCGTTAGCTAAACGACACCTGAACATTATATTCCGTCAACAAAAAAGCCCCTACCATCATATTCTGTTAATGTTTTTGACAGAGCCAGTTAACGATGGTTAAGTCCCTCTGTTATCTCTGTTATCTCTCTCAAAACGACACTTGAACATTATATTTCGTCAACAAAAAAGCTCATACCGTCCCATTTCGTGACGTCTCCAACAGAAGGAACCAACGGAGAGAGTTAACCCCTCAAATTGGCGTTAAGTTGGGGTTATGTGGACCATTTTGGTTGTGCACCAGGATAAGTTTTCCAAAAACATGCTCTATGATGTACCGATGAATGATCCAAACCGTTCATTATTTTCCAAATATTTTTTCTAGCTAACCTTAAAAATTTCAAGTCAATCAAATACATGTAAGTGCTTGATCGAATCGTCAAATTTTTCGTTCAGAATTCAGGATCTTATAATCAGAATGAAACCTTGAACAATTGGATCAACCACTTACATTTATCCGATTGAGTTGAATTTTTCAGGGTTAACTCAAAAAAGTATTTCAAAAATAATCAACAGTTTGGATCATTCGTGTGGGAGCCCGGAATGGGGCCCACACATAAACCACAACCACGCCCCATCTCTGACTAGCACAGGATCTTCTTCTCCCTTGGGCCAACACGTGCAGTCCGTTGCCGATGGATAATGTACCAAAAGGATGAATCTAGTACAAATCGTAGTTTATATGGGTATCAATTAAAAAAAAATCAGATGAATTGGTGGTGGTCGTACAGTGCGGCGATGGTGGTGATTCACTGGGGTATCAATAAATATAACGGTGGGAAAAAAAATCGGTAGTGGTTCGAATTGTGGATGGTGGTGGTGGTGGTGTTCGACGGTGGTGGCGATTTTCCTTGTAAGGGGTAACGGGGAAATTGGGAATTTTGAGTTTTTTTTTTTTTTTTTTACATCAAGAAATGAGACGGTAGGGGCTTTTTTGTTGACGAAATATAATGTCCAGGTGTCGTTTTGAGAGAGATAACAGAGGGAGTTAACCATCGTTAACTGGCTCTGTCAAAAACATTAACAGAATATGACGGTAGGGGCTTTTTTGTTGACGGAATATAATGTTCAGGTGTCGTTTTGCTAACGGACGAAGTCCATGTGTTTTTTAAGAATTTGGCGAAACTTTAGGGGCTTTTTTGTAATTTTCCCTTTGCCAAATTGAACACAAGTAGGGCCAATTAAACTACTCCGAGGAAGCTTTTAAATTCGTCATTGAGTTGAATAACTACTGTAGTAGTTTGGATCACTTATTGTCATCATTGGAGAAAAATTTTCATTTAGTCTTTCTATCATTAATTTCAAATTTTATTTTTCAAAAAGTAGTTTAAATTTTTCTTAAAAAATTTGTCTGTTTTAGTTTTTAAGTACAAAAATTTTAAAAATACTTCTGCGAATTCCGGTTAGTTCTAGTTTTGTGAGGAATTTTTTGCAAAAACATACGATTCGGATTTTACTTCTACAAAGAATTTACGATATTGATTTTAGAAGGCGAGGAAAAACCGAAAAATCCTAAGGGCACCGGATGTTTAGGTACTGCTGGGGTACAAATGGCTTGCAAAGACCCACTTAGGGGTCCAACAGAAATGATCCAAACTGTTCAAAAATTTTAAAATATTTTTTCGAGTGCCTCAATGAGAAATCAACTGAAAAAGAATACCTGCAACTAGTTGATCTGATGTACCCATTTTTCAAGCAGAATACAGGTCAAAGATTTTAAAATATTTTCTCGAGTGGCCCCGCGAGAAATCAGCTCAAAATGGGAATTCAACTAGCTGCAGGTATCCTTGTGAGCTGATTTCTTGTGCGACCACTCGAAAAAATGTTTTAAACTTTTTTAACTGTTCGGATCATTTGTGTGAGATCTCCAAGTGGGTACCGCAAGCGGTCTGCGGCCCATGGTACCTAGAGTGGGGTTGAGGGAAAACCATTGTTACAATCCAAAGACTGAGGGAATGCCAGGTCACAGGAGATCTTTGCGGTACCATAGTCGTCCCCTGAAGGCATAAGCTTTTCTTCTCAAGTGCTACTAACTGTAAGAAACTTCTGAATGGCAGAGGATTTGCAAGCTACTCGAGCCCAATGTCCTCCATCCCAAAGACGTCTTTATTGAAGGCAGATTCAACGTTAACACCTCGATCCTTACTCTCTCTCTCTCTCTCTCTTTCTCTCTATCTCTCTTCGTCTCTTTTTCTTATAGCTGCATCTCTATAGCATTATTACTTCCCTTCCTCTGTTTTTCTTTCACGGGTCACAACGCTATCCTCTGTCCATGGATTCTTCTCCTTCTTCCTTCTTCTTCTTCTTCTCAGGACCCCCACCACAATACTCTCACTCTCTCTCTCTCTCTCTCTCTCTAGGAAATATTTGAGCTTAAGAAGCTAAATCAATTATCTCCGCATTTTCATACAAGCTTTCATTATATATATATAGGCAAATTCTCTAGTCCAAACCTCCCGAGAATAAGGAAAAAATGATTTTTTTTGTGTTGCAAATTATTTATGGAAAATCCGAGCCGTCAATATGTGTCAATGTGTTAAAGGTGTTTTCCAAAGGTCACGCGGAAAATATTCAAAAAAAACCAGGAGGATTAGGGAAGGGCTTGATCAGCAGTTTTTGTTATTTATATATTTTTGCAAAAACTGATCCTTGGATCAAGCCCCTTCCGGTATTTTTTTTTGAATATTTTCCGCAAAGGACCCTTGAAAACACCTTTAAAAACATTGGGGCTCGGATCGCCAAATTTTTTTGGAACATGGAGGTAGGAAAAAAATGGGAAGTCCGGATAAGATTTTGACAAAAAGTATATATATATATATATACATATAGGAAAAACTTCTCATAAGGGTCCCTTATGGGAGGTGAAATGCGGACCAAACGATCCCAGCCCTTGGATGAGATCCAAGGGCTCAAATTTAAAAGAGGAACATGCGGGTTAAAACGGCTTACGGGTTGACCCATTAACGGGTCGCGGGTTAAAACACCCCATCGGGTTAAAACCCTTCCCCAGTCATTTTTCCCCAAATCCAAAAGTGCTCCCACGCTACTGTCTCTCTCTCTCTCAACGAAGAAGAAGAAGAAGAACCAGGTTCGATCTCTCTCTCTCTCTCGTTCTCATTGTCTCTCTCTCTCTCTCTCATTTTGTCTCTATCTGGTTCGAACATCTGAGAACCCTAGTTTTTTTGTACTAGCTCCAGATCGAAGAACCACCGACGCTGGCGTACCAGTAGCTCCAGGTCTCTCTCTCTCTCTCTCTGGTTCGATTTACATGACAAACTCTGGGCATTCGAAAATCTAGGGTTTTGACACCCATTTTGATTTCAAAAATCTGGGTTGTTCGATTTCAATTTCCTCTTTGAAAAATTAGGATTTCGAACGGTTTCGAACAAGAGCAATTACTCGAAAATACAATGTGACTTCGATTTCAAAATTTGGGCTTTGCAATTGTAAAATGAATATAGTTCATCTTCTGGGTAGTTTTGGTGGAACTTATATGGTGTCTCATCTATTGGCATTATATATTTCTCGTTTTCTTGGTCACAAGCTCTCCTAAGATTGGCGTTGAGAGTGGTGTGGGTGTGTCACAGAACATATTTTTTTGTTTTGGATAGCATTCATATTTTCTGTTTTGGCAAGCCGTATTTCATGCACTTCTTAGCAAAGGCTATAGAGTAGCTTACTGTGCATATTTGTATGGGTTTTGTAGAACAATTTCTCTACTGTTATGGTGAACCCATTTGTGCATTCGTTTTGTATATTACAATGCTTCAGTGTTGGATTGCACTTGTGATTCTGTGGAATATCAGGCCTTTGTGTTGGTGAACCCATTTGTGGTAGTTAATTTGCCTGGGTTCTCAGCTTACCGATCTTCCACTGGTTTCAAAAATCTGAGTTTGAATTGAGTTTTTGTTTCTTAATCTGAAATGCTCATGTCTAAGTGTAGTTAGTTGTTCTTTGGTCTATTTATGAAAAATTTCTTGGGTATCATATTCCTGATGGTGTTAGTACTATTTACCCATTGAAAACCCACAGATGACCCTTATGAAAAACATATGTAACCCTGTGTCCACCTATCTTTGTAAAATGGATTAGTAATTCCAATAGTTTGTTAGCATGTCTACCATGTTTATCATATTCCTGATGCTGTTGACATTGTTATCTGGATATGTTCAGATCCATCTAAATTTATCAACTGGATTACTGGAACTGAAGTGGTGTCTCATTACTATTTTGTTTGAATAAAGACCGTGATATTCTGTTGTTACAAAAGCTGAGAAGGACTTGAAGGATATCAAGAAGCTTTACTACAAGAGAAATAGTGAAATTCTTGATCATGTTGTTGCCAAGGAGACTTGTGAAGATTACAAGGCCAGCCTTCTTACTTTACTAGGGAAGGAAGATTAGTTTCCAAAACTAATCTTACTCGACGGAAAGATTCCCAATTAAAAGTGCTGAAGTTGTATGAGGATTAGGGAAATCAGAGCTTTGTAACATTTTTTTTAATGTTTTATTTGTTGGGGTAGGAAAAGAAGGGGAATGGTGAAAAATTGTGTACTTCTGTGCTTAATGGATCAATGAGAATGTTGGATACAGTTTCAATAAAAAAATTGTATATGAGAATGTTGGATACACTTCCCATGAAACATTCAGCTTCTTGATCTCTTCTTAAGGGAATGTTGGATACACATTCCATATGCCAGCATGACACTAATAAATTAAGGGAATAGCCGTATCATGCCAAATGAAGTATTTGATCTCTTCTTTACCCAGTATTTGTAGCATCAAAATGGAGCTTCAGCTTCTAAAGAAAAAAAGCTTCTTCAAAGCTTGTTCCAGTCTTCTAGATCGATGAAAAATAGGAATTTGCAGCTTAATTGGTCCATTTACTTTATTTACAAAGTGCTCATGAGTGCAAATCAACAACTGAGCAGTGAAGTATAAAAAATAATCATCTATTCTCCTGCTGCCACATTCCATTTCTACTTTCATGCAATTTATACCCACTGGAAAAATGAACTCTTGAAATTCAATCATCCCATTCCAGCAACCACCAGAAAGTGTAATACAAGAATCATGGTTTTGACATCGCAAGTGTTCAAGTACAAATGTTGCTTCTATGCTACTTGTATTATGTATAGCTTCCATTGGTCATATTAGGCAAAAAAAAAATACTAATTGTGACAGAGTAAGCAGGTAAAAAATACTGATGCAAACAATGAGATTAATTTGATGCAATGAGGTAAAAAATACTGATGCAAACAATGAGGTAAAAAATACTGATGCAAACAATGAGGTAAAAAATACTGATGCAACCAAGCCCATGACTTAGCTACAGACCAAAACTGCAAGTAACCAATATATAGAGCCACATTTTGTACCAAGGAAATAGAATCCGAAGCCGATCGAGTTCTGGAAATGGATCAAAATGAATAAAATCACAACTGAGATTAATTTGCTGCATTACTGGGAACCTATTTACATCACCGAAATGGAGAGAGAGATGGTCGAACAACCCTGATTTTTGAATCCAAAATGGGTGTCGAAACCCTAGATTTTCGAATGCCCAGAGTTTCTCATGTACATCGAACCAGAGAGAGAAAAAACGAGAGAGAGAGAGAGAACCTTGGTGAGGTGTGTCTTCTTCTTCTTCCCCAGATTTTCGAATACCTATATTAATGGTTTTCTTCTTCGTTGAGAGTAGCAGCGTGTTTCTATCTCTGTGGAAAACTCCTGATGTTCTTCTTCTTCGTCGTTGTCGAGAAGACAGAGAGAGAAGAGAGAGAGAGAGAGAGAGAGAGAGAGAGAGAGAGAGAGAGAGAGAGAGAGAGAGAGAGAGAGAGAGAGAGCGTCGATTGATTTGGGGGGAAATCGTCTGGGAGAAGATTTAACCCGATGGGGTGTTTTAACCCGTGAACCACATATGGGTCAACCCGTAAGGGGCTTTTAACCCACAAGAATAGCTTTCAAATCTGAGCCCTTGGATCTCATCCAAGGGCTAGGGCTGGGATCGTTTGGTCCGCATTTCACCTCTCATAAGGGACCCTTATGAGAAGTTTTTCCATATACATATATATATATTTCTTTTTGCTAGGCAGCTTTTGTATTTGTTTAGTCGACTAATATTTTTGAAACAAAAATTAATTGTATCTATCTTTCTTGTATTTTCTTGTTTTGTTTAGAATGTTCTATTAATTTTCTGGCTTAGTTTCAATTGGCAGTTCATTCTCGATCGATTCTAGAGAATTCTAGAGAGTTTGGCACTTAGGGTTAGTTCAGTATTTGAGGTAATGGGGTTGGTTGAGTTTGAGGTGGAAGATGGGATTTGTGGGCTAAATATCTCTTTTAATGTACATGTGGTGCCACTTGTCCAAGCAGGTGTTGGGATTCCACCCCGTGTGGACCACTTGGGCTTAGGACCGGAGGGAGTGGCTAGGGTTTTTGTTGTTGTATCTCTATAAATACACGGATGTGCCTAAGTTCAGAGTGTGTGGTAGCACAATGTAAGAGAGAGGCAGAGAGTGTGAGAGGGGGAGCCGGTTGTGGCCTTCCCCGGAGAGAGATACACGAGAGAACTGTGAGGTTTCATTATTGTGAGATTGAGAGTGAGTGTGTAATACAAGAACTCGGACTTTCTCCGGATTATAGTGAAAACTCCCTCCTCGTGGAAGTAGGTCCAATTTGGCCGAACCACGTAAATTTGTGTGTCGTGTTTTCTCTTGTTTTTACTGTTTCTGTGCGTGTGGTGCGTGTTTGGGCACAACAACAAGCTAACTCAAGTTGGATTTGTCTTGTTTCCAAATCCTGGTGGTCAAGTTTTGAATCCAAAAACAACAAAATCGACCAAGGTACCCAAACAACCTGTAATTTGTAGGAGGCTGTCAAATTTTGAACTGTGTTCTCATGGAACTGCCATCACAATAGCAGTTGCTTCAAGAGGCGTGCTTTTACCTCCCGTCTTGGAGGATGTGAATTTCAAACTCTGTGAAATTTAATGGTGTCTATTAGTTGGATGCTTAAAAGTTATTAGTTGACCTTTTCGAATGGAAAGGTAATGTAGAAAATGAATTACAAAGCAGAGTTTTTGCTAACATTGTCTACATTCAATTTGGATTGAATAGGATAGGGTTGCTGAATATTTTTACAAATCCTGGGGTGAGGTGGTCAAATGTCTTATATTTAATATTGACCTATATATTCTTGCTTGTCATGGCATGATATCATGTTTAATGCTATTTTTCTTGCAGATATGCGTCATCTGTACAAAAAACAGTCTAAGGTTACAATTGATGGGGAAACCTAAACGGAAGAGTCCTGAATCGATTCAAGTCTAAGGTTACAATTGATGGGGAAACCTATGGGAGTCCTGAATTTACCAGGACAATTAAAGAAGCTGAACATGCAGCTCTGCTAAAGTTGCCTTGGAAGCAGTCTGTCCATGAACTTCAGGAGGTTAGGCTTGAGAAGTTTGAACAATCACGTGAATTTTTGCTGTTCTTTATACCCGCTTCATGTTGTTCATTTTGGTTTGTTTGTCAAAATGTTAGGATGATTCTGGCTTCTACAAGAATTTCCTGCGAGAGTTGGCTAAAAAAGAAGGCTTAGATATAATATATGAGACAAATGTCTCTGGTCCACCTCACATGCGAATTTTTGTCTCGACTGTTGTAATCAGAGGGCAACCTTTTGAAGGTCAAGCAGCAAAGACCAAAAAAAAGGCAGAGACAAATGCAGCTAAGGCTGCTTACACTGGCCTTCAAGAAGATAAGGAGCTTGTTACCTCATGTACGTGTTTCAAGTTTTCTATTACTCAAAAATCAAAACTAAAATGAAGACCTGATTTAACAGGATATATAGTTATAAATACTCTTGATGACACTGACCTACGGGTGTTGCTTGAGTGATCCTTTATGTACATGATGCTCTTGAGTTTCTTTATGTACGTGATGCTCTCGAGCTTTGTAGTTCGATCTGTGTTTATCATATAGTCACCAGTAACTCATGCTTAATTTTTGATAAATAGTAAGAACTTCATTCTGTCATTGGCTTTTGTGATCAAAGCTCACATGCATGTCAACCTCATAAGATACCATTCCTTTGGGTTTTTTTGGTGCTAGGAACACATGTTTCCTTTTAAATTCAATGCTTTTTTTCCTTAATCATTTCTTGTTCCTGCTATCATTAATTTTTCTTGTGGTTAGCATGTTGTATCTGGAAGTATAATTTTTCATTTTTTTTGGTTATCAATAGTACAAGTGTGCTTGGTTCCATCTCCCAATACTGCTGCTCCTCATGCGGATGTTTGTTTTTGAGGATGCTGATCAGAAAAGGGTTTGGTTAGTAAGCATTGAAATAGGAGCGGTTAGCATGCCCCTAGCAGTTGTGCTGAAATGCATCCCTGTGGAAAATGGCACTCCTAAGCACCACGCTGGGTATGAGTCCTTACCCAGCGTACCTGAAATGGTTTCAACAAGGGAAAGGGAAATGGATCAGAACAAAATCAATTCTATGGCCTAGGTTGTGAATGGTAGGACTTTTGGTGATCATAATAAGGTTTTGTTAGCATAAGTTGAGAAACAAATCAAACTAAGCCTCGTGTTTGAATCAGTTGGATTCGGCTGCAAAATACAACCTTCTAACGTCATATCACGACGGGGTTCTAATGTATAGACAATAGATTGTTCAGTGTCTTTGGAGTACTTTGTGAGTGATGTTTGAGAGACTTTGCATTCAAGTTCAGTGCTTGAATGTTTCAAAGAAGTTAATCATATCAGTTATTGGAAGGTCTCAAAGAAACTGAAAAATGCTGTTCTCTTTGAAAATTTCCTTCTTTTTCTAGCAGAGTATTGATGCCTTCTGGTTTTTGTGTTGTTTTCCAAATTGACCTGAGTTTTCTTGAAGATGTTTTATTTGGAATGCCACGGTAGAAACCATGACCACTGTGAATATCCAGCTGCTGAACATCCCGCGGAATAGGTTGATTTTCTCAATGTCACGGCTGTTTATCTCATTGAACGCCTGAACAATAAAACCACAAGGATAATAACTGGTCGCTGAAATGTTTTATCGATTTTACTTTCCTTCATTAGAAGGCAACTGCTTCATGTATTGGGATTATTTATTGAGAATAAGCACTCTTAAAGCTGCGTTTTGTCCTTTAAAAAAAAAAAAGGACTGCGTTTTGGATCACGGATTTATGGAGGAATAAGGAAATGTACAGAAAAGATGAAAAGATATCAAGTGATGAAGCCAAATTTTGTTCTTAAGGTTCCCTCATCATCGTTCTCCTCCATAAATCCTTCATCAGAACAGAATCTTGTTCATGTGACAGGAAATACAGAATTACTCACAGAAATCCCGTTTGACAAGTAAATAAATAAAAACTGGATCTTTTATGTAGATGCAACTAATTTCTCCTCATTTCTTGACTCGAGGAAAAAAAATTGCTTTTACAAAAGAAAAGAATTAGAATGCAGTAACTAATTTCAAAATTATGTTTTATTTTTCCAAAGTCATTGAGCCATGGATACATATTTTTTGACCAAAGGTTCCATTATCTATACCCTATACATATAAGGCGGAAGGCCGGTCAGCTATTTTGTCTGTTAATTGGGCAGTGGTTTGGCTTGCAACCAAAAAGGGGCAGCTGATTGGGCAAGTGAGGGACAGTTGCATTTCGCTTCCCTCTTCTCTTTTTTTTTTTTTGTCTTCTCCTCCTTATTCTCCACAGAAATTGTCTTCACTGATCTTTTCGTAAAGAGGCAACATCGTTTACTGTTCTAGCGGCGTGAGACTGTTATGGAGCTAGCTCGGAATACACGCCGCCTCCCACGTTCTGCGTACTTGTGTATAGTTTGGAACCCACTCCAGGCTTCATACCCAGTTTTCACGCAATAAAAATCATTTTTCCCCGGATTTTCTGTCCTTACCAGTACCAGTTGAATCAATACGAGATAAAAATCCATTCCCCAAGCGCCTCCTCTCAAGACTTCCGTAGACTCAGAGGAGGAAGAGGCGGAGCCGGCTTGGCCGGTGACTATGCGGCCGATGCCAGAGGAAGAACTGATGAACATAAATGAAACTCCTTAAGACCATGTTAAAATGGTAATTACTAACCATGTAGGTGGATTGCGCTTTGGTTTATATGTTTCGCTAAAGGGAAAAGAGGAACAATTTGATTTTCTCATGCACAGACACGATAACCATGTATCATCGTACATTATTTATGGTACATTTTTTCTTAGTCACTGTTTTTTTCTGGTTATGCTTAAGGTCATGTGAAGTATTTTTCCACCTACTTTTAAGTTAATGGTAGTGAAATCGACATCAGAGTAAATATACTGGGAAAAAAAAGAACCCTTTCCCGCAACTTCCGACTCTTGATTTCCTTCATGAAACTTTATATCCATTAATTACCGTATGACACTGTGCTTTATAATTTACTTTATTTAACTTTGTTAAAAAATCACATCAGCACAACTCAAGAATAATCTTTTTCCCGACAGCATCTTCTATGTTTTGCAATTTCAAGAGACAATGGGAATTTTACTTACAAGAACGCAAGACATAGGTCTGCCTTTGCTGATTCTGTAAGTTAATAATTAGGGTTGTCCAGCGAGTCACCCAATCCGTTCAATCCGCCCAAACCGCCCACACTGATCCGTCCGTTTACTCACCCGAGGTACGTTACGGATGGATACGGATCCCAATATTTTTATTTTGACGGATGCGGTTCGATTCAGTTCGGGTTCAATCCGCCTAATAATTCTTCTTTGATCCGCCAAATTCGTTTGATCCGTTCAATCTGCAACCGAACCAACCCATCCGTATGTCACCCACGGACGGTTCTGAATCTTAAAAACGCCAATCCATCACGAGCGGATCGGATCGAGAACCGAACCGATCCGGCCGGAACCGATCCGTGGACACCCCAAGTTAATATACAATTTTTAGCTTGATGTCATTTGATTTAATGGGGTAAAGCATCAATCAATTGTATTTCCTTATTTTTCTTAAAGGCATACATATTTGGTTAATGTTTTGAACACGGAAAAGAAGGCAAAAATTGGAGTTAAGCTTACTAACAAAATGCATGTAATCGTCAACTATTTCTCTTCAAATTTGTTTTCGAAACATTAAACAGGTATGAACCACACTTATTTAAATGTATTTAAGCTTATTTTCTCTTGAGTTGAGTCGGACTTAGGTTCATTTAATCTCCTTGTTTACTTGATCTAAAGCGTGAAGAGGTTTAAACTCCCTCTTAATAGGTTTCTCGTATTGCTAAATTTTGATTTTCTAACTCCGCAAATAAAAATTCTTCCCAAAATAATGTTTCCACAAGTGATAGGGGTGTATATCTTGTCCTACATCATGATAGCCAAGAAAAAAATTCCTTGTTAAGGAAGAATTGTTATATAGTAATAAAACCTTTCCAAGATAATTAATTTGGCCCAAACTTCCCAATTTGTCCATACCGTGCAAACCCTTCCAAATATACCAAGTACTTTGGCACCGTGCATTTTGATGGACTACACACTCACGGTCCCTCGTTACAAGACACATTGATTTCCTTCCATTTCCTAAACAGACATTCTAAAAGTTAAAAAGGGAAAAAAAAAATATAACTTGATTAATCAGGATATATAGAATATGTGTTTTGCCAATAAAATTGCCAACACAAAGGAGCTCGGCTTTTTGGAGTTTACAGGAACTTCTCGACTAATAAAGCACTTAACCAAATAATAAATAGTTTTCCATTTTTTGTGGGACTTAACCAAATGTTTAAGTTTTCAATTTGAGGGATTATGATGGATTTAATAATGGAGTTATGGTGGGACCACCACAAATGAAATAATTGTGGGATATATTCCAAGAGAAACATCATCATCATCTTCCACCCACGGTCCCACCCTAAAGTTTAAGTAACAGGGTTTAAAAAAGATTGACGAAGAATTACAGTGTGGAATGTACAATTAAAAATAATTCCAAGAGCATGACAAAAAGAATTTTATTAATCATTGAAAGGATTAAGGGCAAAACAGCATCACAACGGGAAAATTTGAGATCAGAACTGATAAGTTGGAATCCCAGCCCCGACAATCATACCCCAAGACAATCATATGTCACCCGAGACACAGTTATTAGTTGGTAAGAAACCAACCACATTACAAATGGAATGAGAGAAAAAAAACTTAGAAAGCAGAATGGTAGTTCGTAAGCCACGGACCTATTACAATTACAAGGAAAAAAAAAGTGTATAGGAAACCGGCTGCTATCTACTCGGTGCACTGTTTCTTGTACCCTTTCCTGAACCGAGTGGATCTCAGCCGTCTTATGTCGTTTCCTGTACCCTTTCCTGTTTTTTTCCTTGTACCAAACACGTTTCCTATACCCTTTCCTCTTTCTTTTTTTTTCCCCTATGGCTTGTTCATTTGGAAAGTGTTTGGTACAGGGAAAAAAACAGGAAAGAGTACAGGAAACGGCATCCACAGTGTACCGAGTGGATCTTAGCCATCGGCTGCCGTTTCCTGTACCCCTGTACCCTTTACTTCTTCTTTTTTCCTCTACCATACCAGTGTTCTAGTTCATAAGCCCCTTGGAAAATCCCAAAACTATGCCTTTAGCCTTTTCCATAAGGAGCACTATTTATTAGGAAACATAGATGATCACAGCCTCCAAGCATCAGCAGGTTGAGCGAGCCTCATCTGCATAACCTCAAAAGCAATAGTTTTCCCATCAACAGAAAAATGGATGGCAGCAAATAGCACCAGTTACCCATCAACAAAGGAAAGGACACGAATGATCATACCAGCATAAATGTTGTCAACCAATGGAGGACCATTAATTTTTGAATGAGGGAGCTTCAATAATCTCCCGCTAGCACGCAGTGGCGTGCCCATAATCTAACAGACTTATACAAGGATTGTATGAAAAGTTTGATAGCGGAACAACTTGACTTTTGATTTTTTTATTTTATTTTAATATAGTACTATTTTAGTAGAACAACGTGACTTCTGGCTTAAATTTCAAGCCCAAAAAAAGTTAGTGGAAGGAGCCTAAGAATTAAATTCTAATTTGTTAACAGTGTTGGGAGAAATTGTTGAGTGTGGCTTCAAAATGGTGCTCGCAGCATCTCTGGTCCGGACCAAGGTAATGGTGGTCCGGACCAGCACTCGTGGTACGATTTTGGAGGTCGCAGCAGTGTTGGTCCGCAGTTGGTCCGGACCGGGTCCGGACCGGGACCGGACGAAGGGTCCTGCAGCGCTCCGTTTGATCTCAGCAACCTTGGTCCGGACGAGCCGGGTCTTGGTCCGGACGAAGGCGACGTACAACAGCTTATTAAAGTGCGTTTTTATCAGTTTTAGGGTTAAGAAGTCTAAACTTGTTTAGAGAGAAACCTAGAGAGACTGAGAGAAACATCGAGAGGAGATTGGAGATTGTAATCCTTATTGATTATAGTGGATTGATTCGTCCCTTCCCCCCGTGGATTAGCTACACAGCCTGTGTAGTGAACCACGTAAATCTCTTGTGTTCTTGTGTGCTTGGTTTTCTTGCTTTCTTAGCGTTCTTCATCTTTATTGTTCTTGTTTCTAGATTGATTGTGCTTGCTAGAATAGTTGTGACTTCCGCAGTATCGCACAACAAAGTGGTATCAGAGCTCTTGGTTAGGGTTTCTAGCAGAGTACCCAGTTAGGGTTTCAATCTAGGGTTTCACTAAAGATGTCGAATATCAAGTATGAGGTGGAAAAGTTCACCGGTAAGAATAACTTCTCTTTGTGGCAGCGGCGGATGAAGGATATTATGATCCAACAAGGTGTCTCAAAGGCTTTAGACGGGAAGACGAAGAAGCCTGCGGAGATGACAGATAGTGTTTGGGATGATCTTGACGCTAAGGCAGCCAGTTCTATTCGTCTAAACCTAGGCGATGAAGTTATTCACAACGTGTTAGACTCAGAGACGGCAGAGGCGATCTGGAAAAAGCTCGAGGGTTTGTACATGAGGAAGAATCTGACCAACAAGCTGTATGTCAAGAAACAGCTGTACGGATTGCAGATGAAGGAAGGTACGAATCTATTAGAACATTTAAATTCCTATAATATGCTGAACTCGCAACTGGTGGGTTTTGGAGCAACGCTTGATGAGGAGGATAAGGCTATCCTGTTGTTAGCATCACTGCCTCCTTCATATGATCATCTGGTGACTACAGTTATGTATGGGAAGGAAACCTTGTCACTCGATGAGGTTACCAGTACCCTTTTGTCTCATGAGAAGATGAGGAGGGATGATAATGTTGATGCAGATCAAGGTCTTTTTGTCTCTAAGCCACAGTCGAGCCGAGGTAGAAGCAAGTCAAAAGGGAAGGGAGGTTCAAATCGGGAAAGGTCGCAGTCGAGAGGGAGGTCGAACACGAAAAAGGATGTGGAGTGTCACTTTTGTCACAAGATGGGGCACTACAAAAATCAATGCGAGGATTTGAAAAATCTTCTTGCAGAGGCGAAAAAGGGGAAGAAGAAGGTGGAATCCGTTAGTATTGCGGAGGACAAATCAGACAGTGACGTCGACGCAGATTTACTCTCCGTTTCTTCAGGTAGCAATTTTCTTTCAGAGTCATGGATTTTGGATTCTGGTTGCTCTTATCATATGTGCCCTAATAAGCAGTGGTTTGACAATTATAAGCCTTGCAATGGTGGTACGGTTCTAATGGGTAATGATGCAGTTTGCAAAGCCATTGGAATCGGTACCGTGAAAATTAAGATGTTTGATGGAGTTGTGAGGGTTTTGGGGAATGTCAGACACGTGCCTGAACTTAGGAAGAATTTAATCTCTTTGGGAGCATTAGATTCAGCTGGGTGTATGTACACAGCACAAGGTGGAGCAATGAAAATTAGCAGAGGAGCTTTGGTGCTAATGAAGGGACAGAAGGTGGGTAATTTGTACAAATTGATTGGGGACACAGTTGTAGGTGGAGTTGCTATCTCCACACCTGCAGAATCTAGCACTGATGACACGAGACTTTGGCATATGCGGCTTGGCCATATGGGTGAGCGTGGTATGTTGGAGCTTCATAAGCGTGACTTGTTGAAGGGGGTCAAAGCGTGCAAGATGGATTTCTGCAAGTATTGCGTGTATGGGAAGCAGCACAGAGTCAGTTTCAAGACAGGTGTTCATACAAGCAAGGGAGTCCTCGATTATGTTCATTCAGATGTCTGGGGTCCAGTTACCATATCTTCTCACAGTGGTGCTCATTACTTTGTCAGCTTCATTGATGACTATTCTAGAAAGGTATGGGTTTATTTTTTGAAGCATAAGTCTGATGTGTTTTCTACATTTAAAACTTGGAAAGCACAGGTTGAAACTCAGACAGGGAAAAAGATAAAGTATTTCAGAACTGATAATGGGACAGAGTACAGGGAAAAGGAGTTTTTGGCCTTCTGCGATTCAGAGGGGATTACTCGACACTACACAGTCAAAAGGACTCCACAGCAAAATGGAGTAGCAGAAAGGATGAACAGAACCTTGACAGAGAGGGCCAGATGTATGCGGTTGAATGCAGGGTTGCCAAAGGTATTTTGGGCAGAGGCAGTCAACACGGCATGTTTTCTCATCAACAAGTCTCCTTCTTCAGCCATTGATTTCAAGATCCCACAAGAGGTTTGGTCAGGTAAACCAGTTAATTTGTCGGATTTGAGAATCTTTGGCTGCCCGGCTTATGTGCATGTGCCGGATAAGGAGAGGTCGAAGCTTGATCCCAAGTCCAGAAAGTGTATCTTTCTTGGGTATGAAAAGGGTGTCAAAGGATACAGGCTCTGGGATCCTGAGGCACGAAAAAGGGTGATCAGCAGGGACGTTGTGTTTGATGAGGCATTTATGTTGAATCGGAATGATGAGACAGAATCTGGGGGTCCAAGGGAGAAATCCGTAGTCAAGGTGGAGCTTGAGGAGCCTGGTTCATTCAGTGATACAGGTGATGTTGATCACGACCCACAGCAGCAGCAAGAGGAGCCTTACACAGTCGCGAAAGGAAGGGAAAAACGGGTTCACAAACCTCCAGTTCGGTATGGTTTTGAGGACATGGTTAGTTTCGCTTTGGTGGCTGGCAGTGGAGATCCATTGTCTTACAAGGATGCTACAAGCAGGACTGACAACGACAAATGGCTTGTAGCAATGTCAGAAGAGATGGAGTCGCTCTACAAGAATAAAACTTGGGAATTGGTGAAATTGCCTAAGGGGAAGAAGGCCGTTGGGTGCAAATGGGTGTATCGAAAAAAGGAAGCGTTGTCAGAGAAAGAGGGTGAAAAGTACAAGGCTCGGTTAGTTGCTAAAGGTTATTCACAGAAGGAAGGAGTGGACTATAATGAAATTTTTTCACCGGTTGTGAAGCACACTTCTATCCGTGTACTTTTAGCAATGGTCGCGATGCATGACATGGAGTTAGAGCAGCTTGATGTTAAAACTGCTTTCCTCCATGGAGACTTAGACGAGCAGATTTACATGCAACAGCCTGAAGGCTTCAAGGAACCTGGTAAGGAGGAGTATGTGTGTTTGTTGAAGAAGTCATTGTATGGCTTGAAGCAGTCTCCCAGGCAGTGGTACAAACGTTTTGATTTGTTCATGGTGTCGCATGGGTACACGCGCTGTGAGTATGACTGTTGCATATACTATCGTGTCCTTTCAGATGGTTCTTATATTATACTTGCTTTATATGTTGATGACATGCTGGTAGCAGCAAAAAGCAAGCAGGAAATTGGGAAGTTGAAGTCGATGTTGAACAGTGAATTTGACATGAAAGATCTTGGAGCTGCCAAGAAGATTCTTGGGATTGAAATTCACCGTGACAGAAGGGCTGGTCAGTTGAGGTTGTCTCAGAGTGGTTATTTGCAGAAAGTGTTGCAGAGGTTCAACATGCAAGATTCCAAGTCCGTAAGTACCCCACTTGCGGCTCACTTCAAACTTTCTGCCAAGATGAGTCCTAGTTCAGAGGATGAGATAAAGTGCATGGAGGAGGTGCCCTATGCGAATGCAGTTGGGTGTCTCATGTATCTGATGGTGTGTACAAGACCAGACATATCGCATGCAGTTAGTGTGGTCAGCAGGTATATGGCAAACCCGGGAAAGGAGCATTGGAATGCAGTTAAATGGGTTTTCAGATATCTCGCGGGCACTCGTGATCTGGGGATAGTGTTTGATCAGAAAGAGGCTTCAGAAGACGTGGTGGGCTATGTGGATTCAGATTATGCTGGGAATCTCGACTCTCGTAGGTCGATGACAGGGTATGCATTTATGTTTTCCGGAGGTCCCGTCTGTTGGAAGTCTACTCTTCAGGATACAGTGGCTTTATCGACTACAGAGGCAGAGTACATGGCAGTGACTGAGGCAGCGAAAGAAGCAGTTTGGCTTAAGGGGTTGGTTAGTGAACTTGGTTTCATGCAGGACAGTGTGTTGCTGCATTGTGACAGTCAGAGTGCAATTCACTTGGCGAAGAATCAAGTATACAGCGCAAGGACAAAGCATATTGATGTGCGGTATCACAGGATTCGGGAGTGGTTAGCATCAGGTGACCTAACTTTGTCAAAGGTTCACACTGATGAGAATGCGTCTGATATGTTGACGAAGCCGGTTCCGAGGGAGAAGTTTGAGCGTTGCTTGAACTTGCTCCATGTTCTCCGTTATTGATTGAGGACTTGAGGGTGGAGCACTCATACCCGTAAAGGGAGTGCAGTTGGGGGTTACATCAAGCTTTCTTCAGGATGGTTTAGTTTGAAGCCAAGGTGGAGATTTGTTGAGTGTGGCTTCAAAATGGTGCTCGCAGCATCTCTGGTCCGGACCAAGGTAATGGTGGTCCGGACCAGCACTCGTGGTACGATTCTGGAGGTCGCAGCAGTGTTCGTCCGCAGTTGGTCCGGACCGGGTCCGGACCGGGACCGGACGAAGGGTCCTGCAGCGCTCCGTTTGATCTCAGCAACCTTGGTCCGGACGAGCCGGGTCTTGGTCCGGACGAAGGCGACGTACAACAGCTTATTAAAGTGCGTTTTTATCAGTTTTAGGGTTAAGAAGTCTAAACTTGTTTAGAGAGAAACCTAGAGAGACTGAGAGAAACATCGAGAGGAGATTGGAGATTGTAATCCTTATTGATTATAGTGGATTGATTCGTCCCTTCCCCCCGTGGATTAGCTACACAGCCTGTGTAGTGAACCACGTAAATCTCTTGTGTTCTTGTGTGCTTGGTTTTCTTGCTTTCTTAGCGTTCTTCATCTTTATTGTTCTTGTTTCTAGATTGATTGTGCTTGCTAGAATAGTTGTGACTTCCGCAGTATCGCACAACAGAAATTCTCCTATTCATCTACTTTGAATCATTTCTTGCTTTCAGCTGATTCAATTGGAGCTCAAACAACACAAGTTTTGGGAAAGCTATAGAAATAATCCAAGATTTTGGTTTTATCATCGTAATCCTCTTATTCAACTACTTAAACCATTCCCAAGCGCCTCAAAGCATTCGAAGCTTTCTTGCTCAAACGGACAAATAGAATGGTTTTGGAAAAGGACGAAGTAGTCTCAAGAATAGGGGTGATTGGGTGAATAAAAAAATAGAAAACCATTCACCGGTTGAGTGTATATATCTAAATGAGAGCTCCTCGCCGCCTCCCTCTACCTCTGTCTTCTCTCTACCCCTCTTAGTGCTCTCACCGACTCACCAGTCATCACCCGTCGTTCACTCCTTCGTTCATCGTCGATGATGAATCTTTCTCCATCGCTCGTTGTCATCGCAATCGACGCCGGTCCGTCGTTCATCGTACGTCTCTCTCTCTCTCTCTCGATATGGATATATGTGTGTGTGTGTGTGTGTGTATAGGAGTACATAGATATTGAATAAACTAGGGAATCCTGCAAAAATTAGCTCAATCGAATATCGATAAGTGTTTGATCCAAACAAAATTTTCAAAAAAAAATTGTTAGGAACTGTTATTCTCAGAATTGTTTGGATCAAACACTTGCTGATATTCGAATGAGTTAATTTTTTACGGGTATCGTCAAAAACATATTTTAAACACGTTGAACGGCTCATATTATTAGCGTAGGACTCTGACACATATTGTGTCTTTTTATGTCCCTAGAAACCATATATATATATATATATATATATATATATATATATATATAGAGAGAGAGAGAGAGAGAGAGAGAGAGAGAGAGAGAGAGAGAGAGAGAGAGAGAGAGAGAGAGATTTGTGATTCAAAGATTTTGTAGATTTCTTCCGATTTCCATATGTGATTTCTGTAGATTTCTCTACCTCTCGACCAAACCGGACCGAAACCAAACCAATATTCTAGTTTAAACCGGTCCCAGTTTGTAGATTTCCAAACCGAAATAACTAGTTCGGTCCCAAAAAATACGTCAAAATATGACCGGTTAAACCATATGCAGAAGCCATTATAATACCAACTCACAGCAGGGCTTAAAGTTAAAACCCAAGCAGTAGCAGATACAAAAAATTTACAAAGTTTTTTTTTTTTTTTTGAACTGCTAAAAAGTAAAGGTGGTAGGAGTATAAGACTCGAAAGTGTAGAAACCCATAGGCGTGACCAGCGGGGCTCCGGACCAAATAACAAAAAAGCACATGGAATATCCAACTAACAAAAAAAAATATTTTTTTAAAAACAAAGAAAAATAAGTTAAAAGGGGAATGTTTGTTAAGAAATATTGTCACCACATCACCACCTAGGTAGAAGTTGGTATGTCACACCAACTCTACAAAGACATGCCAAGTATAAGACTCGAAACCAAGTATGTCTGAGGAGTGTATTAAGGAGAAGCTGCATTAGCGAGAACCTTCTCTAATGCAAATAACAAAAAAGCACATTACAATTTACAACTAACCAAAAAAAAAAAATTTTTTTTTAAAAACAAAGAAAAAATAAGTTAAAAGGGGGAAAAGAAATGTTCTTCGAATGCATAATTTTTCTGCCATTTTGAGCAACTAACAAAAGAAAATCAAGACAGAAAAGGTATCGTCATTTCATAAATACATGCGATTGTGCTCCGAAAGGAGCATATTCCTGTAAGCTAACCTGGACACCTTAGTTATCGAAAAATATGCACACCCCAGTGTTTTACACTTATGTTCTAGCGGCGTGAGACTGTTATGGAGCTAGCTCGGAATACACGCCGCCTCCCACGTTCTGCGTACTTGTGTATAGTTTGGAACCCACTCCAGGCTTCATACCCAGTTTTCACGCAATAAAAATCATTTTTCCCCGGATTTTCTGTCCTTACCAGTACCAGTTGAATCAATACGAGATAAAAATCCATTCCCCAAGCGCCTCCTCTCAAGACTTCCGTAGACTCAGAGGAGGAAGAGGCGGAGCCGGCTTGGCCGGTGACTATGCGGCCGATGCCAGAGGAAGAACTGATGAACATAAATGAAACTCATTTAGACCATGTTAAAATGGTAATTACTAACCATGTAGGTCGATTGCGCTTTGGTTTATATGTTTCGCTAAAGGGAAAAGAGGAACAATTTGATTTTCTCATGCACAGACACGATAACCATGTATCATCGTACATTATTTATGGTACATTTTTTCTCAGTCACTGTTTTTTTCTGGTTATGCTTAAGGTTAAGGTCATGTGAAGTATTTTTCCGCCTACTTTTAAGTTAGTGGTAGTGAAAAAAAAGAACCCTTTTCCGCAACTCCCGACTCTTGATTTCCTTCATGAAACTTTATAATTTACTTTATTTTACTTTGTTAAAAAATCACATCAGCACAACTCAAGAATAATCTTTTTCCCGACAGCATCTTCTATGTTTTGCAATTTCAAGAGACAATGGGAGTTTTACTTACAAGAACGCGAGACATAGGTCTGCCTTTGCTGATTCTGTAAGTTAATAATTAGGGTTGTCTAGCGGATCACCCAATCCGTTCAATCCGCCCAAACCGATCCGTCCGTTTACTCACTCGAGGTACGTTATGGATGGATACGGATCCTAATATTTTTATTTTGACGGATGCGGTTCGGTTTAGTTCGGGTTCGATCCGCCCAATCCGCCTAATAATTCTTCTTTGATCCGCCAAATCCGTCTGATCCGTTCAATCTGCAACCGAACCAACCCATCCGTATGTCACCCACGGACGGTTCCGGATCTTAAAAACGCCAATCCGTCACGAGCGGATCGGATCGAGAACTGAACCGATCCGGCCGGAACCGATCCGTGGACACCCCAAGTTAATATACAATTTTTAATGTTTTTACCTCTTAATTCATGTTCAATTTCCTTAAGAAACAAGCATTGGCGTTGTTGTGCTCCATGTTGGGATTTAACTTGATGTCATTTGATTTAATGGGGTAAAGCATCAATCAATCAATTGTATTTCCTTATTTTTCTTAAAGGCATACATATTTGGTTAATGTTTTGAACACGGAAAAGAAGGCAAAAATTGGAGTTAAGCTTACTAACAAAATGCATGTAATCGTCAACTATTTCTCTTCAAATTTGTTTTCGAAACATTAAACAGGTATGAACCACACTTATTTAAATGTGTTTAAGCTTATTTTCTCTTGAGTTGAGTCGGACTTAGGTTCATTTAATCTCCTTGTTTACTTGATCTAAAGAGTGAAGAGGTTTAAACTCCCTATTAATAGGTTTCTTGTATTGCTAAATTTTGATTTTCTAACTCCGCAAATAAAAATTGTTCCCAAAATAATGTTTCCACAAGTGATAGGGGTGTATATCTTGTCCTACATCATGATAGCCAAGAAAAAATTCCTTGTTAAGGAAGAATTGTTATATATAGTAATAAAACCTTTCCAAGATAATTTATTGGGCCCAAACTTTCCAATTTGCCCATACCGTGCAAACCCTTCCAAATATACCAAGTACTTTGACACCGTGCATTTTGATGGACTACACACTCACGGTCCCTCGTTACAAGACACATTGATTTCCTTCCATTTCCTAAACAGACATTCTAAAAGTTAAAAAGGGGAAAAAAATATAACTTGATTAATCAGGATATATAGAATATGTGTTTTGTCAATGAAATTGCCAACACAAAGGAGCTCGGCTTTTTGGAGTTTACAGGAACTTCTCGACTAATAAAGCACTTAACCAAATAATAAATAGTTTTCCATTTTTTGTGGGACTTAACCAAATGTTTAAGTTTTCAATTTGAGGGATTATGATGGATTTAATAATGGAGTTATGGTGGGACCACCACAAATGAAATAATTGTGGGATATATTCCAAGAGAAACATCATCATCATCTTCCACCCACGGTCCCACCCTAAAGTTTAAGTAACAGGGTTTAAAAAAGATTGACGAAGAATTACAGTGTGGAATGTACAATTAAAAATAATTCCAAGAGCATGACAAAAAGAATTTTATTAATCATTGAAAGGATTAAGGGCAAAACAGCATCACAACGGGAAAATTTGAGATCAGAACTGATAAGTTGGAATCCCAGCCCCGACAATCATACCCCAAGACAATCATATGTCACCCGAGACACAGTTATTAGTTGGTAAGAAACCAACCACATTACAAATGGAATGAGAGAAAAAAAAAACTTAGAAAGCAGAATGGTAGTTCGTAAGCCACGGACCTATTACAATTACAAGGAAGAAAAAAAAGTGTATAGGAAACCGGCTGCTATCTACTCGGTGCACTGTTTCTTGTACCCTTTCCTGAACCGAGTGGATCTCAGCCGTCTTATGTCGTTTCCTGTACCCTTTCCTGTTTTTTTCCTTGTACCAAACACGTTTCCTATACCCTTTCCTCTTTCTTTTTTTTTCCCCTATGGCTTGTTCATTTGGAAAGTGTTTGGTACAGGGAAAAAAACAGGAAAGAGTACAGGAAACGGCATCCACAGTGTACCGAGTGGATCTTAGCCATCGGCTGCCGTTTCCTGTACCCCTGTACCCTTTACTTCTTCTTTTTTCCTCTACCATACCAGTGTTCTAGTTCATAAGCCCCTTGGAAAATCCCAAAACTATGCCTTTAGCCTTTTCCATAAGGAGCACTATTTATTAGGAAACATAGATGATCACAGCCTCCAAGCATCAGCAGGTTGAGCGAGCCTCATCTGCATAACCTCAAAAGCAATAGTTTTCCCATCAACAGAAAAATGGATGGCAGCAAATAGCACCAGTTTCCCATCAACAAAGGAAAGGACACGAATGATCATACCAGCATAAATGTTGTCAACCAATTGAGGACCATTAATTTTTGAATGAGGGAGCTTCAATAATCTCCCACTAGCACGCAGTGGCGTGCCCATAATCTAACAGACTTATACAAGGATTGTATGAAAAGTTTGATAGCGGAACAACTTGACTTTTGATTTTTTTAATTTTATTTTAAATATAGTATTTTAGTAGAACAACATGACTTCTGGCTTAAATTTCAAGCCCAAAAAAAGTTAGTGGAAGGAGCCTAAGAATTAAATTCTAATTTGTTAACAGTGTTGGGAGAAATTCTCCTATTCATCTACTTTGAATCATTTCTTGCTTTCAGCTGATTCAATTGGAGCTCAAACAACACAAGTTCCTCAGCTTGGGAAAGCTATAGAAATAATCCAAGATTTTGGTTTTGGAAAAGGACGAAGTAGTACCAAGAATAGGGGTGATTGGGTGAATAAAAAAATAGAAAAGGGGTGATTGGGTGAATAAAAAAATAGAAAACCGGACAGGACTTTTTTTTTTTTTTTTTACCTTGACCGGTTCGGTCCCAGTTCACCGGTTGAGTGTATATATCTAAATGAGAGCTCCTCGCCGCCTCCCTCTACCTCTGTCTTCTCTCTACCCCTCTCAGTGCTCTCACCGACTCACCAGTCATCACCCGTCATTCACTCCTTCATTCATCGTCGATGATGAATCTTTCTCCATCGCTCATTGTCATCGCAATCGACGCCAGTCCGTCGTTCATCGTCTCTCTCTCTCTCTCTCTCTCTCTCTCTCTCTCTCTCTAGATGGATATATGTGTGTGTGTGTGTATAGGAGTACATAGATATTGAATAAACTAGGGAATCCTGCAAAAATTTAGCTCAATCGAATATCGATAAGTGTTTGATCCAAACAAAATTTTCAAAAAAAAATTGATAGGAACTGCTATTCTCAGAATTGTTTGGATCAAACATTTGCCGATATTCGAATGAGTTAATTTTTTACGGGTATCGTCAAAAACATGTTTTAAACACGTTGAACGGCTCATATTATTAGCGTAGGACTCTGACACAATTGTCTTTTTATGTCCCTAGAACCAGCCACATAGATATATATAGAGAGAGAGAGATTTGTGATTCAAAGATTTTGTAGATTTCTTCCGATTTCCATATGTGATTTCTGTAGATTTCTCTACCTCTCGACCAAACCGGACCGAAACCAAACCAATATTCTAGTTTAAACCGGTCCCAGTTTGTAGATTTCCAAACCGAAATAACTAGTTCGGTCCCAAAAAATACGTCAAAATACGACCGGTTAAACCCATATGCAGAAGCCATTATAATACCAACTCACAGCAGGGCTCAAAGTTAAAACCCAAGCAGTAGCAGATACAAAAAATTTACAAAGTTTCTTTTTTTTTTTTTTTTTGAACTGCTAAAAAGTAAAGGTGGTAGGACGCAACCAGCGTAGAAACCCATAGGCGTGACCACAAGGGCTCCCGACCCGCTGTGGAATATCCAGCTCGAGTCATAGCTACTGTTCGAAAGAACAGGCCGTCACCACAGCACCACCTAGGTAGAAGATGGTATGTCACACCAACTCTACAAAGACATGCCAAGTATAAGACTCGAAACCAAGTATGTCTGAGGAGTGTATTAAGGAGAAGTTGCATTAGCGAGAACCTTCTCTAATGCAAATAACAAAAAAGCACATTACAACAAACAAAAAATATATATATATTTTTTTAAAAACAAAGAAAAAATAAGTTAAAAGGGGGAAAAGAAATGTTCTTCGAATGCATAATTTTTCTGCCATTTTGAGCAACTAACAAAAGAAAATCAAGACAGAAAAGGTATCGTCATTTCATAAATACATGCGATTGTGCTCCGAAAGGAGCATATTCCTGTAAGCTAACCTGGACACCTTAGTTATCGAAAAATACGCACACCCCAAGGTTTTACACTTGGTTTCGCACACATTGGAAAAACAGGCAGGGTATGTTTAACAGGGAAACAAAATAAAAGGGACAAAACCATACCAACCATTTAAGGGAACGGACAATTAAATCCCACATGAAAAATAACAAACATGAGCTGGTTTAAAATCTGGAAATAATTAAAAGTTGAGACCAAGCATTTAATTACATGCTTTCACAGCAAAACCAAAACGCATTAGTTCAAGTTTAATAAAAACCCAAGTTGACAACAGAAATAGAACTAGAGAGCAAATTCCAGAAACCTAAGCTACATTGTTCACAACCAGATGCCGACTAAGAAACACACCAAAACATAGTTGACGGATGACATAACCAAAATAAGAACAGTTGTAGAACTGCCTCAATTTTCTCACTTCTCCTTCGGCACTTCTGGGAGGGATGCAGAATCAGATGGTAACTGCCAAAAATAGAACAAGGAATAATCAAAAATAGAACAAGGAATAATCAGTTTCAAACCCAATAATTCTTCAGAAATTGTTACATAATCCAATAAGACCCTACCCTTTGTTTTGCTGCATAAGGAATATACATACTATCTTCACTCAAGAGGGTAACAGAGAACCCCATGGCAAACAGAAACTGTCCACCTATTATAACAAAGGTCCAAAAACGCTAAACGGATAGTGGAAAAACTGCTTTGATTCATGCCTGACCGTACCACACGAAAAGGATTCATCGTTGTGTACACGAGCCGGCATATATATATCTATGTATACCCAGTCTAAATAATAAGGAAAGCCTTGCAAATTTTGCTAAGCATCAATTTTTATGGATGCACTAGCAACAAATACTTCTTTTACTCATGTTAAACAAGCTACAGTGCTGAACAACAATAATAAGCAGTAATCCCAATTACCAACATAAATTTTATCATCACGATTCAAACTGTCAGTTTGGCGTGAAACCTATAGCTATAAGTTGCAAAACTCTAAACAGGAGACATGAATAAGCAGTGGCTGGCACCTTGAGGGTGCTCCAATTACGAACGGGTCATGGCGAAATTTTTAAAAAATATTTCCTTCAGAACAGTATATGGAGTTTCAAGATCTTGTTTCCCCTTATGAGTGTTTCTCCTCCCTCTTTCAAATGGATTAGAAACACTTGTTCCCAATTGTAGCCTTTTGGCCATCCCACTCCCTCCTTGGCGGTTTGTGCTAGGGAGGTAGTTATTTTGTTTTGTTCTGCCTTTCTTTTATTTTGTTTTGTCCTCCTGGGGTATGCCCCTTGTAGGCTGTATATTCGCTTATCCTCTTTTATTTTAAAGCTGTTTTACCCAAAAAAATAAAAAATAAAATAATGCCCCAGTTATGCATTATTGGCCAAGTGAGACGAATAGAATGGAATGAATATTACCTTGCCCTGAAGACTGAGAATTGTAGACCTCAACAACTCATTCCCAACTGCAAATCTCATCTTTCTAATAAACTCCTCACGACTGATTTTGTTGCTCTACAACATTCCAATAATGGACAAAGAAACACAAAGAGAGAGAGAGAGAGAGAGAGAGAGAGAGAGAGAGAGAGAGAGATTAGATAAACATCAAATAACGTACAAACAAATAAGAGATCGCTCTACGTACCTGGAACATGTTATACTGCATATTCACCCATTTCATAACTTTTGGAGCTACTTTACTGGAGATGGCATCAAACAATGCCGCAAAAGGCAGCCTAGGAGTCTTTGAGGTGCTTGATCCATCGCCAAGGGCCTTTTGCAGAAGCATGTCCTCAAAATTTTGACATGGATGGGAATTCCTCTTCTAGAGAACAAGAAATGACAGCTATCAACAATGGAAAATCTCCAAAGTAATGAGAAGTAGAAACCAAAAACTCCAAACAAAGGTTGGCCACCATTTAGCAATTAAACTAACGACATTTTGCTAGATGAAATCCCAAATTTTATTGAAAATAAATTAAAATCGAAGACAATCACCAACAAACCATCAACGAACAAATGATATCGGTACCCTCCTCACCATCGGTTGAATAATTGCCAATTTTCCATTGTTAGAATGTAGAAAGACGAATAGGAAAAAAATCTAATGCCAGCAGAAATTTAGAAATCAGGGATAAAAACAAATGTGCAACAGAGGGTCCTGGAAAGTTTTGTCAAATAACCTCATTAAATCCGTTAGGCTAACTAACCCGAGGACTAGAAAATTGATATCTAATCCTTACATACCATGAGGTTCTGATAACATGTAAACCCTGAACACTTACCAATTCAACAGAAGATGAACCTAGCTGAAGACCTTGACGTGCCTGAGAAGTAGAAACACCTTGGCTTTCTTTCTGAACCAGAGCTTCTGTTGCAGCATTGAGAATGTCTAAGACTCAAGAAACTTACCGATGCATGAAATATAAGTAGAAAATTGGTCAAAGCACCACCAACATTGAGAATGTATCAGAGTTAGAAAGACACATAATGTGTCCCACTGACTCACAAATCCAGATAGCACATTAAGAAAATGTAAAAAGTGCCAGGCACTTCCATCCAAATATATGGAGACTAATCAAATGATACTTGCCAAGCCAGTGTGACACATAAAAACTAAAAAAATGTGCCTAACAACTTTCCCATACTTGAATAATAAGTCACACGTTAACCTTCAAACTTCGAAAAAAAAAGAAACATTAAAAAGGGGAATCAAGTAGCACCTCCAGCACCCTGGGACATCTTGAAACTGATAACGTATTCCGGATAGATGTGTGTGTTCATATTCATATTCCAAACAATATAATGACTTGGATTTTGAAGATCATCAACTCCACTATCAAATTTCTCACTACTGGGATGAAATTGTGTAGATCCAGGCTGAACAGGTTCCATATTCCCCAGTATGACACGGCAAAACATCATGTGGCCCACTCCATTTTCATCAACATCACAATAACTTGCACTGAAAAATACCAAATAATGAATATGTCCCCAAATCCAAACTAAAATGGTATAAACCAAAACAAAAATAGGGGGTAACTATATTAATATTTCTAAAAAAAAAAACAAATATCAGCTGAATAATCTCTTAAGTGAAGAGCTTACCATATTCTGTTATTGCTTATATTGATTCGAATAACAACTAGTCCCTCCATCCCAAATTGCTTGACCTTTTGGGAAACCTTGCGCTTTTGCACGTAAAAAATAATGTATTCGCATGAACTTTCTCCATAAATTTTACACCAATTTAAAGATCTCTTTGAGAAGAAAAAATTGGTAAAAAAATTTTCAAAAAAATAAATATCGTAGGTACAATATTTTTGGCGTTACCCCAAAAGGTTGAGCAATTTGGGACAGAGGTAGTAATAGAGAACATTAAGGGTACATGCAAACCTGGAGAGGGCACACTTTAAGGATGTGAGGTGAACTCCAATACCAAATGGAGCCTTAATTTTGGATCCACAATGTGCAAGCCCATGCCTCATGATGCTAGAGCAACCATCTTTTGTAGAAGCAAGCCAACCATACCGAACATTTGGATCCCCACGATACTCTTTAATTATCTCAACCTGCTTTTGAAAAATTTCCTTACGAGACTCCATCATTGTACTCGAGCATTTGATGATTTCGAGTATGTTTGCATCTTTGGAAGGGTTCAAGCTAGCAATGAACATGTTTTTCACAACATTTATATCAAAAGTCTCAAAAACATCTTCAACTTTAGGGTATAAAATTTCACGAATCCGTTGAACTTCCTCAACCACATCTTTCATTTGTGCACCAAATTTTTGGTTACCATCGTCATTAGCATGTAGCTTGTAATAATCACCGCTAGGGTTTTTCTCAATTCTAGTCCTCTTGACACATATATTCGACTCTTCCACACATTCCTCCAACCCAAAGCCATTAACCACATTTATTCCAATCTGAAGATGCAATTGGGTTTTAGAAGCCCCGTTTGGATCCACAGATATAACTTCTTCAACTTTATCAAACTCAGAATGGTTACACCCACATACTCCACCATTATCAGATTGTAATTGTGGGAAAAAACAGCCACCAGCTTCATCAATCCAAGCTATAGGTTTATGGGAACCTGTGTTCAAATCTACTTGAATCATATCCAACATATCTAGCATTAAATGGCGTCCATTGAATCGCACTTCAATTGCTCCTTTCTTCATTTGGAAATCACCCCTAACCATATCAACAAGATCCTGAGGAAAATCATTCCATGAACTATCCTGGTAAAATAATAACCGTTTTGGCACTCTGCTTTTCATCAAATTAGAGTAGTTTGTAAGTAAAGATTTCTCCAAGTGCACTGCACAATTGCTTTTGCATCCAGCCGATCTGTTCCTCTTGCCAAGCTCGGTATGTAATGAGTTATGCTTGGATTGAAGTCGCAATACCTTGTGGCTTGCTTCAGTTATATTTCCCACATGTTGAGTCACCCTTCTTCTAATGATTTGTCTACGGACATTATCTGATACTTTGACCAGCTTTGATTCCATTTATCTACAGGGACAATCCTATTTACAAACTGAACCTAGAAATTTACCCGGTACACAACTAACTCTTCTGCCAAAAATCCCCAAAATTTGATGTCATGGAGGAGAAATGTAAACCCTGGAACAAAAACAACCTAGTTAACACATACACATAATTAGTGCACGTGTCAGACATGTGAAGTATGAAGCAAATATTCAAGCAAGCATGAAAACAAAGTAGGTGTCTCAATAGTTGCATCATAGGAAGAAACAATTCCAAGCCAAGCAATCAACACACAACAAACATTGATGGAAACTAATTTATTTCCGTCTTCGATCAAAGATGGAAAACATATCAGATAATAACATTATTCATAAAGGATCTGAATAAGCCAGGAAAGCTTTTACACATCAGCATGAGATATGTGACCTAGACAGGAAACATGAACGGAGTGTAGACAGTGCTTGAACATTATTCTTCTAGTTTTAAAGCAAACGACATCGTACGATTCAATTCCAAAATCTCCAATATGGAGCCCTTATCTGGTGTATTTATTTGCTAAAAGATGACAGGAGAATTCAAACGGAATAGAGAGCTCCAATCACATTTTCAAGGGGAAGCATTTTTTACATCGCCCAATAAAGGCCACATGTACTATAGCACTTCTATAACCGGTTTTTAAGGCGTCAATATGCTCAAGACAACGTTAATCAGTTGATTAAAATTGACATACGTAATGAAAAATCCAACGCTTAGTTGCACAAGCGGAAGAGTGTGCAAGAGCCTGCAGTAGGGTTGGAAGACATAGAAAAACTTAAGGTTGGGAGCGTTTATAGGAGTGGGTGTATGTGCATATAAACTGATGTATTTGAGAAATTGGCACTCTATTAGATGTTGATAGTCCTAGTATACAAGTAAATTGATGACTGTCAATAGCAAATTTTGTCCTATGTACTTCGCAATTTTGAGTTAAGGTTTTCTGGTATCGAGCCATTACTTCCTATTTTCTCTTGCTTGGTATTTTTTCTTTTGTTTCTTATGAGGTTTATATGATTGATAGGTTCTATCCTAGTGCGGAGTAGGATCCTTTCTCGACCAGATCAAGTGAGGTTCCTAAGAGAAACTTTGGAAGTGATACCAAGTTTAGGTGGATTCGCCAACCTGATAGCGTTTGGAGGATCTAGCTATCCGGCAATTGCGTGCATGCGCGTGTGTGTGTGTGAGAGAGAGAGAGAGAGAGTGTACACAAATTTTTTTATGTGTATACAAATGGATTATTCAGACAAACATGCCTGCTTTATTAGTGTCCAACTGTCATATTCATAAGAAAAAACAATTCAAACTGAACAACAAATATGCAAGACAATGGAACTGATTTTTATTTCGTTCTTACTCGGCTTCGGGATTCCAGAAAAAGAGCCATTAAATTACTTGATGCCTAACGGGTGAGTGTGCATATGAATTGACATAAAATGAAAATATAGACAACTAAGAATATTACTTCCCCCCATGCATGGATTATTCGGACAAACACGCTTGCTTTATTAGTTTCCAACTGTCATATTCGCAAGAAAATACAATTCAAACTGGACAACAAATATGCAAGACAATGGAACTGATTTTTATTTCGTTCTTAGATTCGGGTTTCCAAAAAAAGAGCCATTAAAATACTTGATGCCTAACGGGTGAGTGTGCATAGGAATTGATGTAAATAAAATCGTTTTTGGGACACAGTGCCACTTTTAAATTGTCTATATCTTTTACTTTACTTCACAATTTTTATGTGATTTTTAAAATTTAGCTTCCAAAAACAAATTGAGAACTATCGGACAAGATCCATGATGTACATAAATAAGTATTATCAGTTAAAAGATATAAACAACTTTTTATCCTGTTAGAACAGAACGAGGGACAAATTGTGACAGAGTAGTTGCTTATAGTCCTAGCATACATGTAAATTCGTGACAAAAAATTGTTATAGAGAATATAAGTAAATATATGCTTGTAGTGTGTATTTGGCAAATTTGAGTCAATAGTTCTAGTATCTAACCCTTACTTTCTATTTTCTTTTGTTTCTTTTGCGACTTATATAATTGAAAGATTCTATCCTAGTTGGGTCGATCAGAGCAAGGTTCCTTAGAGTCTAGCTTGGAAAGCGATAGCAAGTTTCTGAGGTGAATTTGCCACCGCAATAGGCAATAGGAGGATCCACCTGTCCGGCCTTAGCAAAAGATATCAGGCATGTATCTATGAAATATTCAGACAAACCATGCCTTCTTTATCACACTGTCCAACTGCCATATTCACAAGAAGCAACAATTCGAAGCGACCAAAAAATAGACAATGGAACTGATTTTTATCTCCTTCCTACTTGGCATTGGGATGCCAACATAGGAGCCATTAAATTAGTGATGCCTGACAGATGCCTTAGATGGCAACATGACCAGAGGCAATGTAGTGTTTATCACTTGACAAAAAGTTTGCATGTTCAACGGCCAACACAACAACATCAAACTTTTGTAATACCAGTTAGTCACAACTAGTTTTCCCAATAAATTAGTCACAGACTCAGTTGCTATAGAAGGGCCCTACATAATATCTGGGAACCATTTTGAACTTTTTCTTCCCATTCTTCCTACTTTTGTCGCTTCCTGACACTAAATCCACCCCACACACATATGCGTGGCAGCTACAGGGGTTCTTGAACTTGGAGCTAGTTCTTTTGACTGCTTGTTCCTTTTTTAAGAAATGGCTGACTATAATTCCTGAAGCGTTTTTGTTGTCTTTTGAAGATTAAGAACTTTGAGTTGGAGTCTTGGACTGAAATTCACAACAAGAAGCTATGTCCAGAATATTATACAATATAAATTTTGTACTATTCCTAGACATACAACGCTTATCAAACAACGTTAGCAGCTCAAAAACTACAACGCTTAAGTTACATAAAGTTAACTCTCCGCTGTTATATGTAGATCACAAAGATGATGGTTAGAAACCTTTACCAACACTTAAATGGGGGGAAATTTGGTTACGGATGCTTATCAATGAGATTTTAAGCATTTGCAAGCGATTAAAAACACGGGTGATACTTCCGACAGCGTTACCCTACAGCAGCATCTGTTATGACAGCAGATAAAGCTTCCTGATCATGCTTGACATACATATTTGCAATCAATGTAATCTGCCTTAATCCGGTAAAAAGATGGATCAAGCAGATATTGCATTTGTTAATGCAACCACTCAAAATATTGAATTAAAGTGCACCATTAATACCACTCAAGATGAATCAATATCCCTTATTAAAAAAACTCGTAGAGGAATTATTAAAGCACGGAGGAATTTTTGTAAAGGAGGGGTAAAGATCAGGCACTTCTCAATATAACACATATTAAGTATAAGAACACTCAAAATACTGATACATAATCATGAGACCAGGCAACATAAAGAAAAAGCAAGTCATCTGTATTGCATGTTACTTTGTGCATGTGAAAATAGCAAATCATACATTCTGGCAACTAATCAGAAGACTTGATTTATAACACTGATTTTCATGCAGCAATAGCCCAAGAGTCTATCGGTTTTACGTCAATAGGTTTATTTCTTAAATTACGTGCGACAGGACAACAGATTATAAATATGATCAGCTTTTGATGTTCTCAAGAGGAGAATATCACAAATGTCATTTTGCGCAGACTACGTTGCATGGTGCATGTGAAAATAGCAAATCATCCATTTTGGAAACTAATCACAAGACTTGATTCAGAAACATTGACCCTTTTGAAACTATAATGCAGCAATAGCCTAAAATGTCAATAAGCATAAGTTATAAACTTGAATACTACAGTACAAAAATCAGCTTTTAACCTTATCCAAAGAATATGAATAATGTAATTTAGCACATCATTGCAAGCGCGAGACTATACCGAATTCTGGAAACTAAAACTCATTTCTGTACACATTTGCCTTTTCCAGCCATGTGTGTGACATCGCCAAGTTCTTTTTCAACCACGATCTCCCAAGCAGCTCCAATACTTGTACTCTTCTAAAATGCAAAGTTTTCATCAGTACAAACTACAAACCATTCATATAGATATATTATACAGATGAGCACACAAACATATGTACAAAAAGGGCGAATAATAAATGAAATGTGTTGCTCTTCTTGAAGGGAGAAGATCTAATGGTTCGACAGCAACCAAAACACTACACTATCCGATTAGCAAAGAGGAAACATGAAAGCAGTAGAAGCATAGGTAAAACTGGTGGCACTTCCCACCGATTATATTCTCCTTGGAAAGACTACAAGTCCATAATTACACCAGCAATATTTCAGTTTACGTTATTTATCTGCTCCAGTTCCACCCAACTATTTAGCTTTATTACTAATCTAAGAGGTTAAGACACTTCTAAGAGGATGCAAACATCAATTTTGGACAGGACACCTCCGGCAAGGATCCAAACTCTTCGAAAAACACTGTTCTATAATTTTCTAACTTATATTTTTATAAAACGGACACACTTGATGCACGAGTCCCTCGAAAAACAAACGAACCCCAACGAGATTGAAAATTTTCCAGAACCGGAGGCACTAATCCACACTTGACACACCCCCCTTACTAAAAGAACACAAACACCCTTACGAGTTTGAAACTACCTCCTCCGTCCCAAAATTTTGCACCCTCTTTGGAGTTCCAACTCTTTTAGGGAACACAATCATTTCTCTTTAAAATATGTAAATTTACAAGATTGCCCTTTGTTTGAAAATGCAATGATTACCTTTATGGGATGAAGGGTAAAAGTGAACATTGCTTTTTTTTCCCTCTCGGACTAGTCAAAATGAACAAAAGTTATGGGACATCCAAAAAAGGAAATGTGGACTAAATATTGGGACGGAGGAGGGAGTATAACTTAGTAATCCTTAAAAAAAAAAATGATGTATATTGACACTTTCAAAGCCAGCTCTCATTTAGATTTCTGGATTGCAGACTTCCTCTCGGACTAGTCAAAATGAACAAAAGTTATGGGACATCCAAAAAAGAAATGTGGACTAAATATTGGGACGGAGGGAGTATAACTTAGTAATCCTAAAAAATGGAAAAGATGTATATTGACACTTACAAAGCCAGCTCTCATTTAGATTTCTGCATTGCAGACTTTTTAATACCAAAATTTCAAATTTGTTTGTGAATTTTTTCCTCTCTAAAAGCAGGTCTAGGTCTGGAAATCTCGATTATTTTCTGTTATGCAGAATGTGCAAATAATCTCTTAATTTTCACACTTCTTAGGTTATAAACACACTCAAAACAAATTATTCTTCGTTCGGAAAAACAAGCATCAGTTTCATGCTGATCAAAAGTTCGACCAATTCAAGGAACCTGCTTCGCTTTAATCTCAACCAATACAGAAGGACCACAATTTTCTAATCTCAACCAATACAGAAAGACCACAATTTTCTTTTGCCTCAAAACTTTCGCACCAGATGTGCATCCATGCACCTATCCGTCCAGCCATGCCTATTCGTACAATTAATATAAGGTAATTACTTTGGAGTTTGGACAAAGATGTGTCTAGAGTCTGATACAAACTAAAGGGTAGACCTCACCCTTGAAAACCGGCATACAAGTATACGGTGCCCATGGGCTTATATACATAAGGCCAAGCCCGTACTTAGTCAATGTGGGGCCTTAGGATTAGGGCTGTAACAGAGTCGTTCAATGTGTGCGTGGGACCCACATGCATCAGTCACGTGCATCCAGAGTTCTTGACATATCTGTGTTTATTTGTTGGTTCATAAAGCTGTAGAACATATACAATTCACAAAAACCACACAAAAAAAAAAAAAAAACACAGATGAACATGCATCTAACCAAAACAAGTCACAAGACTTCAATTTCCAGGAGATTAAGAATCTAACCAAAGATTACAAAATGGCTTCAAAACATTCGTCGAATCACTAAAATTCCAATATTTAAACCAGGAAAATAGCACAAAATTCATGATCCAGTAAAAACAACAACTGGCTCATGCAAAACGAATTTTCACGCCGGCTTATAGTTGAGCACCTCAAATACACACATATCTGACAATGTGCTTATGTGCTCTACTAAAAAACACTGATTATGTTATGAAAACTCAAAATGAGCACCCAAAAAGATATACAGAGACAAACATGCATCTAACCAAAACAAGTCACAAGTCTTCAACTTCCAGGAGATCAAGAATCTAACCAAAGATCACAAAATGACTTCAAAACAATCGTCGAATCACTAAAATTTCAATCTTTAAACCAGGAAAATAGCGCAAAATTCACAATCCAGTAAAAACAATTGGATCATGCAAAACTAATGTTCGCGCCGGCTTATAGTTGAGCACCTCAAATAACAAAATATACACACATATCTGACAATGTGCTTATGTGCTTTACTGAAAAACAATGTTCCAGTTCTGAAAACTCAAAATCAGCACCGATCAGTCAAATTAGTAAGAAATCCACTGATTCAAATGGAACAATTGGACCAAAAGCAAACAGTTTGGCTGGCAAATCGATGTCTAAAAGAGAAGTAACATCTATACCTAATCGTTGAATAGAATCGGAATCTGTCTCGGTATAGGTGCCGCCGTCAACGTCGTCGTCTGAGACTCTAGATAGGTTTGAGAGTGAGCTGCGGTGAGAAAGAGACGACGACATCAAATGGCGAAGAAATAGGCCTTGTACAGCCCGTTGTGTGTTCATCGAA
The DNA here is from genome assembly GCA_016920895.1 of Vaccinium myrtillus. Classification (NCBI taxonomy): domain Eukaryota; kingdom Viridiplantae; phylum Streptophyta; class Magnoliopsida; order Ericales; family Ericaceae; genus Vaccinium; species Vaccinium myrtillus. The sequence continues at coordinate 16,233,375 of CM029280.1, read as the reverse complement.
TTGGCAGATTCTTCCATATTAATTGCAGTGGCCCTGGAGTTGCTTGGGACAAAAGTAAGAAGCAAGAAAGTAGAGAGAGAAAGCGGTGGCCGACCTCGTTTGCTTCGAAGATCTTCGGGGTGTCGGGTTGTCGTGACTCATGAGAAGTCGGGCTGGATGAGCGAAAAAACGGTGTCGTTTGTTGGGAATCTATTTGAAACGACATCGGGTTGTGTGGTGGAAGTCTGTTTTGAGGTCAAGTGCACCCAGTGTACTGCAGCGCGTCCCAAAACAATGCCAACGGGGCAAATCAAGTGTTGTTCCAAACGTGGCCATGTGGGGCTCACATCATGTCTCATACAAAATAAATCAAACTGTTAAATAATTTTAAAATAAATATTTTAATGATCTTGAAGAATATTGGGCTCATCGGATATTTGTACGTAATTGATTAAATTCGTTTTTTTTTATTTAGAATTCAGGACCTTATAATCCAAAAGAATTTTCAAGAAAATATTACAATTGTGCGCTCGGTAACCCATCAATCAAAACTATGAGTGTCACAGGGCTCATTGAGAAGAGCATTTAATAAAATAATTACCTTGATTAGATATCGATATCAAAACACTAAAAATATGAATTCATTTTGATACCTTACGATGTCCGATTAAGATAAGTTTTTTGCTGAATGCTCTTTTCAACAAGCGCTACGACGCATACAGTTCCGATCAGAGGTTACCAAGCGCACAATTGTTTTCAACAAGCGCTACGACACATACAACTCTAGTCAAGGGGTTATTGAGCGCACAATTGTAAAACTTTTTTTTAAAGATTCTTTCGGATTATAGGGTCTTGAATTCTAAATAAAAAATCGAATGAATTAGATAAATTACGTACAAATATCCGCTGGGCCCGATTTTCTCTAAGATCACTCAAATAATTATTTTAAAAAAAATTTAACGATTGGAATCGTTTGCGTGGGTCGATGTGGGCCTTATAGGGCCACGTTTGGAACAACACTTGACCCAAATCGACATCGCTTTGTGGGGCCCTGCATATTGCAGTGCACTGGGTGCACTACAAGCTCCCATCTCCCGTTCATATACATTTTTGTTTTTTTAACTGCGTACCATTTTCCAAGATAAGTCACTTGACTAAAAGAATTTTTTGAGTTGTCTTTATTTTAAAAAAAATCGTATTACTTAGTTTTACAGCAAATTTTTTGTGAATTATTTATTTGTCTCAATGAGAGGTATAGAAAAAGTAAAAAATAGCTGTTCAAAAAAAAGAAAAAGTAAAAAATTACAATATGACTTTATTTTGAGAAACTACCCTTGTAATTGGATGGGCTAATAAAGCACTTAACCAAATAAATAGATTTCCATTTTGGATGGGATTTAACCAAATAGTAGGATTTGACTTTTCAATTTGAGGGATTAATTTTACGTCAAATTTTTGTGAATTATTTGTTTGTCTCGACGAGAGGCATTAAAAAAGTAATAAATTATAACGTTACCTTATTTTGAGAAACTACCCTTGTGATGACCCGAATTTTCATAAATAAAAATTTTGTTTTATAATTTGATAAATTAATTTTATTTTTCGATTAATTGGAATATTTCCCTATTAAATTATTAATAAATTCGAATAATTAGAAATCTAGCCATGCATGCAAGCGTACGAGACCGAGTAACACACCCGTTACACTACCGTAACACCCGGAGTCCATTTTTAATACCTGGAACTACCCCAACCACCATCCTTATTATTTCCAACTACATCGGTACTTGCCAAGTACCACACTTTTCATACATTGGAACTTGGTACTTTGACCCAGTAAGAGAAAGAGAGGGAGAGAGAGGGAGAGAGAGGGAGAGAGAGAGAGAGTGAAGTGTGTGCATGTGTATTGTGCAAGCAAAAGGAATGAATGAGGGAAGGTCCTACAAGCTAAGTTTTGTACCCAAAACTAGTTAGAACAAGTCTTGCTATTTTAGAAGAAACCTATACATACACCACAATATTTGTATGAGAGCACATGCTACACAACCTATGCCTTAATTAGACTAGGCCTTGGCCTCCAAGCACCATAAAACATGGCTCCATGTTTTAAGGAAGAATATTCTTCCTATATGAAGCCTATAGAAGCTATCCCTAGCTACATCTTGCAAGCACATGCACCATTGTGTGCATAAGTCCCTAACTACACAACAAGAGGCATATTTTTCCCCCACCCTACTTCCCACGCTGCTTCCACCCCTTGGAATTCCTTAACTAGCAAGCACTTGTACCTATGGACCTAAGAAACTAGCCTAAACTATAGAGTCGAAGTTAGAACCACCCATGTACTTTCCCATGTGCACATTAAGTGCACAATTTACACACCCCACATGGGTGTAGTTCGGCCAACATAGAAGAGAGAGGGGCCGAAAGTTTTTGAGGAAGGGAGAGGAACCTTGTTTTGTCTATAAAAAGCCTACCTCTTGTTCTTTTGGACCACCTTTACACTTTCCCTATATGTATGTCTCTAATATTCCCAACAAACCACCTACTTCTAAGCCACTTTAACCACCACAAAGTCAACCTACTTAGACCCTAATTAGCTTCTTACTAAGTTAATTAGTAAGAAAACTAAGTAGATTAAGAAGCCTCCACACCAATGATTGCTAATCGGCTTCCGGTTTACACCCGGAAATCAAGGTAGTTTACTAAACTAACCTTCTATGTAGCTATTTCTAGTTTAATTAAATTGTTCTAATTAGTTTCCTAAGCTTAGTTTTGAAGCTTGATTGGGTTAATTTATACATGCATTAAGTTACTAAACATGTTACTTAGTGTTTAAGAAAGAGGATTTCATGTTGAAAAATTATTAAGGGTGCTAATTAGTTTCTAATTAGAATGTTTCTACATAAAATTAGAAGTTGGTTTAATGAGATTAAGTTGATTAGAAGTTGATTAGAAGATGGAATTTCTATACAAGTCTCTAGAAATACTTTTGTTAATTTTTCTTAGAAGAACTAGTTAACACAAGTTGTTTTAATCATTGAGTTGCTAATTAAAGTTTTTCTTCCTAAAATAGTAGATTAACTATGCATAAAAAGGGAACTTGTTTCTTACTAGGAAAAATTTACTTTTGATTCATGGAAATTTTTGTAAGAAAAAATTTTGTTTTAAATAAATAAATATGTAGTAGGAGTTTTTAATAATTTTTCTTACTAGAAAATTGTTACTAACTAATTAGTAACAATATATTTTATTGTTGTGGTGAAAAAGGAGATTATCAAGAGTTGCTTAAAATTTCCTAAAAAGAAAGTTGTTGATTTTGCTAGATGTAAAAAAAAAAAAAAAAAGAGATTTTCTTAAAGTTTATTAAAAAGAAAGTTTTCTAGAAATATAGAAAGTATATTTTTGGAAGAGGTTAAATTTTCCAAAAAGAAGTTTTTATGGCAACAATTTAGTAAGAAAGTTTATGGCAAAAGTGAGTTAATCTTGGGCATGAAATTTCTAGAAAAGTGTTCTTTGGGGTTTGGTTTAAAAAAAAAAAGAAAGAAAGAAAGAGAGTAGATAAAATTTTATTTCTTTTAGAAGAAATAAATGGATTTGAAATAGAAAGAGAGAGAGAAATTGGATTTTTGAGGAGAAATAAAACTTAAAGAGAAATTGGGTAATTTTTTAGAAAGTTGGTGCATTAAAGTGCATGATTTTATTGTGAAGGAATTTTTTTTTTTTTGAGAAAAGTAATACAGTATTTTTTTTTTTAAAAGTTGATGCATTAGAGTGCATGATTTTATATGGGAAATTTTCATTGAGGAAAAATATGTTTTTATTTTGAGAAAAGTTTATGGAATATTGCATGGGCATAATTTTGAGCATGTGGCATTGAGCACGTACACAACACGTTACGACACGGGACTTAAAAAAAATATTGAATAGCTGTTGGTGAGGAAATAATGATGAGAATGAAAATGAGTTTTGAAAAGAGAAATAAAATTTTCGGGAAATGAAACGAAATGTGATGAAATGAGATTTGTGCCACCTCATGTTCCGCGCGGAGAACTTGGAGGATGGAGATGAAATGCGGTAGTACAGCGAGAGCGCCACCTCATGTTCCGTGGGGAGAACTTGGAGGTTTGGGCTAAGCATGCATAACACACGATGAACATACCTCATAAACAGACTGGTTAAGTTCAGTGATATGAGACGGCCGGGAATGTGTCGTGTGAGTCGCGGGGCGGACGGACCGTGCAAACAGGCTGTTAAGTTCGGTGATGCACGACGGCCTGGGCCTCGAGCGAAAAGGTTGGTACCGCCAGTTGAAAGGAGACTTAAGCGGACCAATAACTTTCGAGTGGTGAGAGATGTATGAAATTTGAAGAAAAATACTGAAAGAACTGAAAGAGGCACTGATATGAGAAAAACGATTTTTGGGAAAACTTTTGATAAATGAGTTGCATTTTTTAGAATCTGAATGAGATGTTTTGAGAAAATGACACATGGCACTGTTGTGATATGTTGGAAATGCGATACTGTTTTCTGCGCATGTTTACTCTGATCCGGATAGACACGCACGGTGCATTGCATGGTTTTACTGTTCATAACTTCCAAATACTGTTTTTTAACTTATTGTTCTAGAATTGCTATTTAGAAATTTAGTAGAGTGAACTACTGGGCCTTTGCTCATAGTGTTGCACTTGTGTAACCCTTACATAATACCACGATGTTGCTTGCGCGGCTCTGACGTATTACGTCAGATTATCTAGATGGACTGGACCGATACTGTGGAGATCAGTCCTATGGAGCAGGCAGTGCTGCCGGAGTGGGGAATGACCCAGCGCAGGGGTAGAAGAAGACCTAGAACCACCCCAGTTGTTATTTATTTAGTAATTGGAGACATTATTATTTGTATTAAAATTTATGAATAAACTTTATTATGGTTTGTAATAAATAATTAACGTGCCCAAATCTTGGGGGCGTTACAGCTTGGTATCAGAGCCAGGTTCAACCCCCGGCCTTTGGTAAATGGGTAGAGATTAAGCTAGTAATAAAAGAATAAAGAAAACAAGAAGATAGAACCCAATAGGATTTGTTTCCTTAGTGTTGTACTGAGTCTATATGTTAGTATTGATTAAATGTTTCTTCTGTGTAGATGGCCCCTTTGAGCCCCGAGTTACTAGCAGAGGTCAGAGAGTTCAAGAGGAGGTTTAGCATGCCACTAGCCGACCGTGATCCGGACTTTGACTACATGACCCACTACCCGCTTATGACAGCCTATCTCCGTGAGCATGGCACATTTCCGCCTACTACCCTTAGTGACTCTGAGAGTGATCCAGAAGAACCGGAAGATGAGGGAGGGTATATATCTCACCCGGAGTATGATGATGATGAAAGTGATGAGGATGAAGAGGACCTTTATGAAGAGGAAGATGGACCCCCATCGGGTTTCGATTTTAATGATTGGTTGGTCGACTATGAGGCCATAGAAATGGAAGTTGCCCAAGAGGAAAACCAAGTGCCCCAGGAATCCGAACCTAAGAGTGAAGTGGAAGATCCCATACCTTAGGGAGTTGTGTTGCCACATTTCGCCTCTTGGCATAGCCACATGACTAGCCTACAACCCGGCACATACTGTTACATTGAGGTTTTCCCGATCTATCCCTGTCCACTGAAACCACAGACCCAACAGTACTTTATGGGTCCGATCCGCATTGTTCAGCCATGTGTGAACCACCACTATACTCTGGACTTACCACAAGGCTATGCTGATGTCTATTCCAACAAAGTGATGTCTGCCCGAGTGTTCCGTACCCGACCTGCTGATGAGCACTGCATCATCTCCAACTTCTTGGATTTCGGAGATTTGGAGACTTATACTGAGGTGCCCGTACACAAGGAACCCTACCTTGACCCAGCGGGACATATTTATCTGGACCCGAGGTTGAGGATCACGTGGAGGTGTTTCGGACTAACGGAGGTGACAGTGGAGAAGGAGAGCACCATGCGAGCTCATTACCCGGGGATGTTTCTGTAAACGGGTGGAATCTGGTGGAAATTACAGGTAGGACCTTACAGTAGTTAGGCTAACTATTTAAGATTTATGTATTTGGAGACTATGATGATTTGTAGTTGTACTATTTTGGATCTATGTTGTAGTGGTTGTAAGGGTTGATCTTGGACCCCATTTTGTAAAAAGTCAATAGACTTGTCAAATTGTAATAATAAGTAGCACTTCCAATTCTACTATTCACAGTTTCGTAGCACTATACTTGGAATTTCTGCTGACCTATCTATGTCTATATGTTTTAAGTCTAATATGTAATTCCTATCTTTGTAGGTTTTGACTTTCGTTACCCTACCTGGAGAGGAGTATACCGCCAGTCTGTCTTGTACCTAGCTTATGACCCTGCTAGATAGTGCACCAATGGACCCTACGTCGTCCCAGTACCGTCCTTTTACCATGCCAACTACACAACCAATGGTGATGTACCAGCCCAGACTTGTCTATGACCAGGACTTAAGATGCAACTTGTATGAGATCCCTGTGATGGAGCAGCTATCGCCTCTGCTTGCACCGAAAGAGCCGACATATTAGTTCGACCTAGCCATGGCAGACTTAGCACCATTCAATGTTGAGCCGTACTGTTTCGAGATTCCAGTGTTAGAGCCGCTAGTGGAAGAGCCCCAGCTTACCCCGGACCAAGTCTTTGAGCAGATCATGCAGCGCCATGAGACTGAGTTGACCATGGCCGAGTGAGCTCATGGAGAGGCTCTTAAGGCCCATTTCCATATTCAGTAGACAGCTTTAACCAGCAGCATAGTATGAGCTGATATTGTCGCATTGTAGTAGGACTAGTATTTTGATTTAACCTGTTGTAATAGGTGTAGTACTCGGCAGATGTACGTTTTGACCGTTGTATCGACATCATGCCACGGATATTATATTGTATGCATGACTTGAATATCTATAAAAAAAAATATCGAATTTCAGTTTAAAATAACCGATTCTTTTACTCATTAGACTTATTTCCCCAAACAAATTCTAGCACTTAGATGGCAAACACGCGGAATGGACGTAGAAACGGAGACGATTCTTCTAACGGGACCAACGAAGCTGAGGATGCACAGCTGATGCAAGCATTTATTGCTGCACTTACCACTAACAGACCCCAGCCCATTGCCAATACTAACCACCCACCTGCCCCCATGAACCATATGCAAGCCATAAACGAGTTCTGTAAGCGCCGACCCCCTACCTTTCACGGAGAGCCTGACCCGATTGTAGCAGAAGCTTGGCTCAAAAGCATCAAGGTTATTCTGAGTACCTTGGGAATTGAAGAAGATGGGCATTGTGTAGCACTTGCAGCTTATCAGCTACAAGGAGAAGCTAGATACTGGTGGGAGTTGATTGAAAGTACCCACAATGTCAATACTATGACATTTACAGAGTTCGAGAATCTGTTTCTCGATAAGTATTTTCCTGCTTCGGTCAGATAGGCCAAGGTTCAGGATTTCCAGGAATTGCGCCAAGGTTCTATGACGTTGTCTCAGTACGCCGCAAAGTTCGAGGAGTTGTCCCGCTATGCTCCTGCCTTAATTCCCACTGAGGAAGCAAAGGCAATGAAATTTGAATGGGGATTTGGCTCTACCTGCAGAACTGTTGTGGGACTCGGACTCTCCACTTATGCAGAAGTGGTGAATTGTGCGCTGAGATTAGAGCGAGAGGAACAAGACTTCCGCAATAAGAAGCCAGTTGGAGGAAGTGGATGATCGATTTGGACCAATCAGAACAACAATACCAGCAACAACCGTGGACCCTACCCAGCTAAAACCAACCCCAACCTTTCCCTGAACCAGAATTGGAGGAGGAACGACAACCGTCAAGGACTGTCAAGTATGGGACGTGAGAGCCAGTTAGTGCGTTGTTACAACTGCTCCGGTTACGGACATATCAGCCGTAACTGCCCACACCCTAGGAAGGACGGACAACTGTACTTCGGGAACCAGCAATCGCAGTAATATCAGAACTTCGAAAAACAGCCTATGCAACAGATCGCAAGGCCAGCACATCTAAACCAATGGAACGGGAAGCAGCCAGACAAGGCATAGCCAAGTGCGTGAGGTCGCATTTTTGCGCTGCAAGCTGAGGATCAGGAACAGAACCCAATTGTGATCCAAGGTACGCTACTGCTATTCAGTACTTGCGTGCAAGCCTTATTTGACCCTGGAGCATCGCATTCGTTTATCTCTACGGTGTGTGTATCTACATTGGGACTAGAGACTGAACCCCTAAGGACCAGTATGACGATAGCATCACCACTAGGGGATAAGATACCAGTTAAACTCGTCTGTAGCTAATGAGAGATAGAAGTCACTAATGTCCGACTGGCCTGCGATTTGCGTGTGATTGAGATGAAGGATTTTGACGTGATATTAGGAATGGACTGGTTATCTAGGCATCGAGCAGTCATAGACTGTCGTCAGAAAATAGTAACGGCTTTACTCCTGAGGGAACTTGTTTCTGATTTAAGGGGGATAGACAAACCGTGAATTCTACGACTAGACGTTCGAAAGGGCAGAACCAACTGTGTGGATGGCTTGCTAGTCTCCAGTTGGAAGAATCTGACCAAGAGAAGCCTGGACTGCCACACATCGTCTGTGAGTATGCATACGTGTTTCCGGAAGAACTTCATGGATTACCACCTAGGAGAGAGATAGACTTCACCAACGAGTTGCAACCCGGGACTGCACCAATCTCGATAGCTCCATACCGTATGGCACCAACTGAGATGAAGGAGTTGAAAATTCAGCTATAAGAACTGTTGGATAAATGATTTATTCGACCTAGTACTTCACCGTGGGGAGCGCCGGCATTATTTGTGAAGAAGAAGGAAGGAACTCTTCGTCTATGCATTGACTATAGGCAGCTGAATCAGGTGACGATTAAAAACCATTACCCATTGCCTAAAATCGATGATCTGTTTGATCAGTTAAGAGCAGCAACTTGTTTCTCTAAAATTGATCTGAGATCAGGATATCATTAGACATTAGTTAAGAATTAGAGACGAGGATATCCCTAAGACTACCTTCAGAACCAGATACAGACACTACGAGTATGTAGTAATGCGTTTTGGTCTGACAAACGCTCCAGCAGTATTCATGTGTCTCATGAATAAGATATTCCAACCCTATCTAGATAGATTTGTGGTGGTTTTCATTGATGACATACTGATATACTCAGCCAGTAGAGAGGAGCATGAAGGGCATCTCTGCATAACACTACAAGTACTTAGAAACAACCAGCTCTATGCCAAGGCCAGCAAATGCGACTTTTGGCTAGAAACGGTAAAGTTCTTAGGACACGTGGTGTCTAAGGAAGGAATAGCGATGGATGACAGCAAAGTAGAGGCTGTTTTGAATTGGAAGAGACCGACCTCAGTGTTTGAAATCCGTAGTTTCCTGGTATTGGCGGGATACTACAAAAGATTATACAAGATTTCTCTATCTTAGCCAAACCGATGACCCGATTGACACAGAAAGGTATCAGGTTTGAATGGTCTGATAAATGTGAAAAAGTATTCCAAGAGTGGAAAAAGAGATTGACCAGTTGTAGACACCCCGACTTTGACCCGGGATACTCGCCAAGCACTCCCGATGATGAGAAAAACCACCCGTGAAAACCTTAAGGTTAAGAGAAAAGCTTGAACTTGTCCCGAACCATTTCAAACCATTCCAAACCATTCACAAATAACCTACACCAATCCAAATGACCAAAATACCCTTCAAAACACCAACATAAACCAGAACCAACCACTGAGCTCGGGGGGTTGAGCGCTCAAGGTCCACGTTGAGCGCTCAAGGTCCACGTTGAGCGCTCAAGCCCTGTCCAGTCTGTCGGGGACAGAGCATCTAATGATGAGATTCCAACTGAATGGCTGCCACCCAGCCGTTTTTCTGTTGCTCGCATGCAACTGATAGACCTCAGGTGAGCCTATATTACTCTCTTAGGCCCCCCACTTCAAATCAACACACTTCACCCCCCATTTCACTCTATAAAAGAGCTCCTTCTACACCATTTGAAGAGGTTAGATACTCTCTCATCATCTAAGTCATCCCTCACTCACTCTCAATCTATATTTCCAGAATCTTCCAACCTTTTTCACCCACCACTTCAAGCTCAATCCCTTTCATCCATCAAATCCACCCTTGATTATCAAGCTCTCTCATCATAATACACCATCATCCATTCCAAATCAACTCAAGCCACCACATACCTACCATATTCTGTCCAAAAACGACCCACATTGTCTTTACAAACTCATCTACAAATCAATCACTCACCCAAAACCTCAAGTTCAAGCTTTGATCAAAATTAAAAGGTAGAAATCCATGTGAAAGTTACGGGTTGGTACTCCTGAGGGAGACCAGTGGGTTCATGGAGGTCCCCTATACCTCTAATGGACTCACAAGGTCTCAAATATGCAAGAAAACGAACTTTGAAAACCCCAGCTTCAAATAGCTTGAGCGCTCAATGCTAGTACCCTGAGCGCTCAAGCCATTTGAACACCTTTTGTGTTTTTGTGGCTTCTGATCATGTTCCATCTTGTTGGTATCATCCTTGTGGTTGTTTGTTGGTTCAAAAACTTTTAAATCAGTTTATCTCATCTTTGATCATCGATCAATGAACTCAACAACCGCAAAGATAGTATATCATCTTCATTAAGTCATGGATGATCCTATTTCATAAGGAAAACAGTGTATCTCACTCTTTTAACCAGGATCAGAAGGTTTTAAGTTTACACTAACACCCCAAGAATGATCAAAAGTCACAGAAGCCCACATCCTTCGAATGGGGCTTGAGCGCTCAAGGTCCTCACTATGAGCGCTCAAGCCTTGCTCATTTTTGGATTTTGAATCTTGTTTATCTTGGGTTCTGCTATTCTGTTTTCAGTTTGTTGAGGTGTATGTATTGACGTTTGGCTGTGCCAACCTAATATCAGAGTGTGTGTGTTGAGATGCGTGTGTTGATGTTTGGCTATGCCAACCTAATATCGGAGTGTGTGTGTGTGTGTGTGTTGGTGTGTGTGTGCGTGTGTTTAGTGATGTTTGGCTAAGCCAACCTAATATCGGAGTGTGTGTGTGTGTGTGTGTGTGTGTGTGTGTGTTGGTGTGTGTGTGTGTGTCGTGGTGTTTGGCTAAGCCAACCCGATCTCCTCTCTCACTCTAATCACTCTCACTCTAATCATGCTTATGTGTGGCTTGATGCTCGTTATCCATTCACATGAACACCTCAAGTTTATTTTATCCATGTTTGAGGAATTTCAATACATTATGCATCATCACATATCATATTGAACTAGTTTGTGGTCCAGATGGGGGCTGAATGTTGCAGAAACACTCAAATCCAGAAGATGGCTTGAGCGCTCAAGGTATCCCTTAGAGCGCTCAAACTGTCTTCTGAATCAATCAGATTGTTCTCTTATTTCAGCTTGTCTTTGGCATCATGAGTGTTCTGCAAGGTTTTAGAGCATTGATCCTCCATTCTTCATATACTGCTTGCCTAATTTTGGTCTATGAATTAGTTTCAAACCCATGATTATGTGATTATGTCATTCTGTCTAGTGATTCAAATGTTGTTTCTGAACAAACAATGAGGATCAAAGCATGTTTTAATCAAACCAGAATCATCAGAAGCATCATAAGCATGTTTGAGTTGAGGAGGGGTTGAGCGCTCAAGCCCTCTCCTTGAGCGCTCAAGCCCTCTCCTTGAGCGCTCAAGCCCTTGGCAGGGAGATCAGATTGGTTTAGTTTTTGTGTTGGCTTGTGACGTTGTTTCTGATTATTCTGTTGTCACTCTGTATATTCCAATGTTGTTGCTAGCTGCTTGATGTTCTTATCTGTTCATATTTGCATATTATTACCACTCATGTAGTTCATACCGCACATGCATACACTTAAATTCCATTGTGGTGTTTATTATCGTTACATGACTTCCCATTCCCCCATTCCCCGTAATTGCTCAAAGTCGAATTATAAACATTTCCCATAATCCCACAAAAGTCAAGTAGAGACCGGTTCTTCGAACCGGGCGAGGGGGGTGCCGTAAAACCCTTCCCCTCTCGTAACTGAGCTCCCGAACCTAAGATAGTATGGTGATGACGGGCCAGTAATTCTTATCCGTTGAATGAGGCACGAGTCAATCGATGTTCGGTTCCTCGGGGACAATCCGCTAAAACCCGGGTGGCGACTCCGAATCGATCCCGGCGAGGGATCCCTCCGGAGGGGGCGTCCACAGGCTGGCGACTCCGCTGGGGACTCTGCTTAATGCATATCTTGATTTTATTACACTTGTGTAGTTTTGTTGAAATATGCATTAATCAAGAGGGCTCGACTTGAAAAGCTTTTGTGGGATTTTTGAAATGTTTGTAATTCAACTTTTGCATTGCACTTGCATTGTTCTTAGCCTCGCTGGCGTGTTTTGGCAATCCCGCACGGCTTGCCGGTGACGGGGAAACCCAAAATGCCCAGCAACCCTCGACCGTGATGAGTTACACCTGTCGTTATTACTGTCGTCATGGGTATCCATGGCACGAGAGACAATCATGACTCTAGTCCGGGGAACCCCCTGTGAAACCAAAACCGGCCTTTTTGCATATAGTTTTACCATAGAACCTCCGCGTTAGGTGACCGTCCCATTTGATAAGTTTATGTGCTCCATCCTGTTTACATGCTATGTGTTACCGCTTTCCCTGTCTTGTCATGTTGCATTCATGCACGCATTTGCATTTGTATAGTGTCCCCGAGTCGAGAGTAGTATGCCTTAGGAGTCTGTGCGATTAGTAGAAGGTCGCCTCGGCCCGATGATGAGTCTTGCACTTCAAATGTACGTTGTCTTCCGAGTCATTCCTTAGGATAATCGGACGTGGGAAAATTTGAACCATCAAATCTTTGACAGCAATCTAACGGAAATTACGAACGATTGGCCCCGAGATTAGGGATATTTGTTCTTAAGATCCAATGTTAGATTTTTGATAAGGATTTGAGAATTTGCTTTTTCCCAAATCCGGTCGTCCAACGTAAAAGACTTAATATCAAAAGAAAACTTGAGGATTGGGGCAACCTTCCAAAGCCGTGCTTGTCAGTCTAGGAGACTTTAAATCCACGGAGTTTGAGATACCTCCAGTGTTTGCCGTGCTCGAACGGCTGCCCGTGTTTTGAACTAGCCTTAGGGCCATTTGTATCCGGATTTCAACAACCTTATTGCTCTGTCTCGGATGGTCTATAAGGAGATTGGCTATGATTCCACGAAGCTTGGAATTTAACCTGCCTGTCGCGACTTACCCGTGGTTGTTGTTTCGCGCATCCATGCAATGCCTTAAGTGAGATCGAAATCGGTAGCATAGTCCTTAGGATAGGATTCAGTCTAGGAGACTTTAAATCCACGGAGTTTGAGATACCTCCCGTGTTCGCCGTGCTCTAACGGCTCCCCGTGTTCCGAACTAGCCTTGGAGTCATTTGTAACTGGATGACGACACCTCATTGCTCTGTCTCGGATGGTCAAGAAAGGATAACGGTTACGGCTTCAACATTTAGGCTATAGGTTGAAAAGCCGTAACTGCCGAGTAAACGACTTACCCGTGGTGTTGATTCAATCATCTGTACAATGGCTTCAAGTGAGATTTGAAACCGGTAGACTAACCATAGGCTAACCTTAGCATAATCTATAGGATAGATGTTAGTCTAGGAGACTTTAAATCCATGGAGTTTGAGATACCTCCAGTGTTTGCCGTGCTCGAACGGCTCCCCGCGTCTCGGGCTAGCCTTAAGTGCATTCGTATCCGGATTTCAACAGCCTTATTGCTCTGTCTCGGATGGTCTATAAGGAGATTGGCTCTGATTCCACGACGATTGGAATTTAACCTGCCTGTCACGACTTACTCGTGGTTGTTGTTTCGAACATCTATGCAATGTCTTAAGTGAGACCGAGACCGGTAGTCTACATCTTAGGACGACATGACGACAACACATATACAACATTTTCTTCAATAAAATCAGGGGCACATCCTAATTTTGACCTTTTTGCTTTACTGTCAGTCCCGAGCCGTTCGTCCCAAGAAAGAAACCTTACAACTCCCCGAGCAGAAGTTGACTCAACCCAAACCTCAAAACATGGATGTTCCGGCTGAAATCGAAGGACTCAAGATGGCTGTGAACAACTTGGGCAATCAAATCACCCAGCTCATGATCATGGTGCAAGATATCCGTGACCGTTTCCTAGAGGTCCAAGAGAATCTTCAACGACCCGGAAAAAGCCCAGAAATGGCCGCAGCCTTGGCCAAGATCTCTGAACTAGAGGAATCTGTCATGGAAGGAATCAAACCCATAGGCTTCGAGAACTTCATTGGCACAAGAGATGTGGAGATGCACCACTCGAACGTCGAAAAGGACGACCTTGGTCCAGAAAGCAGAAGGGTTTACTCCGAGAAGGGCAGCGCACTATTTACCAAAAACAACCATGCAAACGCCACCCCTAGCTTCTCAAATATCAACTCCAACTTCGCAACCAACACCATCAGCAAAGTGAAACCAACCAAGACCACAATCCAAATTAACTGCCCCAGAGGCCAACGAAGAACCTTTTCCCAATTCTCTGCACCATTATCTTCGATCTATGAGGAGCTTCTCATGGCCGGTTTCCTCAAGCCACTTCAACCAACCCTACCTCCACAAAATCCCCCACCATCCTTCAACCCGAATCAATTATGTGCCTTCCACCAAACACCTGGCCACCTTACCATGAGATGCCAACGTCTCCGCCATGAAATCCAAGATCTCATTGACAACGGATCCATCTCTGCTCCACTGGAGAAACCAAGCACCTCACTGAACCAATGAACCATCAATGGTCATGCAAAAATCCAATCTTCCACGAGTCTTAAAAATCTTCAAGTGTCAAGTTTTCACTTTTATTGAGTCAGTTTGTAGTTCGAGTCTGTCGTGTTCTCGTGTCTGTGTGTTTTTTCAAGTTCAAGTCTGTAATATCTTGTTGTCGTCAAGAAAAATAAAAAAATTCAAAAGAGAGAGTCAACCTTTGTAGTCCCGAACTACGCACGACCTGATTCCTTGTAAAGGGATACGTAGGCAACCCTCAGTGGTTCGGTCGCTTCAATTTCAAAATCAACGTCACCGCCCGTTGAGTCAAAATTGTCATCATAAACTTGAAATAATTCCTCAACTTGAAATTGTTTTTCACCATCATTTGAGAAGCATGATAATCATTTCAAAACACGAGATGAATTTTGAATGAACCCTCACCCCACACAAGGAGGATTTCCAAGGGACCATTCCCCAGCGCCATCAAGAAGCAATGCTTGGACACAGAAAAAGCCTGCTAGGTTGAAAACCCGTAAGGGCGGCCTAGGCAAAAGTTAAGGCAAGAAGCTCGCTAGATCAATCTTCAAAATGAGATCTAGGCAAAAGTTAGAGCATGCATGAGTTCTCCCTATCAAGTTGCACAATTCAAAATGAAGAAAGGCATTCTTTGTTTGATTCCCCACATAAATATCCATTGCAAAGCCCCTTTAAACCTGAATCAATTTCTTTGAAAAAGAACCCAGCTAGGCAGCTATCCCCCACACTGGGGTGAAAGGAAAGAATAAAACATTCCCAAGATGTAGATGCATGAGAATTCAATCCATCACATGAATAGAAGTGTCAAACTCATTGGCACATGAAAATGCCAAATGAAAAAGACACGACAAGATGAGGAGCACCAAAGAAATGGAACAGAAAAGTCAAATGGAAAGAAAGTGCCAATCAAAAACAGGCACAAAGGAAAAGAAGAAGAAAAGGAGAAGCATCAATCAAGAAGCAAAAAGGGCACTAAAAGTCCAAGATAGCTGCTAGCTCAAACAACCCCAAGGAAAAATGAGATTTTTGGGCCTATTATCCTTTCTTTGTTAAGCCCACAACCTTGGCCCCGTCATAACCTAGATAAAGTCCTTTCAGATTGGAAAGTGCAACTTGATAGCGTGAATTCAAGTCCAAAAGGGAACAGTCTAATCTCCCTAAAAAGTCAAAGCATTGTACAAACAATGGCGTCAGACAAAGCAACAATCTAAACTGGGGCACATCAATGGGTCTTCATCAGCAGCCCTCCAAACTGGGGCATTTTAATGAAAAAATCAGTGGGGCATCATTAGCAATTCGGGGCATGGGTTCATGATGAGAAATCTCGTGTTTTGACAAAATAATCGATTTGAATGAACATCACTTGATGGAGAGAAATAATTTCAGAAATCAAAATCTAATTTTGTCATGACAATTTCGACATCAATTGTGAGGCATGTTTACCCTCTTTCAAACTTCAAGCTAATGTGATCTTCTATGTTCTTCAAGTCAATGCGGTCTTCCCTAACTTCGAGTAGTCAATCTCCGCCCAGTCAGGGGCACTCTTAGGAGAAGTCACTTAGTTGATAAGAGACATTTCCTATCCTTCAAGTCAATCCAGTCGAAGTCCACCTCTCTGTCAAAAGGTCAACTAAATCGCTCGATTTTGTCCAAGTCCATCCCTTTGTCGAAAAGGCCGATCAAATTTCTCAGCCTTGTCAGTCTTAGTACAGTCCACTCCTTTGTCCAAAAGACCATTCAAATTCCTCGGTCTTGTCTAAGTCCACCCTTTTTGTCAAGAAAGTCAATCAAATTCCTTAATCTTGTCCAAGTTCACCCCTTTTGTCGAAAGGTCGATCAAGTTCCTCGGCTTTGTCAATCTTGTCAAAATCCACCTCGGTGTCAAAAAAAAAAAAAGTCAAATCGTCTTAGTCTTGTCTGTCCTTGACTCGTGGAAACAATTTCAATGCATGAAAGAACCTGTGTTTGGGAACAGGGTCAATTGGTTGCCAAGAAAGGGAATCAGATCTAAGGTTCGTCATCAGCCCAAAACTGGGGCATGTCAATCTATTGCCATCCACCGGGGGAACCATGCGCCAAAATCCAAGACTGAAGCATAAGAGCCTAAAGCCTCGCCAGAAGCCAATTCAATCTCCAAATCCTCGACAAAAACCAAATCTAAAGCATAAGATCCCAACCCGAAAGTCAACCCAAAGCTCCAGGTCAAATCCCCGACAAAAGCCAATCCAAAGCCCGAAGCCTCAATGAAAACCAGCCCAAAATTCGAGCCTAGAAAAAGGCAAGCCCGAAACTCAAAACCCAAAATACAAGCCAAACCAAGCTCAAACTCAAGCCCTGGCCAAAAGGAAAGACAGTAAAGCAAAGAGGCACCCCATTGTGCCACCTATTTTTTTAAGGAATGTTGCTCTTGTTGTCGTCAAGTGTCAAAACATGAGTCTCATATAACCGTCCTGCGGGACAACATCTTTTCAATCGTCCTCAATCACTTTCAAATTCAATTTCGAGACCAGACAGGGTCACCTTTTCAATCAAGTCATTTGGGATAATCATTGTGTAGCCGCCTAGCTGGCGCATCCAATCAAATCAATCAAATCATCCAATCATGCTAATCAATCAATCCAATCATGCAATCAGTTTATCAACCAATCCAATCATGCAATCAGTTTATCAATCATTCTATCATGATAATCAATCAATCATCGCGTAGCCGAAAAATCCACCACGTAAGTGCATTTGGATTAAAGGCGTTTTTTATCGCTTCGTTGTTCAGAAAGCAATCACCCTGTCTCGATTGTCCTGTTGTTCAAGAGACAATCACCTAATCATTAGGCCATCTTGTTGTTCAAGGGATAGCCCCATCAGATTTAGCCCCCCCGTTGTCCAGAGGGTAGTCACGCTTAATCTCTTTAGCCACCAAGCTGGTGCATATGGATGAATTGATGATATCGCTTGCAAATTCATATAATCACGTTTGTTCGCTTGACGGCTTCCACGACATGGGAAGGCTCGTCGATTTTTGACTAATCAAGTTTGTTCACTTTGGAATTCCACGACATGGGAAGGCTCGTCGATTTTTGACTAATCAAGTTTGTTCGCTTGACGGCTTCCACGACATGGGAAGGCTCGTCGATTTATGCCTAATCGAGTTTGTTTGCTTTGGAAGTCCACGACATGGGAAGGATCGGTGTTTTGCATAATCACGTTTGTTTGCTTGGCGGCTTCCACAACATGGGAAGGCTCGTCAATTTGTGTCTAAATCGCGTTTGTTTGCTTGACGGCTTCCACAACATGGGAAGGCTCGTCAATATATGTTTGCTTTGGAAGTCCACGACATGGGAAGGATCGGGGTTTATGTCTAATCACGTTTGTTTGCTTGACGGCTTCCACAACATGGGAAGGCTCGTCAATATATGTTTGCTTTGGAAGTCCACGACATGGGAAGGATCGGGGTTTATGTCTAATCACGTTTGTTTGCTTGACGGCTTCCACAACATGGGAAGGCTCGTCAATATATGTTTGCTTTGGAAGTCCCATGACTAATCAAGTTTGCTTTGGAAGTCCACGACATGGGAAGGATCGGGGTTTATGTCTAATCACGTTTGTTTGCTTGACGGCTGCCACAACATGGGAAGGCTCGTCAATTTATGTTTGCTTTGAAAGTCCACGACATGGGAAGGATAGGTGTTTTGCATAATCACTAATCACGTTTGTTTGCTTGACGGCTTCCACAACATGGGAAGGCTCGTCAATTTATGTTTGCTTTGGAAGTCCACGACATGGGAAGGATCGGGGTTTATGTCTAATCACGTTTGTTTGCTTGACGGCTTCCACAACATGGGAAGGCTCGTCAATTTATGTTTGCTTTGGAAGTCCACGACATGGGAAGGCTCGTCGATTTTTGTTTGCTTTGGAAGTCCACGACATGGGAAGGCTCATCGATTTTTGACTAATCAAGTTTGTTCACTTTGGAATTCCACGACATGGGAAGGCTCGTCAATTTTTGACTAATCAAGTTTGTTCACTTTGGAATTCCACGACATGGGAAGGCTCGTCGATTTTTGACTAATCAAGTTTGTTCACTTTGGAATTCCACAACATGGGAAGGCTCGTCAATTTTTGTTTGCTTTGGAAGTCCACGACATGGGAAGGATCGGGGTTTATGTCTAATGACGGCTTCCACGACATGGGAAGGCTCGTCAATTTATGTTTGCTTTGAAAGTCCACGACATGGGAAGGATAGGTGTTTTGCATAATCACTAATCGCGTTTGTTTGCTTGACGGCTTCCACAACATGGGAAGGCTCGTCGATTTATGTCTAATCAAGTTTGTCTGCTTGACATTCCACGACATGAGAAGACTCGGCAATTTGCGTAATCATGTCTGTTTCAAGGGCCAGGAAAACCCGTTAAGTTTGTTTGCATGCCCCGATGAACTACGCCGGTCTGATCCCTGCAATGGGGTACGTAGGCAGCCCGAGTGGCGCGACCGTGATTTTAATGTTTTCCTTTGCAGCTTGCGAAAGGCCCGGGAAAGGGTCGGGTCGTCTCTGTCTTGAATGCAACTCACACCAAGAAGTGGTATGGAGTTTCATCCAAGAGGGGCAACTGTAGACACCCCGACTTTGACCCGGGATACTCGCCAAGCACTCCCGATGATGAGAAAAACCACCCGTGAAAACCTTAAGGTTAAGAGAAAAGCTTGAACTTGTCCCGAACCATTTCAAACCATTCCAAACCATTCACAAATAACCTACACCAATCCAAATGACCAAAATACCCTTCAAAACACCAACATAAACCAGAACCAACCACTGAGCTCGGGGGGGTTGAGCGCTCAAGGTCCACGTTGAGCGCTCAAGCCCTGTCCAGTCTATCGGGGACAAAGCATCTAATGATGAGATTCCAACTGAATGGCTGCCACCCAGCCGTTTTTCTGTTGCTCGCATGCAACTGATAGACCTCAGGTGAGCCTATATTACTCTCTTAGGCCCCCCACTTCAAATCAACACACTTCACCCCCCATTTCACTCTATAAAAGAGCTCCTTCTACACCATTTGAAGAGGTTAGATACTCTCTCATCATCTGAGTCATCCCTCACTCACTCTCAATCTATATTTCCAGAATCTTCCAACCTCTTTCACCCACCACTTCAAGCTCAATCCCTTTCATCCATCAAATCCACCCTTGATTATCAAGCTCTCTCATCATAATACACCATCATCCATTCCAAATCAACTCAAGCCACCACATACCTACCATATTCTGTCCAAAAACGACCCACATTGTCTTTACAAACTCATCTACAAATCAATCACTCACCCAAAACCTCAAGTTCAAGCTTTGATCAAAATCAAAAGGTAGAAATCCATGTGAAAGTTACGGGTTGGTACTCCTGAGGGAGACCAGTGGGTTCATGGAGGTCCCCTATACCTCTAATGGACTCACAAGGTCTCAAATATGCAAGAAAACGAACTTTGAAAACACCAGCTTCAAATAGCTTGAGCGCTCAATGCTAGTACCCTGAGCGCTCAAGCCATTTGAACACCTTTTGTGTTTTTGTGGCTTCTGATCATGTTCCATCTTGTTGGTATCATCCTTGTGGTTGTTTGTTGGTTCAAAAACTTTTAAATCAGTTTATCTCATCTTTGATCATCGATCAATGAACTCAACAACCGCAAAGATAGTATATCATCTTCATTAAGTCATGGATGATCCTATTTCATAAGGAAAACAGTGTATCTCACTCTTTTAACCAGGATCAGAAGGTTTTAAGTTTACACTAACACCCCAAGAATGATCAAAAGTCACAGAAGCCCACATCCTTCGAATGGGGCTTGAGCGCTCAAGGTCCTCACTATGAGCGCTCAAGCCTTGCTCATTTTTGGATTTTGAATCTTGTTTATCTTGGGTTCTGCTATTCTGTTTTCAGTTTGTTGAGGTGTATGTATTGACGTTTGGCTGTGCCAACCTAATATCAGAGTGTGTGTGTTGAGATGCGTGTGTTGATGTTTGGCTATGCCAACCTAATATCGGAGTGTGTGTGTGTGTGTGTTGGTGTGTGTGTGCGTGTGTTTAGTGATGTTTGGCTAAGCCAACCTAATATCGGAGTGTGTGTGTGTGTGTGTATTGGTGTGTGTGTGTGTGTGTGTTGGTGTTTGGCTAAGCCAACCCGATCTCCTCTCTCACTCTAATCACTCTCACTCTAATCATGCTTATGTGTGGCTTGATGCTCGTTATCCATTCACATGAACACCTCAAGTTTATTTTATCCATGTTTGAGGAATTTCAATACATTATGCATCATCACATATCATATTGAACTAGTTTGTGGTCCAGATGGGGGCTGAATGTTGCAGAAACACTCAAATCCAGAAGATGGCTTGAGCGCTCAAGGTATCCCTTAGAGCGCTCAAACTGTCTTCTGAATCAATCAGATTGTTCTCTTATTTCAGCTTGTCTTTGGCATCATGAGTGTTCTGCAAGGTTTTAGAGCATTGATCCTCCATTCTTCATATACTGCTTGCCTCATTTTGGTCTATGAATTAGTTTCAAACCCATGATTATGTGATTATGTCATTCTGTCTAGTGATTCAAATGTTGTTTCTGAACAAACAATGAGGATCAAAGCATGTTTTAATCAAACTAGAATCATCAGAAACATCATAAGCATGTTTGAGTTGAGGAGGGGTTGAGCGCTCAAGCCCTCTCCTTGAGCGCTCAAGCCCTTGGCAGGGAGATCAGATTGGTTTAGTTTTTGTGTTGGTTTGTGACGTTGTTTCTGATTATTCTGTTGTCACTCTGTATATTCCAATGTTGTTGCTGGCTGCTTGATGTTCTTATCTGTTCATATTTGCATATTATTACCACTCATGTAGTTCATACCGCACATGCATACACTTAAATTCCATTGTGGTGTTTATTATCGTTACATGACTTCCCATTCCCCCATTCCCCGTAATTGCTCAAAGTCGAATTATAAACATTTCCCATAATCCCACAAAAGTCAAGTAGAGACCGGTTCTTCGAACCGGGCGAGGGGGGTGCCGTAAAACCCTTCCCCTCTCGTAACTGAGCTCCCGAACCTAAGATAGTATGGTGATGACGGGCCAGTAATTCTTATCCGTTGAATGAGGCACGAGTCAATCGATGTTCGGTTCCTCGGGGACAATCCGCTAAAACCCGGGTGGCGACTCCGAATCGATCCCGGCGAGGGATCCCTCCGGAGGGGGCGTCCACACCAGTGCACCAATCCTGATCATTCCCGAGCGAGATATTGGTTATCAGGTGTACTGTGATGCTTCTAAGGAAGGATTAGGTTGTGTTTTTTTATGCAAAACGGGAAGGTTGTGGCATATGGATCAAGACAATTGAGGCCGCATGAGAAAAACTACCCTACCCATGACTTGGAATTAGCAGCCGTAATCTTTGCTCTCAAATCATGGAGATATTATCTCTATGGTGAGCAGTTTGAAGTGTTCATAGATCACGAAAGCCTCAAATATTTGTTCACTCAGAAGGAGTTGAACATGAGACAGAGAAGGTGGATGGAATACCTAGATGACTACAAATTCACCCTGTCATATCACCCTGGCAAAGCGAATGTTGTCGCTGGCGCTCTAAGTCGGAAGGATAGAGCACAGAAAGCCAAGTAGCTATGAAGGAATGGGAAATGATAGACACACTCAATGAGTTTAACCTTAAACCCTCGTCTGAAGGAGAACAAGCGCGTCTATGTGCACTAACCGCGGAACCAGCCCTACACCGAGAGATTCTCCTAGCCCAGACATTCGAGCAAGATTGTGAGTTTATTCGATCTCAGCTTCGAATGGGGAAGGAATTGACTGGATGGACGATACACGCTGCGGATAACAACTTGAGATTTCGAGGATCAATATTCATGCCCAATATCGGTACACTCCGAGAAGCGGTACTTCGAGAATTTCACCACTCGAATTTCTCTGTTCATCCAGGTAACACTAAGATGTATCACGATTTACGAAGAACTTACTGGTGGGAAGGAATGAAGAAAGACGTGGCTAGATTTGTGTCAAACTGCCTTGTTTGTCAGCAAGTTAAAGCCGAACATCACAGACCTGGAGGAGACTTGCAACCATTACCGATTCCTAAATGGAAATGGGAACATATCTCGATGGATTTTGTGACAAGACTGCCTAAATCACAAAAGTCAAACACGGCTGTGTGGGTGATCGTGGATCGACTCATTAAGTCAGCTCATTTTCTCCCTGTGAAGATGACAGAGAGTCTGGAAGCGTTGGGAACGCTCTATATCCAAGAGATAGTTCGACTTCATGGTGTGTCTGTGTCCATTGTATCTGATCGAGACCCTAGATTTGTCTCTCAGTTTTGGAGTGGACTACAGAAAGCACTAGGAACAAACTTGTGGCTCAGTACTGCTTTTCACCCACAGACAGATGGACAGACGGAGAGGACAATTCAGATCTCAGAAGATATGTTAAGGGCTTGTGCTTTAGATTTTTCGGGAAATTGGGAGCAACACCTGCCACTAGTTGAGTTTGCCTATAACAACAGTTATTAGGCTAGCATTGAGATGGCGCCTTATGAAGAATTGTATGGCCGCCCTTGTCGATCACCTGTTTGTTGGACTGACGCCGGAGAATCAGGATTGTTGGGACCAGAGATGGTTAGAGAGACGACCGAGAAGGTCAAAACCATCAGAAAAAGGTTACTCATCGCTCAGAGTCACCAGAAAAGCTACGTTGATCGAAGAAATCGACCCCTGTCATTTTCAAAAGGAGATCACGTTTTTCTTAAGATTCGACCCCGAAGAGGAGTGATTAGATTCGGGAAAAAGGGTAAGCTTTCACCACGATACATAGGACCCTTCCAGATATTGGAAAGAGTCAGAAAAGTGGCTTATAGATTAGCCTTACCGCCACAACTTGATCGAGTACACAACGTGTTTCACATCTCGATGTTGCGGAAGTACTTAGCACTGCCCACGCACGTACTCAATTGGGAAGATCTCAGCATCGATGAAGACGCAACTTTTGAGGAAGAACCAGTGGAAATACAGAACATGATGGAGAAGCGCATCCGTAATAAGACGATTCGCCTAGTGCGAGTCTTATGGAAGCACCGAGGGATGCAAGAAACTACGTGGGAAAGAGAAGAGGCTATGAGAACCAATTAGCCACACTTGTTTCCGTCTATGTTATGATCAAATTTCGAGGACGAAATTTGTTAAGGGGGATAGGGTGTAACGACCCGAATTTTCATAAATAAAAATTTCGTTTTATAATTTGATAAATTAATTTTATTTTTCTATTAATTGGAATATTTCCCTATTAAATTATTAATAAATTCTTTTAATTCGAATAATTAGAATTCTAGCCATGCATGCAAGCGTACGAGACCGAGTAACACACCCGTTACACTACCGTAACACCCGGAGTCCATTTTTAATACCCGGAACTACCCCAACCACCATCCTTATTATTTCCAATTACATCGGTACTTGCCAAGTACCACACTTTTCATACATTGGAACTTGGTACTTTGAGAGAGAGAGAGAGAGAGAGAGAGAGAGAGAGTGTGAAGTGTGTGCATGTGTATTGTGCAAGTACACTTGCACATGCAAGAGTTATTACTTGTGCAAGCAAAAGGAATGAATGAGGGAAGGTCCTACAAGCTAAGTTTTGTACCCAAAACTAGTTAGAACAACCCTTGCTATTTTAGGAGAAACCTATACATACACCACAATACTTGTATAAGAGCACATGCTACACAACCTACCTTAATTAGACTAGGCCTTGGCCTCCAAGCACCATAAAACATGGCTCCATGTTTTAAGGAAGAATATTCTTCCTATATGAAGCCTATAGAAGCTATCCCTAGCTACATCTTGCAAGCACATGCACCATTGTGTGCATAAGTCCCTAAAAACACTCCATAACAAAGATGACCATGCAAAATCCTACACAACAAGAGGTATATTGAGTTGCTAATTCAAAATTTTCTTCCTAAAATAGTAGATTAACTATGCATAAAAAGGGGACTTGTTTCTTACTAGGAAAAATTTACTTTTGGTTCAAGGAAATTTTTGTAGGAAATTTTTTTGTTTTAAATAAATAAGAATAATGATACATACACAAACTTTGTGCCACAATCATTTTTGAATAAATAAATATGTAGTAGGAGTTTTTAATAATTTTTCTTGCTAGAAAATTGTTACTAATTAGTAACAATATATTTTATTGTTGTGGTGAAAAAGGAGATTATCAAGAGTTGCTTAAAATTTCCTAAAAAGAAAGTTGTTGATTTTGCTAGATGTAAAAAAAAAAAAAAAAAAAGAGAGAGATTTTCTTAAAGTTTATTAAAAAGAAAGTTTTCTAGAAATATAGAAAGTATATTTTTGTTTTGGACGAGGTTAAATTTTCTAAAAAGAAGTTTTTATTGCAACAATTTAGTAAGAAAGTTTATGGCAAAATTGAGTTAATCTTGGGCATGAAATTTCTAGAAAAGTGTTCTTTGGGAGTTTGGTTTTAAAAAAAAACAAAGAAAGAGAGTTGATAAAATTTTATTTCTTTTAGAAGAAATAAATGGATTTGAAATAGAAAAAGAGAGAAATTGGATTTTTGAGGAGAAATAAAACTTAGAGAGAAATTGGGTAATTTTTTAGAAAGTTGGTGCATTAAAGTGCATGATTTTTATGTGAAGGAAATTTTTTTTTTCTTGAGAAAAGTAATAATTTTTTTTAAGTTGATGCATTAAAGCATGATTTTATGTGGGAAATTTTCATTGAGGAAAAATATGTTTTTATTTTGAGAAAAGTTTATGGAATATTGCATGGGCATAATTTTGAGCATGTGGCATTGAGCACATACACAATACGTTACGACACGGGACTTAAAAAAATATTGAATAGCTGTTGGTGAGGAAATAATGATGAGAATGAAAATGAGTTTTGAAAAGAGAAATAAAATTTTCGGGAAATGAAACGAAATGTGATGAAATGAGATTTGTGCCACCTCAAGTTCCAAGGGGAGAACTAGGAGGCTGGAGATGAAATGCGGTAGTGCAGCGAGAGCGCCACCTCATGTTCCGCATGGAGAACTTGGAGGTTTGGGCTAAGCGTGCACAACACACGGTGAACGGACCTCATAAAGAGACTGGTTAAGTTCAGTGATATGAGACGGCCGGGAATGTGTCGTGTGAGTCGCGGGGCGGACGGACCGTGCAAACAGGCTGTTAAGTTCGTTGATGCACGACGGCTGGGGCCTCGAGCGGAAAGGTTGGTACCGCCAGTTGAAAGGAGACTTAAGCGAACCAGTAACTTTCGAGTGGTGAGAGATGTATGAAATTTGAAGAAAAATGCTGAAAGAGGCACTGATATGAAAAAAACGATTTTTGGGAAAACTTTGGATAAATGAGTTGCATTTTTTAGAATCTGAATGAGAACAGTTTTGAGAAAATGACACGTGGCATTGTTTTGAGATGTTGGAAATGAGATACTGTTTTCTGCGCATGTTTACTCTGATCCGCATAGACACGCACGGTGCATTGCATGGTTTTACTGTTCATAACTTCCAAATACTGTTTTTTAACTTATTGTTCTAGAATTGGTATTTAGAAATTTAGTAGAGTGAACTACTGGGCCTTTGTTCATGGTGTTGCACTTGTGTAACCTTGACATAATACCACGATGTTGCTTGCGCGATTCTGACGTATTATGTCAGATTATCTAGATGGACAGGACCGATACAGTGGAGATCAGTCCTATGGAGCAGGCAGTGCTGCCGGAGTGGGGAATGACCCGGCACAGGGGTAGAAGAAGACCTAGAATCACCCCGGCTGTTATTTATTTAGTAATTGGAGACATTATTATTTGTATTAAAATTTATGAATAAACTTTATTATGGTTTGTAATAAATAATTAACGTGCCCAAATTTTGGGGGCGTTACAACCCTTGTAATTGGGTGGGCTAATAAAACACTTAACTAAATAAATAGTTTTCCATTTTGGATGGGATTTTACCAAATAGTATGATTTAAGTTTTCAATTTGAGGGATTAAGAGATTTAATGGAGTTATGGTGGGACCACTACAAATGAAATAATTTTGAATCTTGCTAGAGAACATCAACATCTTCCACCCACCCTTGTGAAAATTAAAGTAACTTCCAACTTTATAGTGAAGGAGGGGCGCAAACAATACGAATTTCAAAAGCATCTTCAAAATTATGACTTTACCTTATTTTGAGAAACTACCCTTATAATTGGATGGGCTAATAAAGCACATAACCAAATAAATAGTTTTCCATTTTGGATGGGATTTAACCAAATAGTAGGATTTAAGTTTTCAATTTAGGGATTAAGAGATTTAATGGAGTTATGGTGGGACTACCACAAATGAAATAATTTTGAATTTTCTTAGAGATAAATCAGCATCTTCCACCCACCCTTGTGTAAATTAAAGTAACTTCCAACTTTATAGTGAAGGAGGGGTGCAAGCAATACTAATTTCAAAAGCATCTTCCACTTTTAGCCATGTCTAGTGTGCTCTTTAAAATATGTGTGTTAGTATATGATAAAAAAAAGTGTAAAATGTAAGACCCAATTTTATCTGTTAAGATTCCGTTCAGTTGCACAACCAATTTTAAGGGAAAGTGAGCATTGCGAAAATCATTTTCTTGGTAACTGAACACTTCAACATATATAGAGAAAGTTAACTTTCTCATCATTCCTTAACATCTAAACATAAGAAATTCCAATGTAGCGTTCACAGACCCATCAGATTGACTCACACCTAACATCTAAACAGGGCCTGAGAGTATCCATAATGGGCTCCTAAAACAGCTCCTTAGTAAAGCTCCTAATATTTAGCAAACCATTTGCTCAATTATGGTCTTCAATTGGCTTTTCATATTTGCTACTGAGGATGGCTCAAAAGCATGACTTCTATCACATTTATTAAATTTAGATTGTATTGTAGCCAATTCCAAGTGAGAACCAAAGTCTTTAAATATTTTTTAACATAAAGTTTTCAAAAGATAAGGGTTTTTGTGCACAAAATAGAGAATGTTCTTTCTAGTCTTATGAGTGCACATATAGTCTCTAAAATTAGCAAGTTCTTAGAGTGACAATTGGACCCCACTTAAGCTTATGTGTAAACTTTAGGATTATTCAATTTAGGAGTCATTTTAGAGAGTGCATTAGAGATACCCTAAGTGTGTGTTAATTTGGAGAGTGAATGAGTATTGTAGCAATATTATAAAATTTGTGATATGCAGGGACGAAGCTAATGCCACCCCTGGGTCCAAACAAAAAAATTACTATTTTCATATTTGCAAAAACAGTGTTGTTATTCAAAATACATACTATAATGATGAGTGATTAATTGATGAAAATGTGTCTGTAATTTTTTAGTATTAACCACTACCTGACTTTTTGGCTTTTTGACTTTTCAAAGCTTTCGAGACAGGTCATTCTCGTCACATACATCAAACTAGAAAGCCGTGAAAAACCAAAAAATCACCTTAGTGGAACACCCCCTAATTATATGGATGGGTCATTAACATATGAAAATGTGTCTTTTTTCAGGAAATAATTAATCTTAGAACACTTTTACCTTTTTTATATTGTACAAATTATTAGGGGTGCACACAGGCTGGGAAGCCCGTCTAGCCTGCCCATTCCAGCCCCTTTTTTTTTTCAAGGTTCGGGATGTATATTTAAGCCCAAGGGTTTGGGTTGGGTTGGGTTGAGATTTTAAGTCTATTTACTAAATTGGCTGGGTTTTGAGAAAATCTCTAGAGGCCTGGCCCAACCCGATTAAGATAATATTTTTAGTTTAATAGAATATATATATATATATAATCATGATCTACTAAGGACTCCCTTAGGATAAGAGTTTGCGGACCTCACCTTTCCGGATCAAATTTTGACGATCCGAACCGCTCAATGTTTTTAAAATGCATTTTCCAAGGTCCACGCGGAAAATCTTCAAAAAAAAATACTCGGAAGGGCTTGATCCACACAGTTTTTGTTAAAAACGCTGCATTTTAAAAACATTGAGCGGTTCGGATCGTCAAAATTTGATCCGGAAAGTCGAAAAAGCATGAGGTCCGCACCAAATTTGTGTTTGAGGGAGTCCTCAATAGATCGGGACTGTATATATATATATATATATATATATATATATATATATATATATATTGTTACAGCTGTAAGTCCTCGTTGCTTAAGGGTTTTTTTCTTGAAGCGGCACATCTTCTCTTATTAAAGAGTATATTCATCTTTGTCTTCTTGCTCTTCAATTTCTTCTATTTTTCTAACAGTTATTTAATTTAATGGTTCTGTGAGAACTTAGAACTTTAACTATAATTATTACGGTTGATTAATTTATTTTTGTGATATGCTTTAGATAATTAAATGGGCATGTTGGACGTTCTTGGAAAATTAAAAATTTAATTGGGTTGGGCTTGGACATAATAAATGAAGCCCTGATTATTATTGGGTCGGGCTTGGGCTTGCATAAGTCTCGTTATTATCTAGTATAAGCCCAGCCCGATATATGTGTACCCCTACAAATTACTCCCTTCGCCCATAAGATAGTCCAATGCCAAAAAGGCGTCCAATTTTTTAATAAAAAAAACAAAAGACTTCCATGCTTAAACGAGTCTAAATTTGGGTTCTGGGTTTGTTTAATAGCTGAATCAAGCTTGAATAGCACTCATCGAACCAAGCGTTGAATAGTTCGCGAACGACTCGATTCAATTGGCAGTCAATTTTTTTTTTTAATGTTTTGATACCTGATTGCTATTTGCACTCAGGACTATAATCGAGGCTCGACTCGGTAAACGTTCATTGAAGTTCGATTTGTGACTATAATCGAGGCTCAACTTTTAGTATACTAAATGAAGTTCGATTTTAATAAATGAACCGAACCTGAACCTCATAATATTCTACTACGTTAAGCTCGCGAACGTGATTATATATGATATCTCATAAGAATCTCATATATATAGGACCTTGAATATATATGAACCTTTACATGTTCATATTAAATTTTTTTTTATAAATTTTACAATTATAAAATTTTGAGTACTTCGATTTTAAATTTTTATATGATTTCATAGTATATAGGTATGAAGTTATTTATGTATAAAATAAAAAATTTAGTTGAAGTTCTAGACATGTATAAGAGCATAAATATTCAATGTTTTTTACTTGTTAAAACTCGTGAACGAATTCGAGTTCGATTCAAACATAGTCAAGCTCGGCTAGTCAAATTTTCATTGAATTCGAGCTCAATTAGAATCTATTTAGCAACTTAATAAACGAACTTAAACATTCTAAAGTTCCACTTGATTCAAGTCGATTGGTATGCACCCTAGATTGGTAGAAGGCCAATTAAAACCAATTTACGTTTTTTTAAAACTTTATTAAATAAAACGCGCATTTTGAACTTTATTCCTAAAGTACGTGAAAATGTGTTTGCAAAACACACTTTTTGGAAAACGTGTTTCTGTTTCATGCTTTTATCGTGGGTTAAGATGGATTAATCAAAAAAATAAGTTAATCCTAATCCAACTAGAAAACGTGTTTACAAAACACGCTTTCTGAAGGCGTGTTTTGTAAACACACTTTCTGATCTTTCATACTCAAGACATCGAAAGAGAGCGTCTGCCTGGGTAGTTTTCCGCCAACCACGTCTAGTAATTCATTAGTGGAGAAACCACTTTTGAACGTGGATTGTTTATGTTGGAAATTATTATTAGAAATAATATTTCTATTTGAGTGTGTGTGTAAATTGATTTTATTTGGAGATTGTGTCTTTTGGGTGCCATATGTTCATCGCAGACAGATGCTTCTATTGTGAATAAACGTGTTGCTTCCAATAATGCAATATCTGCTTCCAATAATACAATTTCAGCAACTAGCCTTCGGTGGTTTTATTATGAAGTTGTTATAAAACTAAGCAAATAATAAAAGAACTTTGCATAAAAATAAGACAAATATTGAACACAATATAGATATGAAATAGTTCTTCAAGAACTATTGAGATCGATCTTCCGGACCGATCTTATTCTCATTACCTTTCTGCTTGATTGTTTTCTTTCTGTCTGGGCTTTCTTTTCTTTCTTTGTACTTCGAATGAATTAGGATACTACTGATTTATAGACAAGATAACTACCTAATAAATAAGGCTCACCTATATTGACAAAGTGGTCAGCCACATTAATACATAACACTCCCCCTTGGATGACCACACACTAAAAATATGCCTCATTAAAACCTTACCAAGGAAAACCCAGTGGGAAAAACCTTTGGTGAAGGAAAACGAGTGCACTATTTTTGTGTACTACAAATGTCTTCAGATTGCCTCATTAAAACTTTGCTAAGGAAAACCCAGTGGGATAAAACCTTAGACGAAGGAAAAAGAGTACAATCTATATGATGACATTATGTCATTTGCTCCCCCTCAACATTGCATAACAAGCTGTTGAGTCGACGCATTCCAATATTGTGGATCAACCTTTTGAATGTTGATGTCGGCGGCTAGGGCTGTAAATGAACTGAGCCGTTCGTGAACTAATCGAGGCTCGACTCGGTAAAGGCTCGTTCGAGTTCGATTCGGTTGCTAAACGAACTAAAAGTGAACCTCAATTTTAGGCTCGTTTAATAAACGAGCCGAACTTGAACTTGACAACTCGATTACGCTCGCGAACTTAGAATATATACGTATATCTCATAAGAATTTCATATATAACCTTGAATATGTGTAACTTTCGCATATACATAATGAAAGTTTTATAACCGGTACATGTATAAACTTATAAATGTATTGTAAACTTAAATTTTAATATGTTTTTACAATTTTATATATGGATAGGCTTCTTTATGTACAAAATAAAAAATTTATTTGTAGTTCTAGACTTGTATGAGATCATAAATATCAAGTATTTTTTACTCGCTAAGGCTCGTGAACAAGTTCGAGTTCGACTCAAACCTCGGCAAGCTCGGCTCGAACTCGGCTCGTCAAATTTTCATTGCGTTCGAGCTCGGCTCGAGTTCGCTTAAAAATTTAATGAACGAACCTGAACATTTTAAAGCTCGGCTCGATTCGACTCGTTTATAGCCCTATCGGTAGCGCTTTGGTGAATAGATCCACCAGATTATCACTTGAACGTATTTGCTGAATATCAATATCTCCACTCTTTCGAAGGTCATGTGTATAAAAGAACTTTGGAGAGATGTGTTTAGTTCTGTCACCTTTGATGTAGCCTCCATTTATCTGAGTTATACATGCAAGTATGCAACATTGTCTTCTTATAAAACAGTTGGGCTATCTTTGATTGATGATAATTCACTCCTTTCTCGAATGTGTTGGATCATAGACCTTAACCAAATGCATTCACGACTTGCCTCATGGATTGCAAGAATCTTAGAGTGATTAGATGAAGTGGCTGTCAATGTTTGCTTCACAGAGTGCCACGATATGGCAGTGTCGCCATAAGTGAATACATATCCTGTCTGTGATCGGGCTTTGTGTGGGTCAGACAAATAACCAGCATCAGCATATCCGATTAATTGTATCTTTGAGCAATCTGAGTAGAATAAGCCCCTGTTTGTTGTTCCTCGAATATAGCGTAATATATGTTTAATACCATTCCAATGTCGTCGAGTTGGAGCCGAGCTGTATCTTGCCAACAAATTTACAGAAAAAGCAATATCGGGGCAAGTGCAATTAGCCAGGTACATAAAAGCGCCAATTGCACTTAGATATGGAAATTCCAGACCCAGAGATTCTTCACCATCTTCTTGAGGACGATATGGGTCTTTTGTTTACGTCAAGTGAACCAACAACCATACGAGTGCTTAAGGGATGTGCTTTATCCATGTAAAAATGTTTTAAAATCTTTTCTGTATATGTTGATTCATGAACGAGGATTCCATTTGACAAATGTTCAATCTGCAGACCCAAGCAAAATTTGGTTTTGCCAAGATCTTTCATCTCGAATTCCTTCTTTAGATAATCTGCAGTTTTTGTCAGTTCTGCTGGAGTTCCTACAAGATTTAAGTCATCGACATATACATCAACAATAGTAAATCCAGAATTTGATCTCTTAATAAAAAGCACATGGACAAATAGGATTATTTTCATATCCCTTTTTAAGCAAATATTCACTAAGACGGTTATACCACATGCGACTATATTGTTTAAGACCATATAAAGATTTTTGTAGCTTGAGAGAGTACACAGTTCTGGGTTTTGAACTACATGCTTCAGGCATTTTGTATCCTTCAGGAATTTTTATGTATATGTCACTATCTAGTGATCCATACAAGTATGTCGTAACAACGTCCATTAGACGCATATCTAGACATTCATTTACTACCAAACTTATCAAAAATCTAAATGTGACTGCATCCATAACCGGAGAGTATGTTTCCTCATAATCAATACCAGGTCTCTGCGAGAAACCTTGTGCAACGAGTCATGCCTTATTCCTCACAATCTCATTTTTCTCATTTCACTTGCGCACAAATACCCATTTGCAGCCAACAAGCTGTACCTCTTTAGGGGTTTGAACCATTAGTCCGAATACTTGTTGTTTCGCAAGAGAACTCAATTTTGCTTGAATTGCTTCTTTCCATTTCGACCAATCCTTTCTACATCGACATTCTTTGACGGATTGTGGTTCAATTTCTTCATTACTTCTAGTAATGTTTCCATCATTACTTCTGGTAATGTCAAGGGCGACGTTAAATGAAAATATGTCATTAACAATAATTTTTGTTCTATCCCATATTTTTCCATAGTTAATTGAGATCTCATTATTATCACGTACGTGTTCTTCATCTGGAGATATCTCTTCAATAGATTTTTCTTCAAGAAATTCCTCTACAGGGGAGTTATTAGGAGAAATTTTGGATGAATCAATTATATGCCCGTTCGGTTATCCCATATCCTATACCATACCCATACCCGCGGGGAATATTTCGGTTGTGGTTCGAGTAAAAAAAATAGTTACGGTTCTGTTACCCATCGGTTCGGGTGAGATTGTCATCCCTACCCGTTCCTGTCTATTCCAAACGTTGGAATCATGAATAGAATGCATCGCATTCTCATTCCCCCTTAAGATTACTGTCATTCAAACTAAGCCTTAGAACAAGTCCAGCCCTCTCGAAACTACCCGTTAAGTCTCTCCTCCGATTACTTCTCTCTCTCTCTCTCTCTCTCTCTCTCTCTCTCTCTCTACTTTCCTCTCAACACAGCCGCTAGGGTTTTTTGCCTGGGGGGGGAGGCACCGCCTCCCTTTCCTCCTCCCCCCGGTCTCTCTCTCCCCCCCTCTCCTCTCTCCCTTACCCCCCCTCCGCCCTGTGCCTCCACTCTCTTCCCTGGGTTTTCCCGATCCGCCGGTTTACTCACTTGGGGTATCCGGTTCTGCCTAACGGCGTGGTTTTCGTGGAGCCTCTTGGTGTCTCTTGTTTCCCCGCTGGATCCATTCTTGGGTGGATTCGGGTTTTGCCTAACGGCGTGGGGCGTGACGTTGTGGGGTGGGGGGTCTGGTTTGGCGAATGGGTGGTGTGGAGTTTTGGATCTGGGTTTTGCTTTCAAGAGGCTGCCATGGTGATTGGGTTTTTGGGCGATTTGGGGTTTTGCTGCGGCATTTTTGGATGTCATTTGGTGGGGCATTTGGCGATGAGGGGCATAGAGGGTGACTGCCATGGTGTGATGGCCGGCAATGGAGGTTTTTTGGATTTGGAGGATGTGATGATGAAGATCGGCAATGGTGGTTTTCTTTGGCGACTTGGAGAGGGGGCGGTTGGTCCGTCCTTGGGGCAGCAACAGGGGCTTGTTCCTCGGGTTCTGACGGCGGTGGTGGCAACGATTGGTTCCTCTTCAAGTGGCCGAAGTGCTGCGGAGGTGGTGGCTGGGGCGGCTGTGCTTTGTTTGGGTGGTTGTCTAGGGTTCTCATTGGTTGGGCTTGGCCCATTATCTTGGCATTTTGGGCCATTGGGTGTTTTTCTTGGGTTTGCTTGGGCTTGACCCATTTGTCCTTGTTTGGTATCTTGCCAACCTTGGTTGGGTCTCGGATTAGGCATAGGATTTTACTTAGCAATGTTTCTCGTTGACTTTGTTAGGTTTTTTATGCTTGTATCCTTGTTCCTATTGATCTTTGTTTTTTAAGATTAATGAAATTTTTGATTATCAAAAAAAAAAAAAAGTCCAGCCCTTACTCAGACTCAAAACCAAATTTGAAATTTAAGGAAAAACACCCAAAATTCCTCTTCAGTCTTTGAACCAAACTTATATCAAATTGAGTTTTACTTAGATTTTTACCCAAATATAGGGAGACCAAGCCTTGAACCAAATTTCCAACAGCTACTTTTTGGTGGTAGGCAGCAACTGTTCTTGATGGTGGTCAACGACGGTGGTGTTGGTTCTTACTGTTGGTCGACGCTGGTGGCGGTGTTGGTCACCCGTCGTGTTGCTGCTACTAGTTGACTCTGGCGGAGTTAAGTGTAAAATATAGATCTAAGGTTTACGAGAGAGAGAGAGAGGTGGGTGCGTCGAAGGAGAAGAATGGTCGAAGAAGATGTTGGGAAAGTATAAAAGGTTTATGAATTTTTTTAAAAGCAAAATATGGGTAAAAAATAGATTTGTGATTGGAGTGCACTATACCAAATCAAGCTTTTACTCAATTTTTTAATCAAATTTGAGGGGAAA
The DNA here is from genome assembly GCA_016920895.1 of Vaccinium myrtillus. Classification (NCBI taxonomy): domain Eukaryota; kingdom Viridiplantae; phylum Streptophyta; class Magnoliopsida; order Ericales; family Ericaceae; genus Vaccinium; species Vaccinium myrtillus. Next base: position 16,197,777 of record CM029280.1, on the reverse strand, counting down.
AAAAGAGTCAGGGCTGGAGATGCTCTTATATCCTTGTGCTTTGGGTCATGTGTGTTTACACCTTCTATTTGGTTCATTTTGTTAGATCTACACTCCCCTGTTCTTTGTGAATTTGTGCAAATGCACCCAATTAACAGAGTTAATTCGAAGTAAATAAGTTGGAATAGTTCATCGGTGATACCAAAAATTCTTTTTCCTAGTTTCAATTGTTGTAATCGAATTTTAAAAAATAATATGAACTAAAACTTCATTGTATGTGAGCTCCTTTTGGAATTTTAATTGAGCTTTCACTCAAACGAGCAAAATAGTTTTTTGTTTTTATATTGGAACGAGCAACTATTTTGGCCCAAAACTTTTGAGATTTACTTTAGTTAGACAAGACTTGTAACTCATTACTCATCTGATTATACCCTTACGTGTCAAGGGGAAGGTCTGGTTTTTGAATCTATAAAGAAACATCGAATATCTTTTTCATTGTTCTCGCGAACCCAAGGTCGTTTGAAGAAGGAAAATGGAGTAATAGGAGTATATATTGCAATCGGAAGTTAAAGAAGGAAAATAAAGTTGCTTTCGCTTGGAGAACGTTTTAAACTAATTTCCCAAACCTCAGGGATGTACCTGTAATTAGCCATTTGTTTCACTATCTTTGCTGCTACTGGTGAGGGTTTTGCGCAGTCGAGAGATCGAGAGAGAAGACGCAGGAAGTCAGAAATGGGAAAGTCGTCGACGACGAAGGATGCTCAAGCCCTTTTCCAGTCGCTTCGTTCTGCTTATGTCGCCACTCCCACAAACCTTAAGGTCTCTCTCTCTCTCTCTCTCTCTCTCTCTCTCAACATACACATATATACGAATATACATGTAGCTGTGTACAGATTTATGCATAGATACAGAAGTTTCTGTCGATCCATAAACAAACTGTTTTCTTGCAGATCATCGATCTGTACGTGATGTTTGCAGTCTTCACTGCTCTGATTCAGGTAACATGATTATGTATTTGCTTTCGTATTTGACAATTAAGCCTAAAGATCTGTAGTTTTAATTTGTACGATTATGGTTGCTCTTCAAGATTGATCTAATTGACTGTTTGATAAGTACTGAACAAGAGAAATGTAGAATTGCAGAAAAGACAGTTGAGAAATGAAAGGGAAAGTTGAAAATGGAATTGAATTGAAGGTGTTTGTGAAAAGTACTTAGTGGAACTCTCGTCCACTAAACAATCTAATGGAGCCCTCGTCCAATTAGCTTTACAACAGAATTAACAAGATGATTCAAATCCACTACCCCTCTAGATTTATACTACAAACCCCGCTACGACTACTTGTAACAAACTGAACAACTTTGCACTGTTACAACTAACTAAATGAACCAACTACTATTCCCGCGAAAGCGCAAGACTCCTGCCGCCTTCATAATCTGGTACATGCATCCCCAGGGAAACTTGAGGTAGAACCAATAGTAAGGCATGTATCATTTGCCTCCCCCTTGAGACAAGCCTTGCCTTCAAAGACGTAAAACTCCCAAGTGGCATCCTCTGGAAACGAATTAGCCCCAATGGACTAGAAATTGGGTAGCTGGTTTACCCTTGTACTTCACCAACCTGCGCGTATCCGAAACAACACAGCACCAGATCTAATTGCAATTTTACCCCATATATTTCAAGTAATAACATATTTACCCCCGCGCGTATCCGAAACATATCCAAATATCAAAAAATAAATTTAAATGTTGGATACTTTAAAAACAACATATCGGATACGTATCCGGAGCGTATCCGAGCGTATCTGTATCCGATACGCATACAATACGTGATACGGAGGCCAAAATAGAGTATCCGTGCTTCATAGCCGGTCTGTTTGGATAATCGGGACTGTTGATATTTTAGGCCTCGTCAAGAACTTTAGGCACTCCAACTAAAATTTGCATATAATTATTGTGGTTTCTTTGGAATGTCACCATAATCAAATGATGGAACTCAATCTAATAATGGAATTTTAGAAGGTATCTTTAGTATGCAGACTGAAGAAATGCAATGAAAAGCTTATTGGGGTGATTAAAAGATAAAACTCTTATGAGTCAAGGTAGCTTATACTTTTTGCTCGAGAAGCCTAAATACCTGGTCATTATTTCCACGTAGTTAATTTTAACCGAGGCCACCTTTACCTTTCCCACTGTTCGTTTTTGCAGTTAGGATGGGATGTTTTCTATTTCCCTTGCATCATAATTTTAGTCTGCCTGTGCGCAAGTTTTAATTTACAGTCTGTGCTTGACATATTCTTTTTGCTGATGAACAGGTAGTTTACATGGCTATGGTTGGAACGTTCCCATTCAACTCTTTTCTTTCAGGAGTTCTTTCTTGTGTCGGCACTGCAGTTCTTGCTGGTAAGCACAATTAGTGTTGGATTTGTGTGGAGAATTTTCCTATTATATATTAAGGGAGATACATATTGATTTTTCCTTTGGCAACAGTTTGTCTACGTATCCAAGTGAACAAAGAAAACAAGGAATTCAAGGTAAGGTTCCTTTGTGTGGAGCCCTCCTCTTATGTTACTCTTCTCATGTTCTTGGTGACTTGCCAATAGATGCGACGCATGATAACATGAAATTAAGCTTCACTAACGTTGTGCCCATTCAATGCACGGGGAACCAAAAAAATAGTGATTTAAATTTTTTTTTACTTGTTGGGCTGCGTATTGAACGGGCGCAACGCTAGTAAGGGAAAAAGGTAGAATGTATAGGTTATTTTGAGATAGAAACCAACCTTTGAGCAATTGGTATGTGCTCAGTGAACATATTGTAGTGTTAAATGGACCCGAACTTGGTATCAAAAAGTTCGTGAACAAAATCCCGCAACAAATGGAATTGAATTTGTTTCTCAAAAACTTATGAAAAGAGATCATGGAAACCATCAATGGTGGAAGAACGTCTGATTTCAACTTGGGATCAGTGGAGCGGTTTTTTTTTTTCCCTTTTGTTTGCTTGCTTCTTTCATATGTGAAGGTCACATGTGCAACCATACAATGAGATGTGTGAAAGAAAAATGAGTAATGGTAACTCACTCTGTCAAACTTCCACTCCCCACTTCCCCACATTTTTCACCCTCCTCCCCATCTCTCATAATTTAAAGAAATTAAGAAAATGAAAAATCTAGAAAATTGGGATTTGGGGGTTTGGAGGCTTTTGAGGGTACTAACTACATTGCTATAGGGTATAGATAGATAGATAGATAGATAGATGACTATGTTACATGTACTCTTTTAACTGTAGGAATGCCTGTTTTGGACACTTGGATTAGGGCATGAAATCTGTGTCTATCACTTAGTCACAATCCTTCAGTGGTACTCGCGGCGCTCTCAATTCTTGTTTTACGCTTGCGCTCTTTATGCTTGCTCTCACAAAAATAGCTTGCTCTCACAAAAATAGTTTGGGATATTTTCAAAAGAAGCTTTTGCGTTCGCGCGAGCGCGCATGCATTATTTGACTAAAGGTCCAGCATGGTTAGTTGGACATTTACCTACCAAAGCTTGAAATTTACAATAACATTTCTATAGTACATATGAAATCCCTTTAAGATTAGGTAGAAGAGTATTCTGGAAAGTGAAAGATATAGATCAATAAAATATAAATATTCTTTGTGTCCCCATATCCTTGAGATAGAAATTGTAGGAATAAGCTTGTTATACCGGCCTCCGACATCCCTACCGGAATCCATCAACAAAAGTCCTATCAAGTCAGACTTGAAACGTCAATGACCTCTATGCCATAAGGCATCCCTCCACAGGCTCTTATGAGAGGTTAAGAGGTTCAAATCCCCTCCTGGGCCTCTCCATGTACTTAATATGACCGTATGTAGATATTTGAAAGTCGAAAATGATATCGCAATTCTCGATATGCTTTTTCCTCCAGTGTACTATGCTGAGGTGCTACCAAATGTAAGTCATATATCAGGCCTGCATCTGTGCATAACTAACAACCACAGAGAGGATCGAAGCTTTTTCTTATCTATTGCCATTATACTATTTTCTTTCTTGTGTTTGACATTGCCCTCAAATTGTAGGATTTGCCGCCAGAGCGTGCTTTTGCGGACTTTGTTCTCTGCAATTTGGTGCTGCATTTGGTGATTATGAACTTCCTTGGATAAACCTGGATCTCAGGACTAGGCACATTTTTCATAAAATAGTTTTATGCCATCTTTGATCGGCCTTTCTTGTTAGATTACGTACTACAAGCATATAACAATTGTACCTGCGAGGTTATGAGTTAAAAACGCAAATCTGTTTCAATTGCTTCCCTTTTTGGTTGGAAACATTGGCGTGGAAGCTCTCTCTCTCTCTCTCTCTCTCTCTCTCTCTCTCTCTCTCTCTCTCTCTCTCTCTCTCTCTCTCTCTCTCTCTCTCTGTGAACTTCACCAATAAAAAGATGGAAACAAGGGTGCGTTGTAGGGCGCCCCACCCTTTAGTGCGGCATCCGAGCCGTTGGTTTCGGCAATCAAAGGCTCGGATTTCATCTTAGCAATGGATAGCTCAGATTTGCAAAGTGCTGAGAAGAAATTAGGACCGTTAAAAACACATCGACGGCTCGGATTCCGCACTACAGGAGCATCCTATCCCCGAGCCCAAAAAGAGTTCATTGCCTGTTTCAAAAGATGGACTTTTATGGAACTTCACCAACAGAAAGACAAAACATAGTACAGTTGAGAAAAAAAAAAGAAAAAGAAATTACGTTTCATTCGCTTTTTTATTTTCTGTACAAACTAGAATTGGTCAATTTTGGTGAGTTTCACAACCAAAAGATAGCCAATTTGGATAGTTTTATGCCATCTTTTGATTGGCCAATTTTATTTTCTAAGTTATCGAATATTAGATTTTGCTTAGCGTCTAATCCAGCCACTATAATTGGCTTCAACCATCAAACCAAAAGAAACTTGTACATATTATAATCAAGGATGGTGGTTAATTAACATCATTAATGCATTCTGGGTGACAAGGACAGAAAAACCAGATGGTTGATCATGAATGAAATAATTAGGAGTTTCACGGCAAAACTCTATCGTTTTTTAATCGGAGTTAACTTCTTTCCTTAATAACTCAAAGCTTCTGAATTAACTTGGACGCATTTCAACTAATTCTTCAACAAAGTCCGGTATGGAGTGATTTTGTGAGAACCCATTTGGAAAATATCCCACATCAAGTAAGAGTTACATATAAACGATTGCGAGCAGCTACTTCGAGGTTAACATTTTGAACCACATAGTTAGACTAAGAGTTAGCAGGTCAGTTAATGCATGTCGTTATATATTTCGTAAAAGGTCGTTGACAGCACTCGGAAAATTATAAACCAACATAGGTCCCACACCCTTCTGTTAATATTGAGGAATGGGATGGTTGGATGCATTTTGATAAGCATCTTTTGGAGGAGCACCAATCTTGGTTGGAAAGACCATTTTCTGCAAGTGAGGTCCGCAAGGCAGCATTCCAAATTGGGGACACAAAGGCCCCGGGCCCAGATGGTTTCTTGGGTTGTTTTTTCAAAGATTACTGAGAAATTGTGGGTACTTCTGTAACATCTGCAGTCCTATCTTTTCTTAAACTCTGGTCGCATGCTTAAGCAAATTAATTATACCCACAATGCACTTATTCCAAAAGATTCCTTCCCCGAGAGCACCAAGTGACTTCCGACCTATTAGCTTGTGTAATGTCATTTACAAAATTATTTCTAGGACTCTGGCTAATAGGATCAAATTTATTCTCCCACACTATATCTCGCACTCACAAAACGCCTTTGTCCCCGGCAGATTAATTTCCGATAGCTCTCTCCTGACCTGTGAATTTTCAAATCTTGTAGCCCATACCAAAATAGGCAATAAGCTTAGACCTGCGCTAAAATTGGATATGAGTAAAGCTTTTGATTGAGTTAGTTGGAATTTCTTGAGTACCGCTCTCCGCAAATTGGGTCTCTTTGAGAGATGGATCAACTTGCTCCACCAGTGCTTTTCAACTGTCTCTTTCTCATTACTCATTAATGGTGCCCCAACGTAAAGGTTTTTCCCGCAGAGAGGGCTTCGCCAAGGGGATCCTCTGTCCCCTTATCTCTTTATTATTTTCTTGGAAACATTCTCTAGTGTTCTTAATTATCTGGATCAATCCGGGAGTTGCAAAGGCCTTAAGCTTTCCAGAAACAACATCTCTCTATCCCACCTTTTCTTTGCAGATGATTGCCTAATTTTTTTTTAGCCGTCTTTGGACAGCTGCAATCATCTAAAAAATGCATTAGATGCTTTTACCCTTTTATTCTGGGCAGTGTGTGAATACCCACAAATCCTATATTACCCTCAGCCCAAACACCCCATCAACCTTTGCCAGAAGATTCCGGAGTTTCTTCCATATCCCCATTAGTAATGATCCGGCTCCTTATTTGGGTTTGCCCATGGAAATAACGGCTAATAAAAAGGCATGTTTTAACTTCATTGTGGAAAAGGCTGAAAAAGCTCTAGCAGGTTGGAAGTCTGACATATCTCAAGCAGGGAAATTGTCTCTAATCAAATATGTCTTGTCTGGGCTTCCTCTTTATCTTTGCTCCTCTTTCAAGATGCCGGTGTCAATCTGTAATAAGCTTAACGCTATCTCAGCAAACTTTTGGTGGAAAGTTGTGGATAGAAAGCCGATTCACTGGTTGTCATGGGAAAAGATTTCTTCTTATAAGCGGGAAGGTGGTGATATAAATTTGGTCAATCAAGCCCTCCTTGCTAATCAGTGTTGACACCTTCTTAACTACCCAAGCTTGCTGACTACTCGTATTCTTCTCTCTAGATACTATTCCAAGGACAGGTTGCATGATTGCAAACTCTATGTCTGCATACACGATTTTGGAACTCTAAACTCGTATTCAACTCTCCTCAATCTCGTATTCCAAATTTTGGGAGCATAATCGTGCCAATCAAGATTGAAAATCAACCAAATTTTGTTGATCTCCCGGGATTGTATGTTTTAGAAATCAAGTAACCCGATTCTTGAGCGATTTGAAATAAACCGTTTTGCACTTAATGTACCGGTGTAGTAGCATATCGTAAGCATTGATAGGATTGATTTCATGTGTCTAGGTCCAAAAAATATCATGGAGTCGTAGCTCAACGCTTGACAAGTTTTGCGACGCGCTTTTCGGTGAGTCTTGTTATGCCTTATTTACTCGTATCTTATAAGTGGAAAGCATGCATGAGTTATTTTTATAACTATTGATGCGTTTTAGTTGCTACTTGTGAAAGAGCTTGTTAACATGCCATGAGAACGTGATGCATACCTTTATTTGTGAACCATGAATCTAACTTAGTTTTATTCTTCAAAAAGGTATTGTTATATTGCCGACACGTAGTTCGAATGGTGCCCCGGCCGTTAGGGGAATGTGAATAGCGAGGTTGGAGGAATAAGGTAGGGATCATATATAGCCAGATGTTCACGGTTGATGTCACACCGAATGTTTATATTTAGGGTCGCTCCCTAATTACTGGTGATCGTTGAACGATAAAACAAGGTCATTGATTTAACTACATGGATTGATGCCTTTTCACCCAAAAAGGGGCTTAATAAGCCAATATTGATTTTTGCAATGGTTGCAACATAAGCCTAAAATGCTATGGTATAAAAAGTATGCTAGCCTATGCTATGGTATAAAAAGTATGTTAATTCATGGAAACTTGTAAGTTTGGCATCTCTTGACTCAAATGCTATGGTATAAAAAGTATGCTAGCCTATGCTATGGTATAAAAAGTATGTTAATTCATGGAAACTTGTAAGTTTGGCATCTCTTGACTCACACTAGCCTAGTGCTTAAGACGTCGTTGTACGTAATGTTGCAGGTAAACATGATTATGTGAAGAATACTTGAAGGCCAGTGGAGCCTTGGTGCATTTTGTTGTTTAAATCATGCAGTAGAACTTGTGTTACTTTGAAACTTAGACTTGTGTTATTTTGTTGGCGGTTGTGCCGAGCTTGTGGACAAAATTGTAGTTTGTAGTTAACTTTTATTCAGGATAACTGTAATAACTTTAATTTATCTTGCACCTCAGCTCTGGTTATTTTATTACGCTTCCGCAATTTCTATTATTTTGGAGGAATTTTGCTTGATGATTTACAATCAGAAAATTGCTAAACTAGCTTGTTTTTCGGCCTTAGCGAGTTAATCTCATTGGCTGGTCATGGCCCATGTATTATTGGGTTGGGTCGTGACATCCATATAGGAATCACCAGTTGGGAGCAATTGTCTATATCTTCTAATTTATAATACTTTTTATATCAAATATGGATCTTGTTTGATAGATCTCAATTAGTTTTATTAAACAAAATTTTCAAAATCATAAAAAAATATTATAGATCGAGAAATATAAACAATTATTTGAGTGACATGACTACCCAAAAGAAGTTAGCAATTGGGATGGAGGGATTTTAAGAAGTCTCTTCATCTCCCACTTTTATTAACAAACCTTTCCTATTTCATCTCCTTGAAGGTAGGTGTGCAATGTAAGAAAAACGTATGAGGGCATGAGGCTAGCTTTAGGAAGGGAAGGTAGCCGAGGGCAGGATAGGCTTCCAAATAGATGCTAGGATTTTTGGCTGATTTGTCTTAATTGCAGTTAAAAAAGCAGATGCCAAGTGAATACAAGTGTTTACTCTTTCCGTATTTAACTTTTTTAGGAAACACAATAACTATTTAGACCATCCCCAACAGATGACTCAAATTTTTCTCTAAAAAAAGTAGTGAACAGTGCACATTTTTCATTTTACCAATTCATGTCTCCAACAATCCTCTCTATTACCCTCTCTATTTTTAATAAAATATAATATATGGGAGAAAAGTAAGAGAGAGAGAGAATAAAAAAAGGAAAAAAAAAAAGAAAGCAACAGCCAAAGAGGGGGAAGGAGAGAGAGAAAGAATAAAAAAATGGGTAGGGAGTGAATAGTGCCTCCCTAAATGGGGGGGATTTTAGGGAGGTACTATTCATTTTTGTATTTTAGGGAGGGGTTTAGGGAGCCTCTTGGAGCCTAACTTTGGTGTTTGGCTCCCTAAAATAGGGATGGGAGGGGGATAGAGAGCATTGTTGCACTTGCTCTAACTACACCTAAAAAGTCACCTACAAGTTACAACTTTCCATATTTACCCTTCAAGTATTTTAAAAAGTTACCTTATTCTAACAAACATATTAGAACACTCAAAAAGTCTAAAAGTGGACAAACAAATCGGAACGGAGAGACTAGAATACAGCAGCGATTCCATTATTTCCGCGGTGTAGTATACTTGGAAAATAAAAAGACAAAATTTCATTTCTGATCGTGTGGCCCCTATTGCATTAAAACGTAAGCATGGTTTCCATAGATGAATCACGTAGCTTGATGTCATTGATTGAAGAGTCCGTTGTGTTTATATTGCTTATTTTCTTGATTCATGGTATTTGAAAAAGCAACCAAACGAGCCCTAAATACCCTTAGAAGAATTTCTAAAAATAACACGATGAACGTCATAGGGATAGGGACGATCAGTTCAAGCTTAATTTGTTCTCATATTTTACATATTTGACCCAACATGTGTTAAAGTAAACAAAAGACAAATTAAACACGCATATCCATATTTGACCATAGTACCGAACTCCGCCCCTCCTTAAATCGAGCCCAGATCCTCTGTGCCGAAAAACCTCTGTGCCTCTGTGCCGAAGGGTTTTTTGGTTGTTGGATCACCCAGAAAAATTAAAACATAAAAACAAAAATCACAATCCAATTTACCCAAAAAAAAATCACAATCTAACGGCCTAAAATCCCTCGGCACAGAGGCATAGGGGTTTTAGACACAGGATCTGGGACGCATCGCCTCCAAAACACAGTAATGTCAATGAAGGGCTTCACATATTTCCAACGTCTTGCTTTGACAACATTGTCATGTCTCTCGTGAGTAGAGTATCTACCACATCCACACAAGAGAATTTCAAATCAAAATTTGGCGTTTCAATTGATTTTCGGCGGTGAACCAAATAGTACAGGATAGTAATTGCACCACCAAGCCAACGCTGTCCCACCCCTTTCTTTTACGCAGCGTGGCATTCCGGTAAATTCACCTCTCCCACTAGACTCTGCGTTTCCCAACGCACAAAAAGCCTACTTTTCCAACCAAAACCAACGTCTTCCGACCCATCTCCACCCCCATCACCCCCATGGCCCACTTCATTCGCCTCCACCGCCTCCGCGCCGCCGCCATCGCCGTCTCCATCGCGGCCGGCGGCACTTACGCCTTACTCCGCCACCCCTCCTCGGTCTCCGCCAACGACGGCGGCGGTGGGCAGGCCCTGGAGACGGTCCGGGGTAAGATTGGCGACCCATACGCCGTCGTCCCACCGAGGGCGGTCCAGGAGTCGGCGTTGATCGGCGCCAGCCCCGCCAATCCGCTCGACATTCTCGTCGTGGGCGGTGGGGCCACCGGATGCGGGGTTGCGCTCGATGCTGCCACTAGAGGACTCCGGGTGGGACTCGTCGAGAGAGAGGACTTCTCGTCTGGAACCTCTTCACGATCAACCAAACTTATTCACGGAGGTAGGCAATTAATGTACACTGTATAGATGATTGTCTCTAGGGTGGATAATTTGCATATAGTGTCAAACAAGTTTCTCACAGATATCAATAAACTCACGGATATCCGTATGGTTTTCTCTAATATGGATACGACTTTTGCACATTATCCACCACGCTAAGGGATGTGGGTCGCATTTTCCTTGTTTGTATATGCATTCTGATATGGATATTGTGGTTAGGGTTTTAGGTTGTGATGACGCTCATGTTTACTTGCAAAAGCATGTCCAGTGCTACTAGCTATGGAAGGGAAATGCTAACGGGTGCCATAGTGCACCAATTAAGAGTACAAAAAAGTACACTTTAAAAGTTCATTTATACTTTAAAGTACATCTTTAAGTGTATTTTAACGTACATTTAAAGTGTATTTTTTTGTACAAGTGGGACCCATAAAAATGTATTTTTTTACCCTTAACGGGTGCACTATGACACTCGTTAGCATGAACCTAATGTCAGAGTGCCATGATCCATATAGCAGTAGCGCAGACACAGGGCACAAGTAATTTTTGAAAAATGGGACACTGGAAAAGCTATTTGGATTTTTTTTTCCGGATGCATATATATACATGACCATTAAATATTTAGGTTGTGGCTCCTATGAATGATCGACCCTTCTTGACAGATGTATGCCTATATGCATACATATATGTTTAATAGTACAATTTGGGTTCAATACTTTTGATTATATAAATATTATTCCCTTAAAGATTTTAAATTTTCAAAAGCATGAGCTCCTATGTGTGTCTGGTCGTGTCCCAAGTGTCTGTGGCATGTCACGCATCCAGCATCCCCAGCAATACGGCGACGCGCAAGTGTGTTGGTATTCAACAATGTGGTTTCACCTAATTTTCTTGCAAAATACCTGATTGAATTGCTATATGCATGTCCCATAATGAGAGTGGTAGGAACAATGTTGGCTTGCAAAATTTTAGCATTAGCTAAAACCAGTGCGTAGCTTTGGCCAAAGTATAGCTGTGGGTAAATATTGTTAAGGGTTTCGTAGGAGAATAGAAGTAGGAACTGGATTCTTGAATACAGGTTTGACAATCCAGATTTAGCATACAATTGGTGAAGCTCCAAATGTAAGGTCATTCCTGCTAGGTTATGTCAGTTATGCAAGCTTCTCAGGTTTCCGGATGTTTGTTAAGTATCTACCACTGACTATATGTGTTCTTTTTTATGGATATATTTTATGCTTAGTAGATTGCTTTTTTTTTTTTTTTTTTCAAGTTTTGCTGACGTGAAGAATAGTCTACGTTCAAGATCCGGGTTTATTTGTTGTCACTTGGTTTTATTAGAATCACTTGAAAATAATATAAGATATGTCTGTAGATGCACTTGTTATTGGTTTTTATGGTCCCTGCAACATGAATATTTTGAATAAATTTGTTATTGCGCCGGATGGAGTTCATGCATGACTAGAGGAAAAAACATTGAACCAGACCGGTTATGTGCAGCCCAAAGATATTTCTATCTCAAGAAGCTCTACCCATATCACAAAATCCTCAAAAAATTCATTGTGTTAGAAGCTGTTCATGGGAAAATCAGGTGAAATGCGGATTTCGTGCTGCAAAGTAGTGTATTTGTAGTCCAAATTTTGTGTTTTTCGCTACTTCGTTTGGAAAAGAAAATTTTAAACTTGCCGTGTAATCCGTGAATTAGAGCAACTGATGTAGTCTGATGTAAGTATTTTACTGGATATGGGCAAAGTTTATATGTATGGTTGTCAAAAGGGAAATTTTGTAATGTTCATTATTTTTTATCAAATTCGGAGATAAAGAGAGAATGGGAAAGAAGAGATTATACGGAATAAAAGAAAGCATATGGATTGACCTTTGAATTATTTCTAGTCATTCTCCCGATGAGGGATGGAGAAATAGAGTAAGAAGATGCAATTACCTATATTGTAGAAGTTAAGTATCTTTACTCTATTTTGCTCTTTCTCTGTGATCTGTTAGTAATATTTGCCGCTTCAATGGCTTTGGATCTCCAAAAGTCCGAGATCCTAGATTGGAGCCTTCCTTCTATAAATGGGTTCATAGTTTTCCTGGTCAAATTACTAAGGGAGAAATCTTTTTATAGCGTCCGCTGTACAGTATCTACAGGATTCAACCTTGGGATATTTATTCGGTATTGGTTATCTATCGGCAGATACATACGTAACTAATGGTATTGGCGGTCCAAAGCCAATTCGATTCTTAACAATCAAATAGTTTTAACCTATATCCAGTATATTTTGCTTTGAACTGGTTCATCGAAAGATTGTCTTGAAGGCAGTATAAACATCAGCTTCTTTCCCTTTCACATTTACAAGAGAGTTATCTATCACAAAATGAATTATGAATGTTGGAAACTCATTTATCTTCTGCTTATTAGTGTTTATTCCTCATCTAAGTTTTGATTCAAAATCTTATTGTAATTGTTCTATTGTTGTTCGAAGCGATCTTTAATATAATTATTTTTTTGGTGCAATGGAAATTGTCAATATTCTTCCTTCTTATTTTTAGTACTCATTTAAACCAATGTTTGTAGGGGTTCGGTACTTGGAGAAAGCAGTGTTTAATTTCGATTACGGACAATTGAAACTCGTATTCCATGCCCTTGAGGAGCGCAAACAGCTTATTGAGAATGCTCCACACCTATGCCATGCTTTGCCATGCATGACACCATGTTTTGACTGGTTTGAGGTAGTGTACTTCTGGATGGGCTTGAAACTATATGATCTGGTCGCAGGACCAAGGCTGCTGCACCTGTCAAGATACTATTCTGCTCAAGAGTCTGTTGAACTCTTCCCCACTCTTGCAAGGAAGGGTCCAGATAAAACCTTGAAGGGCACAGTGGTTTATTACGATGGTCAAATGAATGACTCCAGACTTAACGTTGGTTTAGCGTGCACGGCTGCATTAGCAGGTGCAACAGTGCTTAACCATGCTGAAGTCAGATCCTTTCTAAAAGATGAAGGGAGTGAGCGTATAATGGGTGCTCGTGTTCGAGATAATCTGACAGGTATGTATGGTCATTGTTTTATGAGATTTGTCACCATTATTCTTCATGCTTTACTAGCAAGTTTTACTCAAGCATGATATGTTGACGTTAGCTTTAGTTTTGGTGGCTTTCTTCTATGCAATCAATTTCCTGTGATCTGTTCTTCAACCTTTTTCTCTAGAGGGGTGGACTTGGAATAGTATAAGTGAAGTCATGATGTTTGCACCACCAAAAGAGTTCACACTACTTGATTTCAGGACAGAAATTCCAAAACCAGGTGAACAGGGGGGAATCGGGTGGGGTTGGTGGTTATTGACACCCCTCTTCGGGTGTCAAGAGAAGTTTGTTGCATTTCGTATTGGGCGTTGACTTATTTGGAGGAAAAATTAAAAGAGGAAGGAAAATAAACAGTTTCTCTTTTTGACCTAAACTGGTCCATTTGTTACCCTCTCTTTCTCTTTATTTTGTTGCTCTTTCTTCTTTACTCAAATTTTCTCTCCCTCATTTACTGTTGTCAATTGTATTTCCAATGGTTTTGAGTCCACGGAGAATTTTGGTCCAAGTAGGGGCGGTTGATATGATCAATTATGCCTAAAACGATGCTTGTTGCTTGTCAAATTATGTAGGCAAAGAGTTTGATACATATGCAAAAGTTGTTGTGAATGCGGCTGGGCCATTTTGTGATTCTTTGAGGAAAATGGCTAACAATGACGCAAAACCAATGATCTGTCCAAGCAGTGGTGTACATATTGTGCTACCTGATTACTATTCTCCCGAGGGAATGGGCTTAATTGTTCCCAAAACAAAAGATGGACGTGTTGTCTTCATGCTGCCGTGGTTGGGGAGAACGGTTGCTGGCACTACAGATTCAAACACCACCATTACAATGCTTCCAGAACCACATGAAGATGAGATTCAGTTTATACTGGATGCGATATGTGACTACCTTAATGTTAAGGTTTGTGCATTCACACGTCAATCAAATTCCGGCCATTACTGTGCAGATTTAATGTATTGAATTTCATCTCCAGTTTGTTCAATTTATGTCATTTGTAGGAATATAAGACGATTTAAGTAAAATATTCAACACTTCTATTAACCAAATAAAATTTTGGAGCATCGGAAGTAATGTGTGAAGTATTCAAGTGTGGTTCTTTTTTGTTATCGAAACTGAGATTCTTTCCCATGCCATAGAGCTGCTCAAATCTAGTCTTAGCTCTTCTGAGTCCTTTTTGGTTGGGTTTGTTGAGTACCATATTTATGACTAAGTGCTTATTTGGTATAGATATTAGTCGGCAAAATAGTGCTGTTGAGAAACAATGATGGTTAACATTCCAAATGTTCTCTTGTGCATGATCAAGACATCACCACGAAGTCAGTGGTTTCTCAATTGAAGTTAATGTATATTTGCACCAAAACCAGGGAGCGCTCTCGCTCAGCCTTGGTGTTTCTTTTCTTCAATTATTCCGCATTCATTGGATACTAAAATTTACCAGGACAATTTAGGTACGGCGTGTAGATGTTCTCTCTGCTTGGAGTGGTATCCGGCCACTGGCAACGGATCCTAGAGCAAAGAACACTGAGAGCATTTCCAGGGATCATGTCGTGTGTGAAGATTACCCCGGTTTAGTCACAATCACTGGTGGAAAGTGGACGACGTATAGAAGGTAAATTTTATCTTTGCTAGTCTGGGCTTCTATATAACATATTGCATTTGCAGTAGCTCTGGGGAAATGAGGAAAAGTGTGGAATCTTTGATGCATTTGTACTACTATCATGTTTGCCCCTGTTTGTTTGACTGAATTAATAATGGAGAGAATTTATAATCCCTGAAGGTAAGTTATCCAATCATATTAATAGTGAGGGAATTAATGTATACCACCACATCCCGCACGGCATAGTCTATCCCACACGTGTTTAGCCGCAAAAGTTCCAACCGAATGCAATATATGTGATGCCTTAGACTAATAGTCCCATCCAATGCTTTAATCCGGACTAACAAATGGGCCCTTAGAGTCTTTAGCCAATACCTTACCCCGTATTTGGTATAGTTAAAGTTTCCTTAACTACATATAAAGCGTGAGTTGAATGGACGAAAGTTTTGTCATTCGTTCCAAGTGAAATCTCTGTCATGCCCTGCCTTTATTCAGACCATTGTGGTCCATGATGTAAATACAAGCAAAAACGTGGTATTTTTGGATCTGTGAGAAGTGAGAACTCATACTTTTACCCATTTATTAATATTTTTTTATGAGACCCTTCTGATACCCCTCTCTCTTTCTATTCATTTATCTTTGCCCCCTCACTGCCTATTTTGATTACGTGGCTTGGTTCTTCTTACCAAAGGCATGCAAGGTTGAAAAATCTAATCTAAAGGAAAAAGGTAAGAAGTTTTTTTGTACGTACTACGGACTTTTTTTCCTTAATAAATTCAAACCAAAAAAATAATACTGTATATAAACTTCAAACTTGTCCTCTGGTACTTCACTGTTAAATATTATTTCAATCCCCTTGCTACAAAAGTTATACCTCATGCCTTGCTTTTTAGTTATTCATTAATCTTTAAAATGCTAACAGTAAAATTTGCAAAATAGAAAACTATATGATTAGAAGTCCTATGATGAACATAGAAGATAATCGATATGTTCCAGAAATACATATAAATACTAATGGTCTTGTGAAAAAAAAACTATCTTTCTTTGTTATCCCAAGTTCTTTTCCCACTTTTTTGCTTTAAGAGGCATATCTATCTAATCTTGCTAAATTATTGTTTTGGTATTTTTATTCATCTTGTTGAATATTTGTGATCTTTTGTCTACCTTTTCGTCATAATTTTTGTGTAGTCGTCATATTTGTCAGTTGTCACAACAATATAAATTTAGAAAGTATTAAAAAATAAATGAAATTTGAAAAAAAATTAAGATGAGATGACACTATAGATGAAAAAAAACAGTTGCTTCAAACGTTTTTCGACTTTAGCGACCTTTTTTGTCTTGTTATTTTTTGCTCTTTATTCTCCACTCGTTGAGAGGTACTATTAATCCAAAATATTTGACCTAAATCTAATAAAATTCAAAAAACATGAACATAAATTATACCAAAACAATAATTTAGCAAGAACATTAGTAATGTATAGAATAATTCATAATTCTAAAGTAACAAAAACATATCAATTAATAATTCTTAGTCTTGTCTGTTAAAAAATAAGTCAGTCTTATAATTTAGTGGTCACCATATATGTAAACTCTATTTTGATACCAATATCACATCTACCAATTTACATGACACTTATCACATCGTCTCATGAACACAACGTAATTCTTGTGATTGGTGCGTACGTATTCATATAAATATATACTCCCTCCGTCCCATTTTAAATGCTCCCTACGTATATCCGTGCCATTTTCAAACGTCTATATCTTTTAATTGGTAAGGTTTCCAAAGTTTTTAAAAAAATTGTCTAATAGAACTAGTTGAGATCTATCAAATAAGATCCATATTGCATATAAAATACATTATAGAATGAAAACTATAAGAGTTTTAAAAAAATACGCATAACTGTAGGGAGCATTTAAATTGGGACGGAGGGAGTATAAGGTATCATCTTAAATAGCATTAAATGTGCGATACATATAACAATCGATCATGACTCCCTACGTAAATGTTGAAAAGATATATAGATTTAAATTTCGTAGTGCTCTCCTGTATTTATACCAAGTAGTGACCTACATTAACAAATTTCGATGCTAAATATATTCTAACCACATGTCAAGAAACAGATTCAAGGAAAAAAAACCAAGTCAAATTTGTATCTCTTGAGCAAAAAAGATTATCATGAATTTTGAGAAAAAAAATGCAAAGGCGGAGACATATAGCACACTTAAATAGAATTGATTTAATAGCAACTCCAATCTATGCTTCAAACATATTTTTAACTAATTTGAAGAGCCACAATTGTTTTTATATTTAACCGACTCCCCAAACAACTCCACTAATTTTGACGACTTCATCCCATTCTTCAAAATTGAAGATTGAGAATAATGACTCTTGAAAATGTCTAAATATAAGGTCCAACACTTTCTACCCTTGTATTTAAGAGAGAAAACAATACTAAATCAATTAGTGAAGTAAAATCTGAAGAGTGAAGTTGGAGTTCTACATGTCGAAATTTAACAATAAATATTAAAAACCCCACAGAAGGAAGCAATGTTTGCAGACAATGCAATGCAGTATCCCAATCTTAATGCCATAAAACTGGTGCAACGCAAGGTTGAGGTGACATCATTTTAGTATATAACCATCTTTGAATGTCGTGTTGTTATAACTTAGGAATGATAATCTCTCTTCTCAAAACGATTCGAAAATAGCAAAAGAAATGTTTCCGAAATCTTGAAAAATAAGAAAATCGCAACATACAACTCAAGCCACACCAATTAATTAGTATCAAGCACAACAAATTATCAATGTTTTGTGGGTACAATAGATATTGATGATGTCTTTGAACAAAACTCAGGTTTTATAACATTGATCATCATATTTCCTAATCTCACGCACTCTTTAAATTCTCTTTTGCAAAGGTATTGTTCCTTACTAAGATCCTTTTAATTTTCGTTGTTCAACAGAAAAAACAAAAGATCCTTTTAAGTTTTATGCTGAGCTTTAAGTTTTATGTTAATCCTTTGAGAAAATTATCCTCTATGTCTTGCTTTTCTTTATCCATTTTGTTTTATATTTTAACTTATCTCGCTCCCTGAATAAAAATTTCAAAAAAGATGCTTCTTATAGATGCCCGTGACCCCCTCACAAGTGATTTTACAAAAAGAGGTGAAGTGTACTCAACCTTAAGATGTCACCATCTTTGGCGTGTCAGTCTATCCTGATGAAACCTTTTGTTTTCTTTATGAGTAAGCATGGCAGAAGATGCCGTTGATGCAGCTATAAAGTCCGGAAAGCTGAGCCCCAGAAGCAATTGTTTGACATACAATCTACGTCTTATTGGTGGGGAAGGATGGGACCCTGCATCTTTTACAGTGCTTGCTCAACAGTATATCCGCATGAAGAAGACAAATGGTGGTAAAGTTGTTCCAGGAGTAATGGACACAGCTGCAGCAAAACATTTGTCCCATGCGTATGGTACTTTGGCTGAACGAGTGGCTGCCATTGCTCAGGTTCAACAAACTTGCTCTTAACTTCATTCCATACCTAAGTCATTCTCTTCTTCCCTGTAAACTTGCTTTTAACTTCATTCCAACGAGTGGCTGTAATTTATTTATGTTATGGAGGCTGAAGGATTTTTGTTCGTACATTTGGCATTCGATTTGGTTCTACATCTCTACTTTTGCTCAAACACATATCGGTAGATAGAAACAAGATTGTGCTCAATTATTCATTCAGATCAAATTTCTTTAATCATGTGCAAGTTCTTGAATGGAGATGCTACATGCGGTAGAAGGAAGTGAGTTGAGTTGATTTGTATTTAGCTCATTACTTTATTTAGCATTATTTAAGGTGGAGTAATTACATGGATTCATTTTTCTCTGTTTCGCTTGGTGCTCTGGCTACATGGCTTTGACATTATACCAAAGTTTGTGTTAAGAATCTAGATTTAGCATATTAGACATGTCTCCATATGCTTAAGGTGTAGACATGAGAAATGCCGTATCTAAGTTCCTAATTTCTGATTACTGGATAACAAGCACAATGGTGGTGTACACCTGGGATTATTCATGGATCTTTCCTTTTACCAGTATATGGGGTTTCTGATCACTAGTCTTCGTGGAGGAGCACAAACTACATGTCGGCACTTTCTCAATCTCTTTTTCTGTTTTATATTGGAAGAATACCAATTCAAGCTAATGCGAATCTTGTAGAACTGACCTGAAGAAACCATATCTAATCCATTTAGCTGCAATACTTCTTCAATTCAAGTTCACCCTTTCTTAGAACTGTTTTGAGCAAATCATATAGAACTGCAATACTTCTTATCATTAGGGAATGAAAATTCTAGTAGCAATTTGGGGTTCCAGTAGAATGGATCATTTTCTAATATATGCATTGGCACGTATCTGCAGAAACAAGGTGAAACTTTACAGTACAAAGAGAGGTCTCCTTTAAGAAAAGAAAAAGGAGATGTGTCCTTAAGCACCAATATGTAGCAGAAGTGAGATCCTGTGACTGAACTTGGACAGGAGTTTAAGCCACTGGACTAATTAAAATTTCATATGAAGCTATTGAGTTGGCTCATTTCCATGATGCATGCAATATTTTTGTACTATGAAACTCTGATGCAGGTTCTTCTATTCCTCCTAATTGACTATAATTTTTCTTTGGCAATTTGTAGAATGAAAATTTAGGGAAGCGACTTGCCCATGGATACCCCTTTCTAGAAGCTGAGGTTGCATACTGTGCTCGCCACGAATACTGTGAATCTGCCATAGATTTCATTGCTAGGAGATCTCGGCTTGCTTTCCTTGACACTGATGCAGCGGGCCGGGCATTGCCCCGCATAATCCAGATATTGGCTGCTGAACACAAATGGGACAAGTCAAGGCAGAAGCAAGAAGTACAAAATGCTATACAGTTTTTGGAAACGTTCAAGTCATCAAAAAATGCTCAGTTTCATGACGGGAAGCACAAGTAGTAAGTGGAATCTATCCTAAATCTAATAATTGTCAGATAGTTCTTTCTTTTTCTTTAGGCTTAGGCAAATTAAGGATTTGGATGAGGAAATGGATATATACTAGAAAAGCTGAAGGATCTGATGGCTCATAGCAGTTAGGTCTTTTGATTTGTCCATTTCCTTAGTCGCCTATCCTCGATCAAATACAGCCTTAGAAATGACAAATTGTGTGGCTGACGGTTTTAGAAAGTTGTTTGTCAGATTTGTTTTGGAAAAGAACCCCTATTTTCTATTTTTTTTTTTAAAAACCCCAAAATGAAAATTTCAGATTTCCGAAAATATTTCCGCTCAATAATGAATGTATTGAAAATCATGGGTATTTTTGTTTTCAAAACTAGCTTTTGAAACCAAAACATTTGATTTATTTGATAACTAAATGGCCAAGTTATTTTTCACTCTGTTCTAGGTCATAAACTGTTGCGATGGACTTTTTGAGGAGCCAGCTCCCAGCTTGTTCTTTGAAATAGGAAGTGCCTGCTGTTCTTTCAACCATTGTGGGCTAACTAGCTGACTTATTTATACATTATGGTAGTCCCATATAAACTTGATAAATAGCTATCAATTATAATAATGTTAATTTTTTGACAATTGAAAGCTGCTGAATGCTTCAAAGCTCTTGTTATATTTCAGCTTCCAGAAAAGTTGATAATCTTTTGAAAGACATGAGATGGACCGTTGCCAATTTTTGGGCTATGGATTCTCGTTTCTTCTTATAGGGAAGTATAGACAGATTTCTTATGGTCTTTGAGATTTGCAAATTGAATTTTACTCCATTTGCTTTGGTCATGTGGATAAAGTCCAAGGAACATTTTCATTTCTTTTTCCCTAAATTGACATGATGATCTCACAATGACCCACCAAATTTGTGTTTTTCGAATGAAAGACCTTCATCCGGAATGATAACCTGTGTTAACCGCCCCCTCATCTCCGTTGGTACGTCTCGTTATTCAATGCTATATGTTTTTATGGCCCTACCACACACTCATGTGGGGTCTATAGCCTCTGAGAGTACGTAATTGTTTCAAAGGCAATTAAGTGCTTTTAGAGCATGTATGAATATGGGGGTTGTCAAAGCTATTTTCTAACCCCCATTATAGAACTCCAAACTCCAATGGGGATGAAAAGTGGCAAAGTTGTGTATGAGGTTGTATATTTGGAACCCCAAATTGCTATAGCCATATTTGACACCTATCAAACCCAACTGTTATACATACAAGAATTGGGATTGTAGTTTACATGAAAACTTGCCGGAAAATGACCGGATTTTACAAAGTGGGCGGAATTTGCAAGCTGGAATCGAGTTGGTATCAACAAAACAATCGCTCCCGGAATTAGAGGGGTTGAAACCTAGTCAGTTGAAACGTACGATGAAACCTATTTGGGTGGGAGAAAGAGAGGGGTTGAGGAGGTAGATACTCCCTCTGTCTTAAAATGTTTATCCGGACTACAAAATTAAAGGTTAATAATAGTTCATAATTTTCAAACATATTTTTTGGATTGAAGTTGAAAATAAAACATCTAAAAAAATTGATTTTTTTTTTAAATCATTGTATTGTGGATCGGACTTATATTTTGGAACAAAAGTATCCCTATTTAAGTGACGATGTTACTATTCCAGCTGGATTCGAAAGTTGTTTATAATTTTCAATCTATATTACATAAAATATGCAATATGGATCTTGTTTTATAGAAATCAATGAGTTCTAAAATACAATTTTTTCAAAAGTACATAATATATTATAGATTGAAAGTTATAGACAATTTAAAAATAAAGTCAAAAAGTGAAAGTGGTCATTTAAAAAGGGACGGAGGGAGTAGTTGAATTGGGATTGAGATAGTAGGGAAAATGAGGCGGAGAAAAAGTTAGTTAAGATTTCAGACTCCATTGGACACCAAAAAAAGCTGCACGCACAACAAATCTCCCACAACACTCTCACATAGGGGTGAGTCTTAAACGTGGGCCCCATCCATGTGTGAGTGTTAAACGTGGCCCCATCCATGTAAGAACACAACCCCAAGGTGTTATGGATTTGTTGTTTGTTCAGCGTGAAGATTGTTTCTAAGAACACAACCCAAGGGGTTTGACGGATTTGATTTGTTGCCATGCATCAGTGCAGCCGTGCGACGTGGCAATTCTTGACGCGCCATCCGGCCAATCCGCCATTGGAAAATGCACGGATTAATCCGAATGGGGGCTCAATGCAAATCTAAGCCATCCATTACTTGATTAAATCCGAGCCGTGCATTTTCGAGCTCAATGCAAATCTAAGCCATCCATTACCTGATTAAATCCGAGCCGTGCATTTTCGCAATGGACGGACGGATGGCTGCATGGCACGGTGCCATGCGGCACCCGCACAGCAGGGCCCCCGGGTCCGGGGTTTGACCAAGTTGGCCTGAGAAAACAATTACCATGGATGAAAGCAACCGAAGGGATTGCTCCCAAAAGGTAGTAAGTTTGAATCTCATGAAAGTCAAATATAGCTTGAGGGCAATGGAGGTTTGTTTCATCATTAACTATAGTATCTCAAAATTAGATGAGGTATGCGAGCAAACTAGCCGGACATCCGATTATCAAATAAGAAAAAACAAATTGTTGTCCAAAAGCACTTTCCTATGGTTTACATGATGCGGTGTTGATATGGGAATGCAGAATAATTGTTCTTTATTTATTTATTTATTTATTTATTTATTATTATTCCACTGAGCAGAATCAGTTTTCAAATTCTTGTAGAACAATTATTCCAGTGGGGAGAATGTTGCTTTTTGGTGAGCAACATGCAACGGTCACTTCCTATCACATTACCCTCTTTTGTTTTCAAGTTTATGGCACTGAGTTCAAATTTAATACTCTTACACGAATGCCCAACACAAAACTAACGGTCACTTCATAGTACAGTCAGTACCCTGTGTTGCTTTGAGGTGTGTGTTCATTTTTAATACTCCTACATGAATGAATGAATGCCCACAAAATTCAACAGTCACCTTTTCCTTTGTAAATTCAAGGCTTCCCCGCTCACCAAAAACAACTTTGAAGCGGACTAAAAGGTTCCTCATTATTTTACCAAATCAAACGCTAACGAAATACTCCTAATTTTAACAAAACAAACCCCAACTAATTTCTACTTTAATTGGAGAGTAACCGAATGCCGCGCTTCATGACTTAGAGAATTTGATCCGACGACGAAGGAAGTCGCCGGAAAAAGTTAATGGGCACCGGCGGCATGTCACCTCGAAACCTCGGGTGGCGGAGGTAGTAAAATCCAGATCCCAACACAAAAGCCTTGAATGGCACTATGTAGAACACCAGTGAGGCCAATAGACACACCACCACAAATATCCCAGTTGCCCTTGGGTCCTTCCAATTGAACAATGCCTCCAATCTCTCCCCTTGCGCAGCCACATCACCCAAAAGCATTTGAGCTCTACCAGCTAGTGCCCGTAATCGATCGTACCTGATACGAACTTGGTCAGGTGATCTCATGCTCGGAAACCCATCAAACTCTTCGTCAAGCTCGTCGGCTCCTACAGCATCGATGTAGGATAATCTCGAATCCATACGGAGTGAAACCCTTTGACGATGACGAAATCTCAATCCTATGATCAAGAATGCGTACATGAACATTGTGGACAACGCAAGGTGAGGAAAGAACACGATAGCCGCAAGCAACACATGAACCATAACGGTGATGGGTGGGTGCACCCAAGATCTTATCCCATCGAGCCACTTTGCAAAAGTGGCGGCCTTGGACAAGCAACTAACGACTCTGAACCAATTGGACTTGCTCCGCCTCATGCTCCACACATGTGTGTCCGAATCAAGCATAAACTGAACCACCTCCTGACCCAGTGCCGGCTCAGACCGGGCCAATCGGGCAGTGACTATACGCATTGCGGCGTGGCGCAGGATATCTTGTTGCGCCAGACCCAACGGGCACACATAATGCATTCTAGGTAGCATCGGGCTAGCGTACGCCTGAATAAGACTAAGCCACGATGAGCATGTGAACCTCAAAGCAATCTCAATCTCACCCATCTTCTTGGCCCCACCGGGAAGCAACACCGTAAGCGAATACGAATCCGTGTACACTCGATTCGTATCAAGTGTAGACAACCGTACACGTAGTTTCCCAACCCTCACATCCTTCCCTTGCTTCCCAGCTTCATCATGCTTGTACCTCCCGTTATCGAACACCCCAATGGTGAGCACGGTGCAAGGATCGTATACATCCCATGTGTACTGCTCATTCCATTGGGGATTAAATCGATCGAGTATCGTACGGGTGCGAACCCACTTGGGCCCATACTTCGCCACCACGTAAGCATCCGTGGTCCCACGAGCACCATCTTTGGTTTTCACAGGAAGCAAATTGGTGGCTCCGCGAATACCCACTTCCAGCAAACCAATTGGGGCTTTGGCCAACTGCTTTGCCGTTGCCCTCACATCGCTTGTCACGTGAGCAGCCTCATCAAGCACGTGATACCCACCCTCCAAACACGCTCTCACGTGTATCCTTCCACCATATGGTTTATTTTCATCACCAACCAAATTGAACCACCTGGACCTCACCTCTGATTTATCATCCGTCCTCCTATCAACGCTTGCCACGTGGATCTTGGAATGGCCCACTGCGCGTCCATTGGTCACATCCTCCACTGTCACAACTAAAAACGGCTCAAACGGCTCGGCTGCTACAAAGATGAGATCCTCATTCCATGTGGGGTTAGACAACAAGCTCGAGGAATCGACCGATGTGCGGCTCGTTTTGTAAAGCTGCCCGCCGAGCTGTGCTTTAACATAAAGCTCGGGGTTTTTAAACTTAGGCTCGGTGGTGCCCGAACCAAGCTGGAGATCTTGGGTTTGGATAACCGTTAGTCTCAAATACCACAGCTTCGGAGAGAGATAAACCTTGGCTCGGGTCTCCGGTATAAACCCGCCGGAATCCGACTGCCACGCCTCCTGGAACGCCTCGTCGGCCTGAGTCCCTATCCAAACGGCGAGCATGATGTCATTTCCCGGCGCACCGTCGAGAGTGTACCACTGCGGTGCGAGTGGGCTGTCCGGTGGAACCCGCTTCGGAACCTCCGTTAAATCAAACGATACGTTTCCCAGATTACTACTACTCTCCTCCGTACCGTTAACATTATCACCCGTTGTGTCTTTTTTCTTGTCCATCCAAACGGACACTTCCAGTGAAGTAGAGTTCAAACCTTCTTTTTCAAATGCGAATACTTGATCCCACTCTTTGTAATTCTCTGTCTTGCTCTTGGTTTTGATACTGTGTGTCCCGATAACCAGCTTCGCGTGCACCGTCGAATCGGGCTCTGGTTTCGATTGCTTGAACTTCACCACGCGCACGAAGAGAAACGACATCCGGTCGACGAGATCGTACGAGCCCCGCCTCCGATCGCCGCCGTGATACCGGACCTCCAACGACTCGTTCGAATCTAAATTAGGGCTTTTTCTCACCACCGCCTTCTCCTTCTCCGATTGAGCCACCGCGGGATGAGGAGGATCCTCCAACTTCCCCTCCGGCGGCGGCTTGTTTTCTTCCCCTGATTTTTCCGCTTCCTTCTTCTCCTCCTCCTCTTTGGCTTTGTTTTCTTCCTTCTCCGGTTGTTTTTCCTCCGCAGCAGCAGGCGGCGGTGTTGGAGCAGCCGCCTCAGATGACTTCTGCTCCTCCGGCGGCGGCGGAGGAGTAGCCTGATCCTCTAACCAAACCTTGAGCCCGATCTCGCCTTTAATCTGAGAGAAAACGCTCCTCTTTTCCAGAGGATAGTAAACGAGATCAGCAGTTTCAGACTTGGAAAAACTGGTAGCGGAGATCTTGACTTTACCGAGAAAGGTGCTCTTTTTGCCGGTTGTTTTCTTGTCGTTGTAGAGATTGAGTTCGAGGATTTCAGTGGGCAAAGAGTCGGAGTCGTGAACAAAGAACTCGAGCTTCTCGTCCCAGTGAGGGTTGAGATCTCTGAAAATGGTCTTGGTCCGTCGCCTCTGGGCTTCGAAATCAACTATCGCGTATGCGCTCGCCGTTCCTTGGCCGTCCTTTGGCATTAGGTTTTTGGCGTTGCAGACTTCCACGATTAGCTTTCTGTTACTAATCTCTGCCATTTTAGAGAGAGAGAGAGGGAGAGAGAGAAGTGTGAGTGATAGGTTAATTTGGGTGGGTCGTTGTTTGTTGTGATGGAGAAGGAAATGAGAGAGAGAGAGAGAGAGAGAGAGAGAGGAGAACAGTGAAGTTCCGTTGTTGTTAAAAAGGGGGAGAGGGAGCGTATGCTGAGTCGGATTCGACGAGACATGTAAGAGAGGTGGTGGCCACGTGGCAATGCCTCGAAGTGAGGAAGGATCTTTGTACGGTACAAGCAAGAGGAGCGTGACAAGAATGAGAGCTGTGTCTGTAATCTGTATGGTATGGTTGGAACCCGAATCCTAAGGTATTTTTTACCGTTTATTTTGTTTATATCTAGAATTTCAAAATTAATTTTTAAAAACAGTTTTTTAATGTATTGAAGAATCCTAAGGTTTTTTTATGGACCCTTCTAAACCAGACCATATAGTACCGAGGCAATGTCTTGTGACGGCGGGACCCCATCAAATGTGGGTCCCAAACGGTCGATAAAATTTCCATTCATTTCATAATCGAAAAATTTAAAACGGGCGAGAACCATCTCAATCGGAACACAAAAAACTAGTTTTTTCGATCCAAAATCACCCCATTTCGTTTACATTTGAAATGAATGGACGGATTTTACACTGTTGGGGACCTGAGGGTCCCCGCGCCATCGATCGCTATCGGTACCTACGGGCGGCGATCGATACCCCTGGATTTATCGGTTTTTTTTTTTTTGAGAAGAAATCCGGTATGGGATGTCAATTGTTACACAAGTGGGATAATTACTATTTTACTATTAAAAAGTATGAATAAATATTATGACATTCAAAATGAATTACCATGTCCCGTATATACATGGCTAGCCTTGAGATTTTCGGTCCTTTACCTATACAAATCATGTTGATAATGGATAATGGAGGCAAATCATGCAAAATGAATGATTACTAGTGTCAATTGACCAAGGTCTTTGTACCAGCACCCACACCAAATCCATGATTCTCTGAGTTGTCTGTGGCAGTGACAATTTGTTCATTTGTTCGAAAAGGGATGGTACAAAAGCAAGGGGAATAAAAATGCCTGTTCAAGAGCGATTACTGCGTTGGTACCGTGAGTTAGGAAAATGAGCCTAAGTTTTGGAAATTGGGAATATTGTAGTGTGGCATCTAAGTTATTGATCGGGGAATCAATGATTCGGATTTCATCTCGGTACTTGCACGATCCGAGCTATCCATTGCGGAGATGTGATCCGAGCTATCCATTGCGGAGATGCGATCCGAGCTATTGGATGTCGAGATCAACAGTTCAGGTGTCGCACTACAGGATTCTTGGATCCCTGATTTTGGTCACCTCTAAAAACAGATCTGGGGATCATGTAGTATACCTCCGCACTACGGGGTTGTAAGGCGGCCAAAACTACGTCGTTTTTTCTGTGTGCAAAGAGAACACCACTACTTTCAAAACTACGTCATTTTAACCTAGTTTTATTTGTTGAATTCCAAAATGTGAGCATTTTTAAGTGGGTGTTTTTTTTTTTAAAATCAAATTTGATTTTTGATTTCTTCTATACGTGAACATAAAAGTCACTTATTTTAGATTAGGGTTGGTTTGTTTTTTTATTTTAGGAGTATAAATTTCCCCCCATAAAATCTGGTTCTCAAAACAAAAAGTTTACAATTAAACACATTTTAAAACTTCTTGATTTTTGGGCTTCCTTCAGTTTTGTAAAACTAATGCCCGTTCGAGATGAGAAGGGGTTAGAGTGTATAAGAATGAAGGGGTTAGAGTGTATAAGAATAAGAGTCAAGATGTGTAAATTGCCAATTGTGTTTAGAAATTCAAAATTATGACACACCCAGGGGTTGCCCCAATGAGGTGGTTATATTTGACTTTAGGGGTAGTCCCTTTGTCGTGGTGTTCGATTCTGGGGTGAAAGCGGGGGCCGTGACAATTGGTGTGGGTTTGTTAGGAAAAGCTCCCTCCGAGGTTTGGGTGTCCGTGCGGTGGGTCCAAAAATGCCTATCAACAGTTTCGATTACTGGTTATCAAAAAAAAAAAAAAAATTCAAAATTATGTCACTTGTTATATTTATGAGGCTTCTCACAAAAACACACCTACAATAGTATTAGTGAATGTCCGTGCCTAAAAACTCTTTGTAAAAACTTATTTCTACAAAATAGATGAATTTTATTAGCTAATGTTGTCCTGTACAAATTTAAAGTCACAAACAATTTTCTAGATTTTCAAAAGGCCAACAAAAAAATAAAAATATTCATGTTAAACTAGACATAATCCCAAGAGAGAGAAAATGTTGTGATTCTAAACCTTTGCACACCCAAAACGGCATAGTTTTAACCGCCCTACAACCTCGTAGTGCGGAGGTTCACTACGGGATCCCCGAATCCTCTAAAAACTGCGGTTATATTGTACATTTTCTGAGTGAACATTATACATTTTCTTATTGTTGGAGACTAAAACTCATTCAACTTATTTTTTCCTATCTGCGGTTATATTGTAAATAGCAACGTCTAAAACTTTCCTACTTGGAACCATTATGCACACAGCATGCGTGCTGCGCGGCAATTACGGGGCTCATCTAGGTCCCTGTTGTTTGATTCAAATCGTTCATTTGTTCATTTTGTCGAGTACATGGTTCACATAAAAATTCAAGTTGATCGAATATGGTTAACTATTTGATCGGTGATCATTTAACTTACAATTTTATAAAAAACAAACTCACATACAACCGGTTCTTTAAATGTTTCATTTTCATGAAAAATGCAGTCGGAAAACATAGTTACCGAGGTCCAATCAATTTGAATTTTTACATGGACTATGTACTTGACAAGATGAACAAAATGAATGATTCAGATCGAACAAAATGAATGATTCAGATCAAACAAGGGAACTCTGGGTGGACCTTGTAAATACGACGCAGTCTAAAATCAGCATTTTTCGGCCAATACCGGTAGAGCCTTTTTGTGCCTATCGGTTGGCAATTTTTCCAGCCAGTACCGGTAGGAGGAAAATATCCCTACCGATACCCGCTTTCGGTCATTTTCTGATTTGGTACCCATGTTTTGTCTTTATCAGTACTGGTTGCACTTTTTCACAAATTTTTGGCCAGAATCAGCTTATTCCTAGGGGCAACTTAGATTTTTTGTACACGTTTTTGGGGGCTTTTACATCAGATTTTAGGGTTATCAACTACCTAAGCCTTCTCTCTCTACCCCCTCTTCCTTCCCCTTAATTTAGCTACACCTTCTCTCTAATTTTTCACCTTGTAATCCTTGGTTTCAAGGATTTTGTCTTCATTAATGTTGTAAGTACACTCTTAATTTATGTAGATCTTGTGTTTATTTCGTATTTAATCATGTTTTGTATTTCCTTGTTGATTTCATTTCCCATGGAGGGGTAGCCTCCTTGGGCTTGGTCATGGGGTGATCTTCATCCTATTACCTAGGTTGTTCTAGGGGTGCACACAGTCCGGATTGGACCGGTTCCCTAGAAATATAGTAGTCGAACCATTCCAACCAGTTCTAGAAAATTAAGAACCAAAACCTAACCAATACACATATAGAACCTGTCTAGATCCAAACCGCAAGATTGGACCGGTTTTGGTTCTATCCGATTAAGGAACACTTTATCATAACACATGAGAGAGAGAGAGAGAGAGAGAGAGAGAGAGAGAGAGAGAGAGAGAGAGAGAGAGAGAGAGAGAGAGAGAGAGAGAGAGAGAGAGAGAACACCTAGGAATGCAACCCGTTAAATAGTTTTAAGGTTGAAAGAGGTTAAGAGATATTGTAAAGAAATAGGAAAGAAAGAAAAAATTAGGAAGCAGATCGAGATTAGAGAATAAGAGAATTGGGTTTTCCTTTGAGTAGCAATCGTGAAATTAAGGTGGAAGAAAAGAAAATTGAAACTGGTAATTTGGAATTACTAGATTATATAGTAATACATTAAAAACTTTTTAACAAAATAAATTTTTATTCTAAATAGACATAAAAGAATACCTTACTAGAAAAAAAATACCAAATCAAGATAAATAATTTTGTACATCTATATTACATTACACAAGGGTTTTTTCAAAATGTCCTTTGTGGCATTTCCATATTTTAAATATCTCTCATTTCTCTTCTAACAATATCTATAATAAGGCCCAAATCTTATCTTACAGGTCCAGTTGTGTTTTCGTAACTAAGAAAACTTACCTTTCCAAATTAACATTTGGTTAATCACAAAAAAAAAAAAGTGGATCAACAAAAAATACCACGTAAAATAAAACTCATTTGTAAAAAGAACAATATTTTCATCTGGGAATTTCAAATTTCAAAAATCCTCTCTCTCTCTCTCTCTCTATGGTATTCAACCCATCATAGGAAAAATTTAATTTCAAAATATTCTCTCTCTATCTCAATTATAAAAAAGAAGAAGAAGATGATGAATTAAGCGGATAAAAAAATCACAAGGAAAAAACTCAGTTCGGAAAAGAAACATCATCTTTTAACCCTCTCTTTCTCTTTGACATCCAACCCTAGCAGGAAAATTTAATTTTTGAATTCCCTCTTTCTCTCTAATGATTTTGGTTGTAAAATAGATATAATAAATTTGGTAAATCATAACAAAAAAAAAAAAAAAGAATCTTTTAGTGATGTTCAAAATTTCATAATTTTTGTTGTGCAAGAAACACTGGGTTTTATTACAAGTTAGTAATTTGGTTTTCTTTGTTTCTTTTTAGTTTCACTTACTGAACTTGCACAATCATGGCAGGGGTGGTAGCATAGCATTAACTGGAATACTCAATAGCATAGCATTAACTAGAATACACAAGTAGTAGTACTCTATGGTTGGTTAAAGTTGTCAAATTTCATCAAGTGCCTTAAGGCACGGGCAAAGCGCTAGTGTATAAATATATTAGTAATATATCTAATATTCATGTTATACGGTCCGGTTCGGTTCTAACCGTGGTTCTTAAATTGAGAATCAGTAACCGAACCATAATTACCGGTTCTTAGTTTTTGTGAACCATAACCAGACCAATGAACCGTAGAACCTAATCAAATAGACCGGTTCGGTCCGGATTGGATCGGTTTGGCGGTTATATCGGTTTTCTTGTGCACCCCTAGGTTGTTCAATATCTTCTCTAAATGTGAATATCAAGCTTGTTTGTGAATGGATTTAGTTCTTACCTTTTTTTAACCAAAACTAGAGTTGTTAAATATTTGCTTATGTGTAGACAAAGAATCTTGGCACACATAATACTTAGATCCATGTCACTCTACGTGTTTGATAAAATGCCTAATAGAACTTGTTAAGCTCTTACCCTTTTGTTACAAAGCTAGAGTTGTTAACTTCTTTGATTGTGTGTAGACAATGAACCTTGACACACATAATGCTTGAAATCTTGTCACTCTAAGTGTTTGATAAAACAAAGAGTTCACTCCATTTTCAAATGTCATTTCTTTATAAATCGATTTTCACGACCAAATCTTTCGAGTGAGAGCAAATGGATTTGCTCTCACTCGAGTTATCATTGAGAACGATTGATCGACCCAGGTTATGAATGGTTTGAACCCCTTGACCTCGCCTTTAGTTAAATTTCTTGTTAAAGTCTTTTCTAGTCATTTTAGCGATAAAGAGAGAATCCACAAACCAAACCAAAAGGTTGGTTGTCCTAACGCCGAAACCGCTACCATAAAGTTAGCCTCTCACTAGCTCTGACCTTTCCTTATGGAAATCGACTCCGGTACTTCTGGGTATTATGCTGCAACCGACCTAGCTCTACGCTTGGGGCGATGCTATCTACAACAAACTTAGGTCGCAAGCACCTCCACCCATGCTCGTTTCTTCTCGTCGGGTGTGCCAAAGAAGGTGTCAACCCTCTTTCGCTTGAGAAATAATTGCCCCCAACTTGAATTTCTTATCCATAGTAACGTTCAGTTTTCCTAGCTCAACTGGTACACTTTTTGCGGAGAATGGAGAGTTCTTCAGAGTACCCCATTGACTTCTCAATTTCACTCATATATTCCACACTAATTTTCATCCATTTCTCCATGCTCTCTTGGATGGAAGACTCATCAAATTTTGTCCTCTTCTTCCCCTGTTTTTGTAACTCCAGCTTGGTCGAGGGTGTGGTGACG
The DNA here is from genome assembly GCA_016920895.1 of Vaccinium myrtillus. Taxonomy (NCBI): domain Eukaryota; kingdom Viridiplantae; phylum Streptophyta; class Magnoliopsida; order Ericales; family Ericaceae; genus Vaccinium; species Vaccinium myrtillus. The sequence goes on along the minus strand of CM029280.1, from coordinate 16,165,259 downwards.
ACGGGTGTGGATGTTCAGGGTTTGGAGGTTGGTAATGTGGAGTTCCGTGGAATGGAGATCGGTGGTGTGGAGGTCCGTGGAATGGAGCTCGGTGGAGTAGAGTTATGACTCGAGCCCCCACCAAATTCAGGTGCGAAATGTGGAATGTAATCATCCCCCCAATCAAATGATAGGTTTTCATCCGCCAAATCGGTGGTTGTGTCAGCCATTTGTGTCGGATCTTTGGCTAACTCCCCTGTTGCCCTATCCTTTCCAAAAAGGATGCAACCAATCATTGTAGTATGGGAATGACTTCCCATTGAATCCTCTGGCATGGGCCTACACAAACATCATGGTTATTGGGAGAGCAACACATTTTGCATATAAATAGATGGAGAGTAAGTTACCTTTATGTACTCCTCCCACACCGACTCATCATCTACCATAATGCATTTGTTCACATCATTCCAAGAGAATCCACTGATACGAAGCAGGTCAGTGAGCTGGTTGTAGGCAAGTTTTCAGACCTTCACTTTGGACTCTATGTGCGGGTTTGCCTTTATATTTGAGTTGGGCAACAATTTTTGCAACTTCTTCTCCAACATGGTAAAGAACCCTGGTTTAAACCCATTTTCTACGCTCCACTTGTCGCTATATTCATTTCTCATGCAACGAATAAGAGCATCCTCTTCTGCTCTCTTCCAAACTCCACGTCCCTTCTTTGTTACGGGATTGACTTGTGACTCTTCGGTGTCCACAACAAATGCATTTTATTCATTAGTACGAATGAATTTAAAACTACATACTAATTTTGTGCATTAGCGAACAACAAGCATGATGAAATATTGAACAATGATTTAGGGTACCGTAAAGCAAGCAAACTAAATATATAAATTACATCATAGAAACATAGGCCTCATACAAACAATTGAAATTTGTCTCAACATAAAAGTCTCGTTGAACCACCCACAATAGGATATTACGGTGCAAGTTTGGTAAATTACTTTTTACAGTACTTTAAACTTCTTCCACATTTCCCCCACCATTGGCTAACCAATGGTTGTACATAACAATAGCAAGCACATCCCTCCCCTGGGTCCACTCATCGGAAGTCTCTAGGTGATCAATGTAATCATCTACCTCAACATTGTGCAGGTTTTGTGGATTTGGGGTTGCTGCGGTGCAGCCCCCGCACAGCAGCTGCTGTGCACCATCCGGGCCGTCCGTTGCTCGGATGGACGGCCCAGATTTCATCTTGCATGCACGCAACGACCGGTTCGGATGCAAATGTACTGAGGTGAAATCTGGGCCGTCCATCTGAACAACGGACGGCTCAGATGGTGCACAGTAGCTGTTGTGCGGGGGTTGCACAAGCAGCAACCCCATGTCCAGGTTTTGTTGCTCTCATAGCATGTAAACTCAACCGGATCGTCAGGCATATCTCTTTTAATGTGGTTGTGGATGAGGCAACATGCAGTAATGATTCGACCTTGGGACTATATGGGTAGTGAGCTGCAGACCTCAATATTTTTTTTGTAGTTTTTTTGTGTGTGGTTATTTTGGGCTTACAAACCTAATGGAGTATATCTTTTGGTTGGTATTTCAGATTGTCAGTTATTTCTCGCCCCACTCCTCCTTTGTTTGGCCCTGTTTCATTAGCTAAGCTTTTATTCAATTGCCATGTTTCTTTCCCAGTTCTCACGAAAATAAATTCACACGACCCGTAAGCTGTCAAAACCTATTTGTTTAGCATGAAAATAAATCCCCACCACCCATAAGGAAGTGGTTTCAGCTTGCTCAAAAGATGAAGAGATAAATTTCATTTTTAAGTTCAAATCGCTATTTTTATCGCTTAAAAATAGCGATTTAAAAGATGAATAATTTGGATAAAAAATTATAAAAAAATGGCTTTCATTTAAAGACTACGATAGAATTGAAGCAAGCCTATTATTTTCTAACTAAAATCCAGAACAAAACCTGGCTTTAAACTTAACATTTCTCTTCATATTTTTACAATAAATATACAAGTGTGCCTTTATTAAATAACCTCGTCCCAATCTAAATCATAGCTCTGCGAGAAGATAAATTTAATATATATACATATACAGAATATATCCTATGAGGGCTCCCTCACAAAAAAAATTGCGGGAAAACAGTTGTGGGCCGTTGGATTCTATGCCCTTCACGCGATCCAACGGCTAACAACTGTTTTCCCGCACTTTTATTGGTAACTGTTAGTGATTTCTAATTGTTTATGAAGATAAATTTGCTTTAGAAAGCGTAACAAGTTAATGCTTAATTGATCTGAAGATGATTTTAGACGTTTATAGGTTGGATTGCTAACATAAAAACAGTGGGATCAACAGTATATTGGCAAGGCATTATCATACAAAGATAGAAATGTGGTTGGTATTCGGTTTCGAACCGGAACCATTAATGCAAATTTACAATCAAATCATTTGAATTTGTTTTTTATTTTTTTGAACTAGAACCAAACAAAAATATTAGAAAAACCTGAACCAAACTGCACCAGTTGAATTAAACTGCAATTCATATGGCTTTCATCTCTCTAAATGGAGCATGCATTTCATTGTTCTTTAGATAGCTTTAGACGATGGCACTAAATTCAATTGACAAGAATGATTGAGTGGTGAAGATTTGCAGCCCACCATGGTCTCTCTCTTCCGAATTCATTCGTCAAGAGAGAGACCATGGTTATAAGTATCTTACGTTATTAGGCACAAGACACCCTACAAGGAAGAGTTGCTCCATTTTTGGCTGTTTTGGACCAAATTGTCCTTCATTTCATGGCTTATTTGGGTCTCTTTTTTTTTTCCTCCTCTTTGCTTATTTTGCGAGACATGAAGGAAGTACGCTTGTGATGTGATCAAGTCCTGTTGATACAGCTCCAAAATTGTGGCTTTCAATTTTCGTTTGTTTGATCGGCGCTATATAAAAGCCGTTTGTAGGTGTTGGAAAGAATTAATTCACCCCCAAAATTGTGGCTTTCAATTTTCGTTTGTTTGATCGGCGCTATATAAAAGCCGTCTGTAGGTGTTGGAAAGAATTAATTCACCCGCTTCTCTGCTTCGGTTTGGTTATTTTAGGGTAAATAAAAAACTTGCTCTTTAGATGGTATGCGCTTTATTTTGATTGATTCCTTTTTGTTTTACGATTTTGATTTTGATTCAATTGTTGTTCTGATTTGCGATTTCATATGTTTGGTTCAGCTGTAGAAGAAAACTAGAAACTAATTTGCGCTATTTGGTTGTGATATTCTACAGGTATTTGTCATGATCTTCATCTAGGGTTTTCATCTAAGTAGGGATGCGCATGAAAACGATCTACACTTGGGTTTTTGCATAATTACTTCTAAAGAAATCGTTTTACGACTATAAATGCAACATGAAAACGGGCAGTGATGAGACTGATTTTTTGCATACCTGATATTAGGATATGCACCATTTTTTAAATGCTTTATAAAGCTGAGAATTACTTGCTTTCTCACTTAAACGTCCTACGTAAATCGTGGGGAAGTTGATAACAGTCTGCTCAGTTACTAAAGCTCTACATTTTTTTGTGTACTGCTATGCTAAGTTTCGTTAAATACTAAACGGCAATACCTGCTAAATGTCTCAGTTTTTTGTAACAAAGAAATAATGTGCCAGCGAAGGCAATGCATCACGGTTCCATATTGGAAAAGGTTAATAGAATTCCTCGCTGGTGGGCGAGCATATTTTTGCTGAGGTAAAGCTATAAAAATAACAAAACTTGAAGACTTTGTTTCCAACGCCTTATTCCTACCCTCGCTGCTCTGTTTTGTCTCCGCTGAGTAAGAAAGCACAAAAATGGTGGAATCGTTGAAGACTTCAACTCTGCTGCTGTTACGGAGGAATCGTTGTCTTCAACTCCAGCTGCTGCTGTTACAGAGAAATCGGATGAGGAAATAGAAGAAATGCTGGATCAGATGCTGACTCATTTAGCACTGTGTAACGACTCAAACAGAGCAGCAGAAAAGGGAGTTTGTCTGCGGATCACTTAAAAACCTATTCATTCTAGATTTCTCTTTCCTTGTCTTTTATTTTTGTTTCGATTGTTGTGATTCTTCATCTTGGATACAAAGATTTCCCTTTTCCAAAGATGAGCTGTTCGTTTGGCACATGTTTGAGAATATAGACAAACTCCCTTTTTCGCCGAAAGAATCCATCCAAGAACTAAACCGTGAACTAGTAAGGAAACAAGCAAAATAAGTCGTTATAAAAGAAGATTCAACATCAGTTGCTACCACAATGTTTGCAACCATGCAATTATTAAAAGGATCAAGCTAAAAACTTCAAGAACAAAACCAGACAAAGCCGAAAGCATAAATTTAACACTCGAGCTTCCAGATGGGGCCCTCATCTAGCAGAAAACAGCTTTTCATTCTTTCTTTCCAATACCATGAGACATGTTATAGACACCGCGTCCCTGGACAGAAAGCATAAAATTTAAGGAAAAAAGTGATGTTTCAGAATTTTCCACAAAAAAATGACCCCAAACAACGAAATATCAAACTTGGTTATAGAAATTAACTCACAATAAGAAACAAACAAGAAGCAGCCAGAGCTGCAGGAATGGCCACCGATGTGAGCTTGTCATAAGGACCTTTGAGATATGTGTGTTTGTGGATGCTTTGGTAAAACTTTTGCTTCACAAGAAGCTTCTCCCTTGGTCTAAAGGGTGTCTCCGTCTCTGACATCCTGCATCATTTGGTAAAAGAATATGCTTTCAACCACTCAGCACAAAAAGCAAATACCACATTATCTCCCTCCTCCCAAACCCAACTCTTATCTCCCTATCATTTGCATTTTTGTGTTAATGTGGCCGCATGCACAGGCCGCCTGGGTGTCAATGTGCATGCATATTGCGCGCATATAAACAGCTTCATCCAATTGTCGACTGACCAACCTACACAATGTCAGTGCTTTCGAAATCCAAACCTCTTAACCAAATTCCTTTTATTAAATGGAATCAGATGGTCAGCTCATTTGCTTGGGCCATGACCACACTAAGCAATGTCAAGCTCACTGTTACTGAATTTTAACTCTCTTTTGATCAAGAAGAACAGTCTAGTCGTCTGAAGTATACACAGTAACCCTTATGAAGGGCAATAGACAAAACCATAATAGAATGGGGCCCAACAAAAAGTACTGCATTGACCTAGGGACAAAGGAATAGAGAGGAAGACCAGTTCCTTTCACGATTTGTTCAATGTATCGTGCAAACTATACACTGAAATGAAAATGTATTTAAACCACAAGTACTTCGAATCAAAATCCCAAATTCACATTGCAAGGAAGTTGGTTCAATCTTTCGGCAAAACATTTTAATCAATTAGGAAGCGTGAAAAACAAAGCTCATAGTGGCAAAGATAATTTTCAGTTTTCACAATTGATATGACTACAGGTAGGTCATCTGCCTAAAAGCATCAAATGACTTTACATGGGGACAGTTTTCATAAGTAATTTAAGAAATCAAATCACAATAAAAATGCTTAAATCTATAAATAAATTTTAAAAAATAAAGTTATCAATTAACAATTTCATAATGTTGCTGACAAATTAGAGCAGCTGCAGTATAGCCGAAAAACAACTTCAAAGGGGCATGTTCAGCAACTTGCGTACCCCATCACCATAAGCCAAAGTTACTATATCAAACCAAAACGAGCCTTAAGTCCCAATCTAGGGGTCAGCTACATAAATCTGTTGCCTTCATTGAGTTCTGTCAAGGGCATCCTGTTCCGTGATATCCAAGAAACCTAGGTCTTTTGAAATCAACGCCGCTAAGTCGATTCTACCCCTCCCTTGGAGCTACCATCTATAGTAACCATATCACTCCTCCTAAACTATTGGATTGACCATATCGATAGACATGTCCAAGTCACCTTAACCAATAGACCTTAAAAAAGAGGACTACCTCTTCATGAACAGGCATAAGGCAAGCTTAACAAGTCAATTTTCCAGGTTCTGGTCATATTTGTTGGTCAAGTTGAACAAAAAAAATTACCAACTTTCAAAATACAGTTTCAACTTTCAATATAGACAAGGGAATAAAAATTAATGCAATGAACTGTGAAGTAACTAAAATTTACAAACATTCAAAGTGATTGGGATGCACATTTCAACATTGCGAAGCAAACTTCTTGAAATTTTTAAAGATCAGACTGCCAAAGCAATAATGTCATTTCAACTCTAAGCACTTATCCGTGGGGCGTCACAAAAGAAGAAAACAAAGTAGAAACTAAAATCCTGGTCCACATTAACTAAGACATGCAGCTTTTCCCAAACCCCAGTTCTATCCTTCAGCATGATTTAGCTAACAAGATATTATCCCTCTCGACTTGCCGAGAAAACAGGAAATATGAACTGAAGGAAGAAATGGCCCGAATAGCTGAAGCTTATGCTGATAAATAGAAGTACAGGCACAAACTGTGGCATATGATTATCATCAGCGTATTCCAGTTAGCACCTCTTTTAGGCACTACTCTGCAAAGGGAAAAATGCAATTCTTGGAACGATGAGTTTGGATATGTTGAGGTAACTCATAATGACAACACCCAAACATATAATCAGCTAAAGCATGGAAATCAAGGTGAAGCACCTTAGTCCCCTTCCCAAACATATATTCGAACTCGGCGTACTATTTGAATGGAATTCACTGAAAATTTTGTCAATTGGGTACATTATGTGATGAGGTGATCCAGAAGATGTTAGCTGGCAGTGTTAGAGAATTATCGTGTAGCTTAAGTGACTTCATCTCATGGTAGTGCTCGTTTTCAAAGGAACTCCTGAATTCCTAGTTGAACAATACAAAACAGGAAAACACAAACATTAGGCCAATGATTTTGGTGGAAAACAATGGCCTTATGCCTAACAAATACCTGTAATTCATAAGCAGCGAATATTTCTGTTTAAGCTAAAGAAACAAAAGGATGTACTTTTGTGTGCACGTATTTTCAATAGCATGAACTGGAAGACAAGTTTGATCGACTACAATAGATCTCGTCAACAATAACACCCAAATAGATCACGTACACATAGAATTCGTCAAATTTGACAATTACCTCAAACCAAATACCAATTTCTCCCCATAAATCGGTCATAAACAACACCCAAACACAAGAATTTCACACATATAGACAATCGAGATAAGAACACATAAAACCCTTGAAAATAAGAAATCGGGCATCTTGGATCCACAAATCAAACAAACATCTACGTGAACGCAGGTGATGTGATTATTGTGTTCGCGTACATGATAAAAGCAGAGAGAGAGAGAGAGAGAGAGAGAGAGGAAGAAACTTGCCTTTGTGTTGAATGAAGATGCCGCACCGTTTTCCGATCGCCTGATTGAGAGAGACAGAGAGGGAGAATTTTCTTGAGCTTTTCAGCTACAGAAAAGCTAAGTAGTCTCCTTCTTCAAACTAATTGCCAATGGACTCCACTTTCAAATTATTAGTAAAAATTTAAATGGAAAAATGGAAAAACGATTTCAAAAGCTAACCTCATAAAACGCCAATCAAAAATGCGTTAAGTGTCAATAAGTTGATAAATGAAACGGCTAAGACACCCAATGGACTCACTTTCAAATTATTCTGGCGTAAGCGAAAGCGCGATTTGGAATCTTTGCTTTTTCACAGAAAGCGCGATTTGGAATTTCTTTTCAAAGCGCGATTTGGAATCGAGCTTCCTCACTTCTTCTTTTTTTTCCCATTAAGTGCGTTAAACACACAAAAAAAATGCAAATGAAAAAAAAAGTGAGATAGAGCAATTCCAAATCGCGCTTTCAGTGGGAAAGAGCAATTCCAAATCGCGCTTTCTGCTTTTTTACGTGACATGTTATAGGCGGTGAAAAAAGTGCACACTTACACTTCGATGCAATTTCGATTGGACGTTTTATGAGGGAAAGCGCAATTTGAAATTACGCTAAGGAGTATTTTTACAAATAGTTTGAAAGTGAAGTACATTGGCAATTAGTTTGGAAAAAGAGACTATTTAACCGAAAAACTCGGTTTTCTTCTTCTTCCTCGTCGTCGTCGTCTTCTTTTTTTTTAAAAAATTCAAAACAAAACCCCATATTTTATCCTCAATGTCTCAAAGACTCCCAAAATAAATAAATAAAAAAAAATCAATTTCACTCCAAAACTTTCCTTCCATCATCAAATAGACCCCTAACGTCTCAATCCGTCAAATAACTAACGTTTTTTTTGCTGGTTTGGACGTTTTGACTCGGTTAAATGCTTACGTGGCATCCTATTCCACCTAGAATGTGACACGTGTACACCCCACTTCCACTTCAGCCTCCTCCTCCTCTACTTTTTCCATTCTCTCTCCTACCCTTAAAATCCTCTCTTTTCCTCCCCGCCACTCATCTGAAAACCCAATTCCAAATCATCCCAATCCATCCAATGCTACCATGTCGTATTCAAAAATAAAACTTCAAAATATTTAACAAGTGTGTTAATTTTGATTTGTTAATTAACCAACATAAACCTATATCTAGTTTTACTTGGGTGGGATTTGAAGCTAGAAAAAAGCCAAAAAAAAAAAGTCTCTCTCTCTCTCTGTAAGTATATATATATAGGATAACGATCACCTAAGGGATCCCTTATTAAAATTTGGTACGGACCTTACCTTTCCGGATCAAATTTTGATGATCCGAACCGCTCAATGTTTTTAAAATGCGTTTTTAAGGGCCTACATGAAGATTCGTCAAAAAAAAAAAATACCCGGAAGGGCTTGATCCAAACTGTTTTCGATAAAACTGTACATATGACTGTTCATATGTACAGTTTTATCGAAAACTGTTTGGATCAAGCCCTTCCGGGTATTTTTTTTTGAAGATTTCCCACATGGACCTTGGAAAACGTATTTTAAAAACATTGAGCGGTTCGGATCGTCAAAATTTGATCCGGAAAGTTGAAAAAAGGCTAGGTCCGCACCAATTTTTTAATAAGGGATCCCTTAGGAGATCGGGACTGTGTATATATATATATATACTTGGATCAAGCCCTTCCCGGTATTTTTTTTTGAAGATTTCCCGCGAAGACTCTTGAAAACACCTTCTGAACACATTGGATGGATCAGATTTTCCAAAAATAATTTGCAACACAAAAAAAATCATTTTTTTCTTATTTTCGGGAGGTGTGGACTAGAAGTTTTTCCTATATATATATATATGATTAACTTCCAATAAGGGTCCCTTATTGAAAAATAAAATGCGGATATATATATATATATATACTCATATACATATAGGGGCCGGTTCCTCTCACACATAAAAAAAACACAAATTTTGACACTCTATCTCAGCCATTGAAACCAATGGCTGAGATTAGAAGTAAGGTTGTTACACTCATTCCCTTAGAGCATCTCCACTCTTGACTCAATTTTTTACCAAAATTTGAGTAAAATTTTGAGGAAAAACTTGATTTGATATGGAACACTCCAATGGGCAAAAGCAAATATAGGCATAAATTTGAGTAAAAGCTTCATTAATGGCACAATTGTAAATTTGAGAGGGAAAAATAGTCTTAAAATCTTGAGTAAAGATTTGGTTCAAACTAAATTTGGTGAAAATTTTGAGTAAACTCAAATTTGGTAATGGGTTTAATTTTTTTTTTTTTTTGAAACACGTCAAGAAATTTCATATCACAGCCATCCGGCACCGATTACATCAAAAATAGGAATGAAACCAAATCTACTAACAGATGAAACAAGCACGGCATTAGGCTAACACAGGCCACCGGCTCCTAGACACACCTGCCGGAGCAGACCCGACACCTACGGGACGGGATGATGAATCCGCTCAAAAGTCAGCAGAAGAGAACCCAAAGAGGGAACCCAGCTCAAACCCTAAACACATTACAACACTAGCAATCGGAAGATAAATCCAGGGACTAGAAAATCACAAAAGGCTTAACGCCGTCAACAACTGGCGGTGAAGAAAACTCCACCGTACAACCATCCCAACGCCGCCGTGAGTGGATAAAAGGTACGAGAACCTCCGCTGTCACGCGAGGCTCTGGACGCGGGTATGCCTCATTGGACATAGGCGGCCCCCCACGTCCACGGCGGTCATGACATCCAGTCCCCAAGCAAAACAAGAAAATAAAGCCAAGCACCATTACTGCAGATCTAAGAAAAGACTAAAAAACTAACTAATCAGAAACGCAACAAAACTGGTGCACCCGAAAACCCACTGATTCGCCCAACTAAGTATCACTAAGCCATACCGAGTTACAAAAACTGGAAGATTTGAGAACCCACTGAGTCGCCCCATGTGTATCACCGAGTCACGCCGAGTTCCACCGAGTTCACTGATTAGTTGCTTCTCCGGATGAAAACAAGCTTCCATAGCCGCCGCCCGTGGCATCGGAGAGCCTTATTAGCCGGAGGGGGCCGAAACATCCAGAATCAACCCATCGTCAGATCCAAAGGTGGGACGGAGAGGAGTGGCGAAGGTGAAGAGGAGGGGGAGTTGAAGATCTGAAACAGTGGCGGTGGGGGACGATGAAACCGGCAGTGGATTGATGGTGGATGCCAGGCTAAGGGGTGGGGAGGAGGGGTGGGGCGGAGGGGTAGCAGCCCCACCCCTCAAAAACTCAGAAAAGTGGAGAAGAAGAGAGGGGTTGAGTTTGATGGGTGGAGGAGGAAGAAAAAAGAAGAAAGAATTGATGGAGGGAAGGAAGGAGGCCTGAGGGAGGAGGAAGAAAGAAGGCCGAAAGAGGGGAAGCCGGCAGCCAAAAAAGGGATAAAACCCTAAGGTTTCTAACTTTTAGAGAGAGAGTCTCCCAAGGCAGTAGCAGGCCTCTAATGGGTTTAATTGAGTAAGGAGTGGAGTGATGTTTTTGTTGATTTTTACTCAAATTTGTGTTTGAGTGTAAAATTGAGTCAAGAGTGGAGATACTCTTATATCTCACCCTCACCCTCACCCTCACCCTCACCCTCACCCTATCTCCCTCTCTCTCCCAAAACGTCACTGCCCTCTCTCCCCCTCCCTTGCCCCCCACCTCCATCGCCGGTTGACCCCGCTCTGGCCGACGACGTCTTCAGCAATTCCAGCCCCAACAATCGTGTGTGCGCGCTTTCTCTCTTCTCTCTCTCCGACCGGTTGATTCCTCCCCAAATTAACTGTATCCGGATTGTCTCCAAAAGGGATTTTAACTTCATTTTTCTGATGATCCTCTTCTAGCTTATTTGGGAACTTTCTTGTATGTCTATCCGTCAAAATTAAAGTTTTTGTTTTTACTGGATTGGTGATTCTTCTTGAAGGTTTATGTGAAGGTGCAATATTGCAACGCATATGAGGTGTTTGTTAATATGCCTGAACCGTTCTGTTAGCTTTATATTCGTTCTTAGTTTTTATTCTTTATCCCAATTCCAAGGAGATTTGTTGAGCTCTGTGATATATGTGTAACAATGGTTTCTAATTGTAAGGATGTGAATTGTGATTGAAAATTATACTGTACTATTTTTGCAAAGATGCAATTCAATTCCTTTCTCTTGTTCGAGAGAGAGGAGCACACACGATTGTTGGGGCTGGAATCGCCTACGACGTGATCGGCTGGAGCTGGATCAGCCGGCGATGGAGGTGGGTCACCAGGGCAGGGGAGGGGGAGAGAGGGCATTGACGTTCTGGGAGAGAGAGAGAGAGAGAGAGAGAGAGAGAGAGAGAGAGAGAGGGTGAGATATAAGGGAGTGAGTGTAACAACCTTACTTCTAATCTCAGCCATTGGTTTCAATGACTGAGATGGAGTGTCAAAATTTGTGTTTTTTTATGTGTGAGGGGAACCGGCCCTATATATATATATGAATAAAAAAAAAGTAAATTGTAAGTGGTAACTAGTAAATAGTAAATTGTAAATAGCAAATAGTAAATTGTAAGTGCTAATTAGTGATCATAGTAAATTGTTTCAAAAAAAAAAAATAGTAAATTGTAAGTGCTAACTAGTAAAAAATTAGTAAGTAGTCAATTGTAAAAATAGTAAACAAAATCCCTACAATGCCCCATGTACTCCCCGCAGTCATACCACAAGAGGCATTTGTCATACCCTTATTCAGTTATCTGAAGCACCAATGATATAACAAGATCTTTCATTACCTGCAAGGATGCAAACTGAAAGACCCAGGGTAAAACCACCAAAGTCTTAGGAACATTTTGAACAATACCATGAACTGCAGCAACAGAACTAGGACCAGCCTCAACCCCTCCTTGTATTAGCAACCCAAAATTTGTTTGTAGGAACACTCTGAGCTCTCACAGGAATGTCATCAGCCAACGCCTAATTTTTATTGGCTACAGTCGGAATGACCAAAGACCATTACAAGAAACACATTTAGCAGGCCTCCAGGCGTGTTTGATACCTATCTTGACCACTCTCCCAACTAGAGCAAGAAGATCAACAAAATGGGGAGAACTGACTGAACATCCACCTCAACACATATTTTTGCACAGCTGGATTCTGTCATGTCATCAGCATACAAAGGTTTGCCAATAGCACTGGCTAATGGCTATATAGCTAAGACCCTCGTCAACGAAAAGTTATAAATGTGTTCCATGAATTTTTTTTCAAGAAGGTATCCATGTGTACAATCTCGATAAAGACAATTGTTTTTTGTCTACCCCACCTTTTCGTCTGTGTGAATTACTCTGGTACCTATTCCTGTATTTGGTCTTTGCAAAAATTGCAAGGAGAAATTGAGCGAGTAATAGCATAAACGAAACTTAAGGTTCAAGAGTCCAATGATTTTGGAATGACAACTGTGAGGAAACTTGAATGACAGATGTACATATTCAATAACCTTGTGCATTCTTCTGGAAAGGTATACATATGTGCAAAATACATTGTTGAAATATGCTTATTTCCCTCTTACTTTTGGTCGTTGTTTGTTTGTTAACTGCACCAGAAGCACAACGGCAATGGGCCTTCATGCATTGTGGTTTTTTATCTTATTAGATGTTCATGATGGAAGGAGGGATTGTTGAATATGGGGTAAAGAAAGAGGATCTGACAAGAAAAAGATAGAGGATCTGTCTTTGAAGAAGTTGGCTAGTGACGATGGAGAATCCATCTAATCTACGAGAGTTGTGGGTATTCAAGTTGCTAACGACAGCTTGGACTCTATCGTTAGCAACATGGCTTACTTAAAAAAAAAAACAAAGCTTGGGGAATCACGGATGGAGAAGATAACTGAGAAGCTTCACAAGGAAGATTCATCGTCGTCAGATTCCGATGACGAAAAGAAAACGATTAGCTTTAGTACTGTGGGAAATTGCTTTTCTTAAAAAAAAAATTGATATTGACACTCCTTTTTTTTGTCTTTATTAGATGAAGTTACTAAATTACCCTATACTTTATATTTACATTTATCCTTTGCTATCAAAATGACTGAAATAACCCTTTTATTTATCTCCAGAACTAATGAGGGAACTCCACTAATCAAACGACTGAATACAAATTTGATGCCCACAGCCCGGTATATTCCACCTTCGGAAATGGGGGGCATGCTGTGCACAGCCATGCTGTGCATGGTGCTGTGCACCCCCTCGGCCGTTGGATCGTGTTTTGGACGGCTCGGATGTGTTTTGATTTTTTACCATTAAAAAAAAATCAAAATTAAAGGATAATTGCCGAACGCATCCGAACCGTCCAAAACTCAATCCAACGGCCGAGGGGTGCACAACACCATACACAGCACGGCTGTGCACAGCATGCCCCCCAAGTCCTCCACGTTCATACATACACCAGCAGATGACCATTCACATAAAACACCACTCCATTCCACTTAAACTCTATAAGCCGAGATCCCAATATATTTTAGTCGAAAACCAAATCAGTTCATAACGATCTTATCAATTTAGTCAAAAACTAAATCAGTTGGTGGGGACGAAACACCAAACTACGCCAATAAATAAGGTGCAGCAATGGCTAAACAAATATTGTTTCCATGAAATTCTGGAATTAAATATATATTTTTTTCATTCTTTCTCTATTGGATAAATAAAAGGGTTAGTTGGTCATTTCGATGGCAAGGATAAATGTAATTATAAAATACAAGGGTTGTTTAGTAACTTCACTTAATAAAAACAAAATGGGAAGTGTCAATATCAAAATGGGGAGTGCCAATATCAATTCCAAAAAAAAATCCATTGCGAAAAGATAAAGATACTTACAAAGGGGTCAATTTATCCAGTGACGGTGGAGCAAACCGTGTCAGATAAACGACATAGGAGTTAATTTCCCTTTATTTTTACTGAATACTACTTTTTTATTCATATTTTTTTAGTTTTTTTTTTTTTTTTTGTTTAGATCTTTTTAGAGCTGTGAGATGATCCCTTTCAAAGCTGTATAAAAAGAAAAGGTTCGTTCGTGTTAACAATTAAAAAGTAGTGCCAATATTAAAAACATATTATTAGTACAAAGAGTTTCTAATTAGTTGAGTTTATTTATTATTTATTATGCCTTACATTATTTATTTAATTTTTTGAATTACAATGTCAAAATATATTGATAAATATGTATTTATTCTAGTTATAATTAAACTAAACCAGTTTATCAATTAAAATAATAAAGTGGGGGCAAAGTCTTTTTACAACTTATTCTATTATATCCACCCTCCGAATCCCCCTTCTCATAAAATCGTCCAAACACCTCATATACAAATCTACCCTTCTTATGAGGTGGGTCCTCCCTCATTACAAATTCACTCTCAAATCCGGCATCCAAACGGGCTGTATAGGGACATGAAGGTACAAAGGCCAGTGGTTGCAGTATAGTGGAAAATGGCTTGCTGTATCCAGTGGTTTGGTTGGTCAAGAGGTCTAAGACTCGAGCCATGTGATTGACACCCATTTAAATTTTCTCCCTGCAAAATACGGCTATGATGTACTCCATTACATTTTACTCCCTCCATCCGTGTTTGTTAGTCTTTTTTCGGAGTTTGTGCTACTGTTCAATTGATTACTCCCTTCGTCCCTTTTTTAGTGTCGACATTTTCATTTTGGATTGTCTCTTAATAAGTGTGTATTTTGAAAAGTTAATAGGTAAAAGTTTGTTCAATTATCATTTGCCCTTTTGAAAAGTTAGAAAAACCTCAACAAAATTGGTAAAATTTGAGCAAAATTTGAAAGTGAATTGTAAGGACCCGTAATTTCAGATGATTTTTCGATAATAATGTTGGGGAAATGTGAGGAAATGAAAATAGAGTAATGTTAGGTTAATGTGAAGGGAGTATGTGCATTGAGGTGTCTTTAGAACACACTAGTAACACAAGGGGTGCAAGTGCAATTGGTGGTGTGTATAGATATGTGTGTGTGGCTGATTTTTTGAGCAAAAATCATTCACCTCTCTCTCTCTAAAAACCACCGACTCTCTCCCCCTCTTCTTCTCCTCTCAAGTTCTCTACAAACCCCACCCCAAATTCACCCTCCACACTTAAATCTTTCACCATCCAACCAAAGATTCGTCATCTACGCGTGTTTTGGAGTCCGGGACTCCGTGGTTTTGCTTGGATCTAGCACATTTTGGTTGGGGTTTGCAAGAACAAGCTAGGGCTTTCTCACCTCTCTCATTGGAGCTAAACCACAGAGGTAGGGGACCACTTTCTACCTTCTCTAAGTGTATATAGTTTGAATACGTGCATGTTGTTCATCCTTCCTCATAATTTATCGTTTAGCTTGAATATCACCATGAAAATTGATTTGAACTTGAGTGGGTTTGATTCTCCACACTTTGTTGGATTGATCTTTGATTGAGTGTTTAGACATTCTACAATGATGTTTGGTTGTGTTTTGGAACCTCAATTTTTCCTTGGACTTAAGCCCCATTCATTTGGAACAAAGCTGTCAAAATTTCACCCGAAACCCAGGTGGATCGATCCAACCTATGGTTGGATCCATCCAGAACCTTCTAGATTCAAATTTTTACATTGTGGATCGATTCACACATTTCTTGGATCTATCCAAACCCCTGCGGATCGATCCACACATTCCTTTGATCGATCCAAACTCAGTCTGTTTAGGTAGATTTTTGACCCAACTTCGCGGGCACGCCCCAACTTCGTCCTAACTCGGAATGAGGCGATTCTGGAACCATTGGAAAGATCTATGAGTCTAATTTCAAACCCAATTGATCTCATATTCATAGCCTTTGTATTTTGAGATAAATGTGTTTTTTCCTATCTGTGTGTCGGATTTCCTCGAAGCTCATAGCTCCATTTTCATGTTCTTTTGCTCCAGGCCTTCATTGGTCCGTCCAAAGCTCCTCAAATCGACTTCTAAGCTTCGGTATATGTCCTCCAAGGTATTGGGAGTCCTTGGGTACTTCTGGATATAACCAAGAATTATTTGGAACTTTGGACACGTCCTTTTAGCTCCTATTTCCTAAAACTCATGAAAGACACTTGAAGGACGTGAGATGCTTATTTCCAACATTTGCTTCCTTAACTTGTTATTTCCTTTAACTTGATGGTTATGATACTTGTCCTGGGAAAAATGATACGTTAGGACGTGAGGCAATGAGTAACGGACACATCTTCGAAACGAATGGGAATATATTTAGAAACGGACATTTGTGGGACACCTGATATTTCACATTGATAACTTTAAATATTTGTTGGGTAAATATGTCAATGTGGATCATTAGCTATATGTTTGATATATAGCTTCTTGCTTGAATGAAATGATGGATTACATAACGACTTGTGAAAATAAGGGGATGCGTGATTGTTCAAGGATAAATGAGACGCCACATATTATAAATGGGTGTGTGATTGATGTACGGGTATGTTTAAAGATAGAAAGAGTCACGTTATAATAACATTGGTATATTATTACCAGCATACCTGGGTGTGAACACCCCGCGGAGTTTTTCACGAAAACCATTGTGATTTGGAAAACTGTTTGATTGATTGGATGGGAGTCGCCACCCGGGTTTGAGGACCATACCCGAGAAACCATTTAAAAAATGACTCTTTTGCCCTTTGAATGGAAAATATTTTCACTGGTCTTTCAAAATGAGATTTCTTAGGTCCGGGAGCTAGGTTACGAGAGGGGAAGGAATTTAAAGCACCCCTCTCGCCTGGTGTGACCACCGGTCTCTACTAAATGTTTGAGGGATTTTGAAAACATTGTTTAAACGGACTTTGTTCACACAAGCATGCAAGAGCATTTAAATGCATTCATGAAATTGAAATGAAGCACGTGGATGCATGTGCGATATGCCATGGATGAGAAATGATCATGTTGAGTATACCAAGCTACCCTAAATCATGTCCAAACAATGCAGAAAAACCCCAAAGCACATTTCCAAACACCATACAATCTGCACCTGGACTGTTCTGTTCACACCTGCACTGAGATAATCCAGGCGCCTGGAACAATTATGAGCGCTTGGAACAGAGTACTCCAGGCGCTTGGAATGATGGTGGGCGTCTGGAACAGGGTACTCCAGGCGCTTGGAACAGGGTACTCCAGGCGCCTGGAATGTTCAACAGACATCATTTTCCCCTAATTTAGGATTCTGATCAAACAACAAATGCAAATCTTAAAGTTAACACCTACATGTTTACTGTGATCTTTGATGCTGCCTTATACTAAATGAACTCCAAAAATTTTAAACTAAGAAAATGGTTTATGCTTGAAACAACATGATTTGTCATATTTTATAGATAGTATGAAATGAACCAAATTGACTTTCTACATGATCCATGCTCCTTTATGCAAATGATGAGTCACTAAACAAACTTATGACTGAGAAATAAAAAGAAAGAGCTATAAAATGGACTTGACCATGAAATGCTTTGAAAATTCATGAAATGAATATGTGTGACCACAAAACACTCTCTTTATTTACTGTGATACCTCTGATTTTGCTTTAAACTAACAAAGGATATCATGCAATCTCCAATTAAAATGCAAAATCCCATTTTGAACATAAACTTATTTCCAAAATGTCATGAATCATGCTTTAAAGTGACCTATCTAGACCATGCAGTGTTAACAAGTGCAAATGACATATTAATGCTTCAAATAATTAAATGGAGTATAAAGAAAACAGAAAACATAGCAAGGAGAGTAGAGTCCAGGCGCCTACACTATGTGAGTCCAGGCGCCTGGACCTAATGCAGGTGCATATGATGAAATTTCCTTTGGTAATTTCTTTCAACCTTCCCAAGCCTCAAACTGATATTAATGATCAGTAAAGACTAGGTGGTGGCCCCTCAGGGCCTTTGAGCACTATTCTTGGTAGAAAATCTACCTCTTTGGCTTGATCAATGAACTTTGAAAGGGGTTTTTGAGTGGGTTTTGTGGATATGAGGTTGTTGGACTTGAGTTTACAAAGTTACTAATGGCTGATTATGTATGCCATGGTAGAGTTTGATTGAGGAGAGTGGATGGATGTTGGGTTAATGGGATAAGAATGTGGTTTTTGAGGTTGAAAGTGAGAGAATAAGAGAGGTATGAACTGAAATGGGATTTCTAGAGAGATTTCAGTAGCATAACAGTAAGGTAAGGGTGGGTGTGATTCAGCCTCCTAAAATAAGGCAAGAGGGGGGGTATTTATAGAGTGAAAATGGTTGGTTTTTGGGTAAAAAAAGAGAGGGAAATGGCAATTTGAACTCAAATTTGTGGAGGGATCATCTGTTGGAGGGATTTTGGAATGAAGAAAACATGGGACAATGTAGGGGGGAGCCCATAGTTTCATTAAAAACCAGCTGCAAATTGCCCACTAGAAGTGATTCTGGGCGCCTGGAATTGGGGAATCCAGGTGCCTGGAATTGGGGAATCCAGACGCCTGGACTAAGAGACTGCACAAAATTCCAAACTTCGCGGGGCCATTCCGAGTGCTACGAAACTCCGTTTTGTGCATGGTTTGAAGCGTTGGAAAGCTTGTCAAGTCTACTTTCTAACCCATGTGTTTTGAACCAAATATGATTTTTACATCAAAATATGTGACCATTTTACCCTCAGAAGGTCAGAAAAATAAGTCGTTTTGGTAAAACGTGCACATCTCCCTCATTTCAAAATGGATTGGGACGTATTATATATAAAAAAGAGGGTTTTGAATGTACTAGAAGGTGGTGCAAGATTGGGTTTATTTTGGAGAGGTTTTGGAGGGGTTTCCAAGTTCACAATCAAGTCTCGCGTGCACTTATCAGGCATTTTCATCATCGGGGATGCTTGACAAGTTTCTTGGATCAAAATCGGGGTGTCTACACTAGGCATGTTGAACGTGGCATGTGAAACACGAAATATATACTATTATTAGCAGCGTAGCTGGGCATGGTGAACGTGGCCTGTGAAACACGAAATATACTATTATTACCAACGTAGCTGGGCATGGTGAACGTGGCCTGTGAAACATGAAATATACTATTATTACCAGCATAGCTGGGCATGGTTAATGTGGTCTGTGAAACACGGAATATGCTATTATTACCAGCGTAGCTGGGCATGGGTGAATGTGGTCCATGAAACACGGTTTAAACTTACTAATACAGTTGGATAAGAATATTTGGGATTTATAAATCTTGGTACGGGTTACGAGACCCAAATTTCCTAAATATACAAATATGGAGCTTCTGAAGGAGTTGAAGCTAAAAGAAGAACTAGGTACTTAGCATGTGTGAACATTTTAGACTAAATAAAGAAGTTTACTTGAACGAAAATGACGGTTTTACAAATATTAATACTTGAGCTTTAATTTGGTTTATATACCATTCATGAGTCATCACTTTTCAACATGAAACATCGTATTTGTCAAATCACCGTGCTTAACTCATGTTCTTTTCATGTACATCTTTCATTCTCTATATCCTTAGCCGTAGTAGAAAAGTTTCCTACTGGGCTAGTGAGCTCACCCTATCATTTTCAAGTACTTGGCAAGGCACATGACTTGGATGCTTGGAGTGTGGATTGCATGACATGAAGCTTACTTTTACATGAAGTTATTTTATCCTCTTCATATTAAGCATATCTTTGGGAGACGATCGTGTCACTTCTATTTACCTCAATTTTTGGCAAATTTGATAAATGTAATAACTCTTTATACTTTTGAAAATTTTGATACTAAAATAATTGGGTTCGGGTACCCTTGATGAGAGACACATGGACTTTATATTCGAAAGTTGTATATTTGACTTTGACCATTCAATGGAGATAAGTTTGACTTGCTTTATCCTACGTGGAAATTGTACGTATTTTGGGTATTAAAATTGAGGGCTTGACATGAATAGTGCACATTTTTCACTTTACTTACTCACATCTCTATTAATACTCCAACAATACTATCCACTTTACCTTTTTAGAGAGAGAGAGAGAGAGAGAGAGAGGAGAGAAAGAGAGTGGCAGAATTGCTTATGAATAGTACTTAGGTAAAAATGGCAAAGTACTATTCATCGAGGTACTTAACCAAAGCATACATAGAGACTGCTACAAGTGAGATTCCCTCCTTTTTCCTAGCTAAAGTACCTAAATTCCCTTTATAGCCAAGTTCTTGCACTTGCTCTTAGTGGGTATAGAGTTAATGAGTAAAAATTGAGGATAATTTTGGAAAGTGGAAGTAAAAGTTGATGTAAAAAATGTGATGATTTGTTTCTTTAATAAGGGACGAAGGATGTATATTTTTTACTGTAATACGGATCTAAAAAAGTATGCAACATGGATCTTGTTTGATAGATCTCAATTAGTTCTATTGTTCAAAAATTCTAAAATCATGGAAAACATTATAAATTGGAAGATATGAATGTTTGAAAGTGTTACAAAATCCAAAAAAAAAAAAAAAGACCAACAAACATGGACAAAGAGAGAGTAAGAACAAGATTTAAGGGGTTGAGCCCTAGATTCAACATTGTTATTTTTTTACCACACTAGGAAGAAAATAAAAAAGGAGAAATGGTTCACCACTTAATTATTTCCTTCGTAATTTGATTAGTAAAAGGTAGTACTCCTGCATAACAATAGGCAACAACAATTGGAATGGTCTTAGAAAAAGTTGTAACCATGCAATCAGCGGCGGGCCTAAGGGGTGCAAGTGGGGGTCTGGGCCCCTGCACACCTCCCAATTATCCCATTTTTTTTTTATATTTTAAGTTTTGTTTGTAAAAATTATGAAGAAAGAACCCCTTAAAATTGTGTTTATTAATATATGATGATAATATTTTTTGTTAATTTATGAAGACATGTGATTTGGTCCCCGCAATAGAAATTTTGTGCGTGGTTGTTTATCCAACGTGAGAATGTGAAGTTGTATCCGATATGGGTCTTGAGCCAATTATCGCAATATACTCCCAGGGGTATTTGAGCCGTGCCATGGGCCTGGAGAGTTAGGCATGGTGGACGGGAGCCCAATAGATTGTTTATATTGTAGATGAGAACCGATATCAGATAGCCTGATGAATTGGTATGAGATACCGAATTCATGAGGTGCATGAGGTTTGGGTTGTGAAACCTTGAGATTGATGATGAGAATTTTGAATCTACCGAATCCACTATTTTTGAGACATGTTGTGATAATTGGGTTGTCCTATGCTTTAAAATTTATGTTTTATATGTTTGACTGTTGCATGAGTAATCTTTTGTAAAGGGGTAGTTTCGGTACCCTATTGAGTGTAATTAAATCACTCACGGTGCTACTTTTGTGGCCCTGGCGTCCCCAACGCCAGGTACAGAAGGAGATGAAGAGCCGCCAGCTGAATTTGAGGCAATGGAGCAGCTAGGTGGGAAACAAGTGACGGACCCGTGGCTTTATCAGTAGGGATTTAGCTAGATGACTCTGTCCTTTATTTCAATCGAACTTTTAATAAATGTTTAAGTTTTTCAGATAATGTTAAGGTTCAATTTATTTCAGTTGTAATAAGTTGGTTTATTTTTAATTTTTGTCAAAAGTTTATTAATGAAGTTGGCATTTTATTTAATTAAATTGTGAAATTTATTTATTAACGTACCCAATTTTCGGGGTGTAAGGACCCGTAATTTTTCATAAATTTTTCGGAATAATGTTGGGTAAATGTGAGGAATTGAATTTTGACTTAGATGGGTCAATGTGATAGTGGTAGAATGCATTGGGTGTGTTTAAAATACATTTGGAAGTTTAGGGGTGAAAGTGTGAAGGGTAGGGGGTATATAACACATCTTGTTCTTGCATTTTAACAAAAAAAAAACCAGCTCCTCTCCCTCTCTCACTCCCGACACACCCCTCTCACTCCTCTCCTCCATTTTTTCTTGCTCCAAGCTCCAAAATTCACAAAACCTTCAAGTCCCCTTCAAGAACCCCACCTAAAATCACATCCTCTATGCGTTTTGAAGCTGGTATTGCACTCGTTTCGCACCAAGAACCCACATTTCGGGTTGGAGCTCATTGGAGGCTAGAGTTTTCCATTTCCCACTCATTTCAAGCAAATTTCTTGAGGTAGGAAGACAAATTCTACTCGCTCTAGTTGTATCTATGTGATGTATAGCATATATCTTGTTCTAGTTCTTAAATTCCATCAAATTCATGAAATTCTTCCATAGTGGGTTTGTTTAAGCTAAATTTTGTGATCTATGATTTGAGTACTTGTTTGATGCAATGGATGGTTGATTTGCACTCCTTTGATGTCCATTAGTTACTCTACATGTCCAATTTTGGGCCTAAAATCTCACATTTATGTTTGGGTTGAAATTCCACACCACTAGGGTGAAAATTTGCTTGCTGCCCCTGTTTTTAGACTGCTGCCTGTTTTCCAGAGGCTATCCCCTGTTTTTGATACCCGTTTGGTCCCCGATCGTCCATTTCATCGTGTTTTTGACCCATACCATCATTTTGAACACCGAATCCACTTCAAATTCATAAAATTAACCATTGGGCACGTGAATTAACAAATTCCATGATTTATGTGTCAGACACGCGTCGGTTAACACATTTTTGGCGAAAATGGTGAACTTTTTGGAATAAATGGGACTTTTGGGAACTTTTGAAAGACAAATGGTTTTGAATTGACATTATTCGATAAAATAAACTCTAGGGATCACCCGTTTGGTGTCCCTAGCCATGGGTGCACGGAGCCTGCGAAATCCGGCAGGGGTGCACATAGCCCATGAAATCCGGCAGGGGTGCATGGAGCCCATGAAATCCGGCAGAGGGATACTTCCCTAATAAAATTGATGAATATTTTCTTATGAAATGTTGGTTTTGATGTAATTGGGTTAACTAGGCGTATTTGGCGAAAATTGGCTTTCAGTATGCGAAAATGAGGATTTTGGTAACTACTTGGACTTTGGTTGGGTACTTCAAATTGTTTTGGGACACTTGGACACACTTTGGACACTAGGATACACTTTGGCAACTTCGTGGTCGAATTATAGCCTTCCGTTCATTTTAACCTTATACATTGGTCGTGTCCATTCCCATACTCATTCATTATGCATGTATCATGTTTATACACCTAGCGTTGGTAGAATAGTTTTCCTACTGGGCTAGTGTGCTCAACCTATTAATTTTCAGGTACACGGCATGGAGCATGAAGTTGGATGCTTGTCGAGTGATACGTACATGGAGCTTTAACATGCATGAAGTTATTTTCTCATCTTTGTACTATATTTTTGGAAAGATGATTCTGTAACTTCCATAGTTTACCCCTTTTTTTTTTGACTATTTGGCAATGTAATAACTCTTTAACTCTATACTTATGCTTTGGGATTTGGCTTTTCGTTTGTTAGAACTTATTGACTATTTTTAGTGAGAATGTAAACATTTGACTTTGACTATTCAAAGGGAGATTGTGAGACTTTCTGACATGTCCCACGTGGATTTTATTTATATTTGGATTGTTAAAATTTGAGGGTGTGACACGGGGCGTTACAAGTATTCCGTGATGGAAGTTGTTCTTTGATTTTTACACTAATAACCTGTGTATGAGCATTGTATCCTTTTGTGGAAAGAAGACTTCCAAGGTCAGCTCTCAAATTGAACACTCTTACATACACGATATGTCAAATTTTTAAACACATACTTGTTAATCAATGCATTACATCCATTGCTTCGACAAGATGCTGCTTTAGAATCCCAACCAATTGGTCTAGTTTCTTGTTTAATACTAGCAGCATAGTACACCACTAATTACCCAAGTTCCCACAAGTTCCCCACCCATGATCTGAATGTTCACTTTGTAAATCTCGTTGAAATACCCTAATAATCTATAAACAAATAATTTGATCGGATATTGTTAGACACACTAATGAATCTTGTCTAGTTTTGTAAAATGCTTGTATAATATTTAAACTGATGGTCCAATTTGTAACACAAGACACAAATAATTAATGTGTGAATTGGTATTTGATTAAACTGATTTTTTGCACATGAATTTGTCTTAGAAAGATTTACAGTATGAAAAGGTAAGGAATTATGATCACTATTGCGGGCCTTGTTGAGCCCATAAATTGAGGTCTTAAAGTGTAGGGGAATTGACATTTTAGTGGAAAAAAGGGTAGTGCCAGCTCATTACTTTTAGAGACCTAAAACGGACTCATTAGATGAGACCCTCCGTATATTTTGCATAACAAAAATTTTAATACATAGTCTTCATAAAAAAATATTACAAAATATTTATCATTGCCCAAATTTAAACATATATTCATCCAAAACTAAACGACCATTACAATACTCTGAAATTGATCATGTGAACATTAATCTTCTCGCACCCAAATTGGGCTTATTTTTTATTTTTTCATAATGGGCTAAAACTAAAAATTATTTAAGCCCAATATAGATATATACTTATATAGGAGTCTTACATGTTTTGGCAGCCCCTATTTTTTACATTTTTATGGGGCCCGAAGCGGCGGCTTCATTGGCTTATGCCATGAGCTGGCCCTGGAAAAGGGGCAATTATTTGCACTCTCGTGACAAGGGTTTTGGCAATCACATAGGCTTAGCTTTCCATTTGCTAAAATAAATCTTCTTCTCGTTCACTAAAATAAACACTTGATTTGATCAAATGTTAATTTTGGCGAAAGAAAAACTAAGCCTCTGTCATGGTACAAGATGGAGTAAATATAAAAACGAAGGTGGGTCTCTCTCTCTCTCTCTCTCGGATGCTCTATCGAATAACTCAGCCCAAGGTCATCGGAGAACGTTTGGTCACTCGGTCTGGTGTCTAGCAGGAACTGGGCTCTCAGTGAAGGGGTCTCTCGATGATTCTTGGTGTTCACAGTTGTATCACACAAATTTCAAGTTTGAGAAAAGGACGAAAAGATGCTGACCAAAAAGTCGATTTTATTGATTTGAGAAATTAGGGTTACAATCTCTGTATGAATTTCTAAGCAAAGAAATTTATCCTCTGATTATTCTCTTCAAGAGTTTGATTCGAGGGCTTGATGCTTATTCTCGAATTGAACGGCGAGATCTTCTTTGGTCTTTGCGAAGATGACAACGAATTTGATGGATTTTGACTTGAGGGCTTTGAAACTTCTTCTCAAGTTGAATTGCTTGATCTTCTTTAATTTTGTTGAAAAAAGGATGGCGAATTTGTGACCGTTGACTTGAGGGCTGTAGAGCTTCTTTTCAATAGGTCTTCGAGATCTTCTTCAATTTGGTTGAAAGAGATGCAGATTTGCAGATGTTGATTTGAGGGCTTTGGAGCTTGGTCTCAAATCAGAATTGGAGATCTTCTTCAATTTGGTAGAAGGAGATTGATGACTTGTGGATTTGGCTTGAGCGATCTTTTGAGCTTTGAATCTTTGATCTGAAAAGGCGTCTTGCTTGCTGTGGATTTAGAAGATTCTCAAGGGCTTTAGAGGCTTGATCTTCAGAGCTCTAAAGCTTGTGTGTTGGATAGAGGCTTGAATGTTCTTCGGAGCTTTGAAGCTTTGATCGAAGAACCGTCCTATTTGATGTGGGCTCGGAGAATTCTGAAGGGCTTTGGAAGCTTTGATCCTCAGACCTCTAGAGCTTGGATGCTTGAATGTGTGTCCAACTTCAAGGAATTCTGAAGGGTTTTGAGACTTGATCTTCAGAGCTCTGGAACTTGAATGTCTTGATTGAAGCTTCAGCGTCTTGATCCAAAAATATAAGAAAGAGCACCTCTACTTATAGGGATGTGGGATGGAGAGTTTATGACAGACTGCAATTCTTTTCATAGTTATTTCTCTAATTATTTCCTTATTTCATTTAAAAGAAAATAATTGGAATTTTATAAATATCTTTCTTCTTATTTATTTTAAGAAAGACAATTACATATAAAGAGATGTAAAATTTATTTCACCAAGAGACATAATTTGATTGGCCAAACTTGATTAATAAATTACTATGTCATTTTGACATGTGGCACCATTTAATTGGTCCTTTCACATATCTCTGACTTTTGACTTGTAAAAGCGCGACATCATTTGATTGGCCATTTATCGTGCTTGGTCTTTTGACCTACGGACACTTGGCAACATTTAATTGGCTCGTCCGTAAACTTTTGACTTTAACTTGTGGACAATTGGTAACATTTAATTAGCCAAATTGTGTGCCCTAGCAACACGTGGTAGCTTGTGATAGACTAGAAATTTTACATGCCTACAGTGTACCCCCATGTGATCCAATGGACAATTCGACCAATGGTCACGCAGATTTGGAAAATTGGGTTTACGAATTTCTGGTAAACATTCAAATAGGTTCTTGGGTAGGGGCTTTCTTGATTCGCATATTTTCTGTTTCGGTCCCTTTTATATTTTGCATCTCTATTTTCATAAATCAAGAATTTCGAGATTCCTTCATTATTATTGGTGGTTTGGAAGGATGATAGGTACTCAAAAAAGTTGATTTAGACCTCACACTACCATGCCTAGCTGGACTATTTCAATTGCACCCTAGGTCCATTTAAATTGTACCTTGCATGTAAATGTGTTACACTCCCAAACAAAAGCATTGCACTCATGTTGATCCATATGGGGTTGTCAGTGTGGTCAAACCAAACTTTCTGGAAATGGATTCTTTGCATTGCACCTTGGGTCAATTTCCATTGCACCTTTGAAAGCAATTGTGTTGCACTCATAAAAAATAAAAAATAAAAACCGTTGCACTTATGTTGGTCCATATGGGGTTGCTAGTGTAAGGTCAAATCAAAATTTTTGGAAATAAATTGTCCGCATTGCACCTTATGTCCATTTCTATTGCACCTTGCACCCAAACAAAAGCATTGCACTTATGTTGGTCCATATGGAGTTTCTATTGTGTGATCAAACCAAATTTTCTAGAAATTAATTCACAGCATTGCACCTTGGGCACCTTGAATGCAATTGTGTTGTACTCTCAAATCAAATCAGTGCACTCATATGAGTCGAGTGAGAGTGTTCAATATACAGTTTTCACCTCGAGGGATAATTTTGTCAATCAATCTCTTGGTGATACTTAAATGGAATTATTATGTTTTTTTTGCCTTATATGAACGTAGGGATGGCAAAATGCCCCGCCCCGCCCCACCCCGATTAGGGCGGGTTTTTTTTTTTATCAAATTTTCGGGTACCGGGGAGGGTATGGGGGAAAATTAGAGAAACCCGGCCGGGTTCAGGTCGGGGTCGGGTTTATATTACCCCGCCCCGAAATATATTTATATATAAAATTATACTTTTATTTTAATCTAATTATCATTATACTAAAGATATTATATTTTTATCCTAATTTTATTATCATTCTACTAAAAAAACTTTCATTCTTACTTTAATATTTTAACCATTACACTAAAATATCACTTTATTTATAGGTGTTTACTTTTATTTTGCTTTAAGATTAACAAATTTTTAAAATTTCTTACGATGCGGGGCGGGGCGGGTAAACCCGTCCCCGGCCCGATTGGGGCGGAAACGGGGCGGGTAAACCCGTCCCCGGCCCGATTGGGGCGGGAACGTGTGTACCTAAAAAATACCCGGTCGGGGTCGGGTATACCAAAAACCCGCCCCACTGCCATTCCTAAATTATGAAGTGAATGCCAAAAACCTTGTCACGAGAGTGCAAATAGTTGCCCATTTTCCCACTGAAATGTCAATTCCCCTGAAGTGTATCACGAGAATGAGATTCTTGTGGCAAGCTGCTCCCGTCTGGTCATTCACCCAGATATCGTATTTGAATAAGACGAGATTTAGGTGTGTTTTGGCTAAAGAAGTTGGCTTAACTTTTTTTTCGTCTTTATTTAATTTTTTTTGTATTTGTTAGTTTTGCATCGATTTTTTGAATATTATTGGTTCGTCTCGACGAGAGGAATCCAAAAATGGAGTAAAAGATTATGATTAGAATTCTCAATTTTTTGAATAAGATCGAAAAAAGTGCAAAAAACTGTCTTTTTTTACTTATTTTTGTCTTTATTAAAAAAAATTTAAGCTTCAATAATAATTTTTTATTTTTTTGATTCTTCTCGCCGAGACGAACCAATAATACACAAAAAGTTGATGCAAAACTAAAAAAAGGAGGGAAATCAAATAAAGACAAAAACTAAAAAAAACCAAATACTACTTTTTAGGCCAAAACCACTACTATTATGATAGTAGAAGGGTTGAATAAACATGGATGAGTCCAATCAACAAGTACTGGCAATGAGGTCAGCCGAATCACAGAAAATTTTATTATTTTTGTAACCATGTTACTGTGAAGTATGCAATACGCAAGACAAATGTAATTTTGCAACTTTGACCTAAATTTTTCGATTTTTTGACAGAATTTTTGGGTTCATTTTCTATTAATTTGTTACAGATTCAAGTCAATTATTTGGATTTAACGGTTGTCTCAATGAGAGGAATCGAAAAAATATAAAAGTATAACCCAAATTTGAAAAAAAGTTAAATGAATGATGAAAAAAATTCGACAAAGATTAAAATTAATGTATTTCAATGTCATTAACGCCACCTTATATAAATGTATTTCAATTTTGATTTATAGTTTTTCAATTTTTTGATTCCACTTGTTGAAACTAATGTGCGATGTAAAAATTATAATGAAAAGCTAATTTTTGGACCACAAAAATAGGAAGTGTATACAAACTGACTCGAATATCTAGTTAAAAAAAAAAATCAAGCAAAAGTAAGAACTTTTGATAGAAATACAAGCCCTATTCATTATTTTGTGCGCAATTCAGGAAGTGTACCATGTACTATTAATTAATTGAGCTTGTTTTGCAAAGAATCTGGCTTGCCTGTAGTCCATATCTATTTGCAGAAGACAGTTGGCGTAATTGCTGTCATCCACAAGTATTTTAATTAATTTGGTGAAATTATTGAACATATAAAGATAAGCATCTTACCCGTAATTATCGAGATGATTTTTTGGCCAATATTGAAAATTTGAAATACGATTGACAAAAACTTTCCCTTGTTTGTCTTCAAAAGGACAATGAAAATAAAATAACCCAACAAGTCTATTGCAAGTTTTAAATGCCTTACTTTTCTGTCCCTTTTTTCTCTCATAGGAGGAATTTTATTTATTTATTTTCATTTTTTTACAAGTTGTCATTTAGGGGGGAAATTCCTTTCCAATGTTTTCCCGATGTTCCAATGGGGGAATTTTTAATAGAAATTTGCCAGTCATTTTTGTTTAAGGAATACTACTACAGTAGTAGTACGGAGTAGTATTTTTTGTTTATGGAACCGGTAACAATTTGCTGTCTTTAAAAACAAGAGGGGGAGAGAGAGTCAGAGAAGGCGGGAACATAGTACTACTGTTACCAAAAGGATTCGTAGGAGTATTATTTAATCGTGCCGCCCTCAACGATGACCTAAACGCTTTCTCTCTCTCTACCTCTACCTTCTCTCTCTCTAGATGTAGTAACTGTCTCATTACTGCCAAACCCCCACAATTCAAAATCCTCTCTCTCTCTCTCTCTCTCTCTCTCTCTCTCTCTCTCTCTCTCTCTCTCTCTCTCTCTCTCCAGAGTAATGGCGTCGAGCTCTGGTCTGAGGTCTTCACAGAGGTCTGAGAAACGGAACCGCATTCCTCCTTCGCACAGGCGCTCTGCTGCTGCTGCTTCGCGTAGCCTAGACAACTTACAACAACTCACTAATAATAACCTCTCTGTTCGCTCCAAACTCCCCGCTTCCCATCGCTCTCTCACTCCAACTCACTCCACCAACAAGCACGATCCAGGTCTCTGTGTGTGTTTTTGTCGGGTGAATGAATTGTTGGTGTATCTGGAATTAGGAAATTCTGCCGACACACTTTTCAAACACACCACTTAATATTAGAACGTGGTCCACAACATATTTTGACAATCCAAAACCATTACCATTTATTTTGTACTCTCAACATACACATTGTCCACGCAAAAAATCGAACATTGATATCAATATTAAAAAATTACTACATGTTTCTTTCTTGAAAACTAGATAGTTTCTTGTTAATTAATTGATGTGAATCATAAACTTATTAATATCCGATCCAACTGTTTCTAGAATAAACTATTTGATGGACGTTTTGGATTCCACACGCTCTATTGGGTGGCGTGTTCGAGAAATGTGTTGGAAATGGTGTATGTAGCAAGACTCATCTGGAATTAATTAGTTGTATATTGTCCAATCACTTATTTCGCACTATAAAATTTGTGGCTTTGATATAACATGTTGATGATTGACGTTAATAGCCAAGTAGGGTTAGTTTTCCAGCAATTTTGAATGGCCAAATGTTCTGTATGTACTTTGTTTTTTAATGGAGTAGTATTTAATAACAATGACAGAGCCCCTTCTCTCATGAAAGGAATGCAAAATAGTATTATCGGTTAGCTGGCCTATAACCAGTGAACCAACCACAATGCCAAATGCCTTTGGAAATGTGAGGCCTTATCTTTTAGCCATTGGAGCCTCACGAAGCACGCCCCTTCTTAGCTTATGTATTCATGAACTGTGGAACAATTCTGTGTGGGAAAAACAGAGTGACTGGTTGAGCACTTGAGGGATTTGTGATCCGCAATAAAATCATAATGAATCAGTTGCCCCTCGTGGATGTACCCAATTCTGAGGAACCACGTAAATTTCTTGTGTCTTCTCTCTGTGATTGATTGTGTTTGTGCTTGTGTGTTTGGCTCACGATCTGTATGGTATTTGTAGGAAAAACATTAGGTGCCGAGCGGTACCACGTGTCGCGCCGACATGGTACCTTGCGGCCAATCAAAATGCGCCAACTGCCAAGCAGTACCGAACAGGCTCACGAGACCTATGTGGCACGCGTCACGCTGTAACAGAGGGCCTCATGCCCAAACAGTGTGTTTTGATTGGCTGGGTACCATGTCGGACATCACGTGATACCCGATCGGCTCTTTAAAAATGTAGCTTTGAAGTTCCTGTGAGCATATTTGTCCGGACCAGCTTACGCGCACCTCGACTAAGTTCTTGTGTGCATGTACAATGTTTTTTGTGGGACTTTCTCCTAGATGATCATCGTGAAGTGATCCTACTCTTCAGATGGGATCACTAGTAGAAATCCGTTGGAGTTTGAGTATTTAGGGATGTTGCAAATATTTTACATTTCTTTGTAGGATGCAGAAGCTACACAGGGTACCTGATTTGACAAAGCCAATGGCTCGAGAGTTAGGTGTCTCGGTTCAATTCTCTGGTCAATTGTTTTTCTGGTGATTGTGTTTATTCGTGGTATATGTTTGAGCCATAATCGGGTCAGGGATATCCTGCCATCAGGAAGACTCCACTAGCAATCATACATGGTGCTTGGGTCGGTTATGTTGTGTCCTTGCGGCTCATCGATACTCATGTTGGTATGTGTAAAACACATTAGGAAATTTTAGCAGTTTGATGAAATTTAGCAGATTATGCTATTGGTATGACATCTTCGTCTGCTCATTTTAGTCTATTGAATACCATAGAAACTTCGTGGATGCTGCGTTCTATTAGTGCTTATCGCAAAGATTTCAATTGAATGAAGGTTTTAAGTTTGTCATCCACCACAGAACCTGCCAGAGTAAGAGTTGCCGTCAGACTTAGACCCAGAAATGCAGAGGATCTCCTTTCAGATGCTGATTGTGTAGAAATACAACCAGAGGTAATAGGTTTCTTCTGCTTAGTTGTTATCGATCCCATTCCTCAACGCTGTTGATTAATTAAGGAACGCTCATACTCTTCTTCCAGTTGATTGCAATATATACTTCTTATTATTGGTTCTCCCGTCGCTTACAAGGATGTTGCACCCTAACATTTGATCAACAAACGGCAACTTTTGAGTTTATATAGTTCTATTTTCCCCTTCATGAAGCTGAAGAGGTTAAACTTGAAGAAAAACAATTGGAGCTCTGAAGCTTATAGATTTGATGAGGTGTTTTCAGCGAGTGCTTCTCAAAGTCGTGTTTATGAAGCGGTAGCAAAGCCTGTAGTTGAGGTAACTAATTAAAAATTTAGAGAGCATCGATACAAGATAGTAGTTATTAGTCTATGTTTTAGTCATGATGCATTCACAAATAGACATCTACATGCCCTCTTTCATGTTGAAGCTTCATGAGGTTGTGACCAGTGCTGAAATATCTTCATCTCTATGTATACCAGCACTGCTACATACACAGAAAACACACCCAGAATTTACCCAGAATTTGAAAATCAATGGCCCAGATTCACTCCAAGTGAATCTGGGCCGTTGATTTACACTTTCGGGGTCAATTGGGGGTAACATTTCTGGGTCTATAGCATTATTGCTATGTATACAGATGACCTAGTCTTTTCTTGTCCTAGCTTTTTATGTGGTCGATTTGTAAAGGAAGCAGTTCCGCTCACACCATATATTACACGACGTTCGACACAAAAATGTCAACCACCCATTTTGGAGTCTCAGGCAAATGATCGGAGCCGTTTGTCTAAAACATGTTTTAAGAGTTCATGTAAAAACTCAACTCATTCAGTTTTTATCTGATCAAATTTTTGAACAAATACCGATCAAGCCCTTAACGGTATGTACACATATATACAGTCCAGATCTCATCCACATCCCTTCCGTCCGCACCTTCACTTTCCCAAATAATTTTTCATGATCCGAGCTGTCCAATGTGTTTAAAACATGTTTTTAAGGGTCCACGTGTGAAATCATCAAAAAAAAAAAAAAATGACCGGGGGTTTTATCCGATCAGTTTTTCATAAAACTATACATATGCGGTTTTTATGAAAAATGATCGGATGAAGCCCTTCCCGGTCATTTTTTTATTTATTTTTTTTATGATTTCTAGCGTGCACGCTTAAAAACACGTTTTAAACACATTAGATAGTTCGGATGATGAAAATTTGATTGGAAAAAGTGAGGTGTGGATGGAAGGGCAAATCCGGGATCCCGGATGTGATCCCCTGTGTGTGTGTGCGCGCGTGTGCATATGATATTGTAAGGGAGTATCTGTAGTTCATTATTTTCGCCTGTTCTTGTGGTTGAAAAAGTTGCAAATACTTTTGATTGATTTTTTCATGTTTTTAATCACTTTTGCAGAGTGTATTGAGTGGGTATAATGGGACAGCAATGGCTTATGGACAAACAGGCACTGGCAAGACTTACACTCTTGGGAGGCTGGGTAAAGATAATGCTTCTGAACGTGGTATTATGGTTAGAGCTATGGAAGATATAATTGCCAGTACATCCGCAGCTGATAGCATTGAAATCTCCTATTTGCAGGTATTGAAGTATTGAACTTAGTTCCCAGCTTGGTTTTGTTTGTTTTTAGGTATTGTAGTTAGTTAATGTTGAATATTTACTTCTATACTTGGATTGAGTTGACTTTACTCACGGTTGAAGTGCTTTAGCTTGCAAGTTGGCATAGATTAAATTGCTGTTGGGATTGAGTTGGTCAGCTTAGAAGTGAGAAGAATGCTGTTCAATACACCCCAAAAAAATGATACCCCTTCCGCCCTCTTTTTCCAGACGTGCCTTACACAAATCATGAACTTTTCTGAGTTTTCCCCAATTTTTGTAACTATCAAAAGATCTCAACTACATTTTGTGGACAAAGTTTTCTAAGTTATCGAAAGCAAAATAAATTTGAGAATATCGACGATTTTTTTAGATGTTCAGATTTGCGAAATTGTACAAACAAATAGAAACAGAGAGATTATTGCTCTAGAAATTTATGGAAAACTTTGGGAACATGTGGACGAAACAGAATACATGAGAACTGGCCAAGAGGTCCAACTGTGTAGTAAGACAACCAATTGGTAGTAACACTGAAGATGATGCATACCACAGCTAGTGGAGTTGTGCTGCAAGCCTCGTAATTGAATATAAGACTTTGATCGAATGGAGAAAGTTGGTTCACATAGCTGGCCGGCGCAGCCCCTCATCAATTGGGACATTTGCTTGTTTAGTAGAGAGGGAGAAGATTAGCATGAACGTCTTGGTCTACTATTACTTCCTTGCAGACTGATTTCTTAAGAGAAAGAAGTCATTGTGTCGACAAGTATCTTCTTGTCACATAGGTTCTCTTGTTGAAATTTCTGTTAGTAGCAATCTAACGTAATTTGCACATACTCCTTCCTTTTCATAGGAATCGCTTAAATGTATGCTTTTGGGTATCAACTTTTGTTTTAACTTTCTATGCTCTATCTTCATTGTTTTTCATCTATCCTCATTGTTTATTGAAATTACCATTATCATTGTCCTGGAAATGTACCTTGTTTTGGTCATATCTTACGAAGACATTTACTTGTCATCGGATTGCTTATGCTGTTACAATTACACCTATCTATTTCTTTACCAGTTGTATCTGGAATCTATACAAGATTTGCTTTCACCGGAGAAGATTAATATTCCAATTTTTGAGGAGCCCAAGACCGGGAAAGTAACATTGTCTGGTGCACTGGTAGTTAAAATTCGAGATCTTGATCACTTTTCACAAGTACTTCAAACTGGCGAGGCAAACCGTCATGTGGCAAATACAAAGCTGAATACAGAGTCTTCTCGTAGTCATGCAATTCTAATGGTGGGCTCCTGTCAGAATCCAATTTCTTGGTTTTTTTTTTGTCCCTGTTTATAGATTATATTCTTCAATTTATGATGCTTTTTGAAAACTTATTAGCTCTAGATTCCCGTAACCATTGTTTCATAGGTTAATATTCGGAGAGCTGTCCATGAGGAGCAAAATGAAATTCCTTTTCAAGAAAAAGACGGTAAAGGGAATTTATCTTATGATCGCAGCTTACCAATTGTTCGAAATAGCAAGCTGCTGATAGTGGATCTAGCTGGTTCTGAGAGATTGGAAAATTTTGGTTTACCTCCCTCTCCCTCTCCCCCATTTTTTCTACTTGAGGGTTGATATATATTTGATAGTATTATGTTACGTAAGTCAATTTTAATTAAAATTTGTGTGTTGCAGGAAGTGAAGGCCACTCGGTTGAAGAGGCTAAGTTCATTAATCTTTCTCTTACTTCACTCGGGAAATGTATAAATGCATTGGCTGAAAACAGTCCTCACATACCTTTTAGAGATTCTAAACTGACGAGACTACTTCGTGATTCTTTTGGAGGTTATCCTCATAACTCACACATTCATTTACATAGTAGTTTTGTTAGTCTCCAAATATTGCAAAATCCTCTTGTGCTGGCTGAATTTGGGAAACTTCTTTTCTGGAACACTATCTTGGAGATTAGAGAACTTTCTATATTTCCTACGCCTTTTCCTTTCCTTCAAGCCAGCATGACAAGTAATGGGATACACAATAGCTAGGACTAGGATTAGAGGATGTATCTTTGGGAAAAGGGGGATGGTCATCAAACTTTAAGAGCCATCCCAAGTAGGTATTAACTACACAATACGCGTCGATAATTGCTTCAATAGTACTTTGAAAAGTGGATGAAAATCTGCTCATTGTGCGTATTTTTTATGAGGTAAAGGTAA
Source organism: Vaccinium myrtillus (assembly GCA_016920895.1). NCBI lineage: Eukaryota > Viridiplantae > Streptophyta > Magnoliopsida > Ericales > Ericaceae > Vaccinium > Vaccinium myrtillus. The sequence continues at coordinate 16,129,426 of CM029280.1, read as the reverse complement.
ATGGTTTTGGAACGAAAGCTTCCTTGCCAAATTGGCAAAAAGTAAAAGGATAAGATAATGCCCACGTACTTTAGGAACCAATAGTGAGTTATACCCTTTATATATTCCCTACATGTGAGAGGATAGCTAAAATTTGGAACTCCAGTGATTAGTGCCAAAATGGAAAATCTATTGTGGGACTTGTCAAAATATCCATTCTAGATTTAATGCATTCGAGATTTAGCTGATAGGAATTTTGTTTAAGTCTTCTTATCCAACAATAATTACACGAGTATATCAAGATTGTCTAACATCAACTACATCTTATCCAATGAAACAGGCTCTGCAAGGACCTCACTTGTAGTAACAATTGGGCCTTCTTCTCGACATCACGCTGAAACCACAAGCACCATAATGTTTGGACAACGTGTGAGTTAGATAACATTTTTCATCCTTCAAACGTGACATCGATGAGTCAATTCCATGTCTTTGATCACTCTCTACTTTTGCAGTGGCAGGTCCAACATAAACTCATATATCCTCTGTTGTCTCAGTGAGAAGTGGATTTCAAAGTCAACACTTATTTCTGGCTAGTGTGTCTAGTAACACTAGGATGGCCATTGCCTTTTGACTTTGACATCTACAATCAAACCATAAAGGATTTTTTTAACATTTACGGAGGGAAATTTTCTTTTTCAACAGCATTAAAGGAAAAATGTGATAAACTGGGCAGTTCATATTTGTTGATTTTACTTTTGCAGGCTATGAAAGTTGTAAACGTGTTAAGGCTTAAGGAAGAATTTGATTACGAAAGTTTATGCCAGAAGCTTGAGAAACATGTGGATCATCTTACTGCAGAGATTGATAGGCAACTAAAATTGAGGGACAATGAGAGAATAGAAATGGAAAGAAGTCTCAGAGAGTGTCAAGAGTCCTTTGCTAAAGATGAAAAGGGTATTGTTGCAAGTTCTGAGGTAGAGGCCTCTCCTGCTAATAGATGTTTTGCAGCTTCATTTGATGATACTTTTGCTGGTCTTCAGTTAACACTGTTTAACATTCTTTCTTATTCGTCTATTTTTTTTCTATAGAAACTCCTACTTTCTTCTTTTTCTTTTTGTTGGTGTGTAGAAACTTTTTACATGATTTTCTCTAAATATGTTGCACTTAGCCGCAGTTTCTGCAGAAGGAGAATGCTCATCTGCAAATCGAGCTAGAGGGAAAACTAAATGAGTTGAATCATCTAAAAGATCAAAACAATTTTATGCATGCTGAAGTTGCACGCCTAGAAATGAGTCTAAAGCACCGCAAGGTATATTAAACATGTAGTTTCCTACATTGTTACTCTTGTACTTTATCCTTCTTCTTGTTAATTATTTTTGTAATTTGTCGCGTATCTGTCAAGCTGTTTTGTTATATATTAGACTAATGTGTTTAATGTGAAGTTGTAGAGAGAAGAAGAACGTGAAAAATTATGATGTATATATATGGACAAAGCTACATGTACAAAAAAAAAAAAAAAAAAAAAAAAAAAAAAAAAAAAA